>JADLZN010002761.1:0-103530 GCA_018155175.1 Sinocyclocheilus anophthalmus
TGCTTCAGACTCGCCCGTTTTTTGAGTCACACACTGGAACTAACATAGCCGGAGTTTTAAAAGCGGCTATACAAGAGTGGGAGCTTGAAAGGGCTCCTCATAGTACTGCTGTTGTTACTGACAACGCATGCAACATGGAGGTGTGGCAGTGAGAGAAGCCGGGTTGTCACCGCATATTAAGTGTTTCGTGCACACATTGAATCTTGCATCGCAAGCAGGTTTAAATGTTTCTTGCGTCAGTCGCTTGCTTGGTCGCGTGAGAAAAGTCATGGCTTTTTTTCACCGCAGTGCCACAGCAACAGCTGTGCTCATGGAAAAGCAAAAGATGCTTGAGATCGCATCACAAAAGCTTATCATGGATGTGGTAACACGATGGAACAGCTCCATTTTAAATTTTGTTCAAAATATCGTGATATATCCAGTGGTACTGAAAGTATTCAACCCCCTTAAATTTTTCACTACTCTTTGTTATATTGCCAGCCACTTTTCTAAAATCATTTAGTTAATGTTTTGTTTCCCCTCATTAAATGTACCCACAGCCCACCCATATTGACGCACACACAGTTTTTTGACATTTTTGCAGATTTATTAAAAATTTAAAACTGAAATATCACATGGTCCTAATGATTCAGACCCTTTGCTGTGACACTCATATATTTAACTCATGTGCTGTCCATTTCTTCTGATCATCCTTGATGGTTCTACACCTTCATTTGAGTCTAGCTGTGTTTGATTATTCTGATTGGACTTGATTAGGAAAGCCATACACCTGTCTATATAAGACCTTCCAGCTCACAGTGCATGTCAGAGCAAATGAGAGTCATGAGGTCAAAGGAACTGCCTGAATAGAGCTCAGAGACAGAATTGTGGCAAGTCACAGATCTGGCCAAGGTTACAAAAAGCACAGTGGTTCCTAAGAGCACAGTGGCCTCCAGAATCCTTAAATGGAAGACGTTTGGGATTACCAGAACCCTTCCTAGAGCTGGCCGTCTTGCCAAACTGAGCTATCGTGGGAGAAGAGCCTTGGTGAGAGAGGTAAAGAAGAACCCAAAGATCACTTTGGCTGAGCTCCAGAGATGCAGTCGGTAGATGGGAGAAAGTTGTAGAAATTCAACCATCACTGCAGCCCTCCACCATTCGGGCCTTTATGGCAGAGTGGCCCGACGGAAAACTCTCCTCAGTGCAAGACACGAAGAGTAGAGTCTGCCCGCATGGAGTTTGCTAAAAAACACCTGAAGGACTCCAAGATGCTGAGAAATAATTATTCTCTGGTCTGATGAGACCAAGATTGAACTTTTTGGCCTTAATTTAAGCGGTATGTGTGGAGAAAACCAGGGACTGCTCACCACCTGTCCAATACAGTCCCAACAGTGAAGCATGGTGGTGGCAGCATCATGCTGTGTTTTTTTTTTTCAGCTGCAGGGACAGGACGACTGTTTGCAATCGAGGGAAAGATGAATGCGGCCAAAGTACAGGGATATCCTGGACGAAAAACTTCTCCGGAGTGCTCAGGACCTCAGACTGGGCTTAAGGTTTACCTTCCAACAAGACAATGACCCTAGGCACACAGCTAAAATAACGAAGGAGTGTTTTCACAACAACTCTGTGACTGTTCTTGTATGGCCCAGCCAGAGCCCTGACTTAACCCCAATTGAGCATCTCTGGAGAGACCAAAAAATGGCTGTCCACCAACGTTTACCATCAAACCTGACAGAACTGGAGAGGATCTGCAAGGTGGAATGGCAGAGGATCCCCAAATCCAAGTGTGAAAAACTTGTTGCATCTTTCCAAAAAGACTCATGGCTGTATTAGATCAAAGTGTGCTTCTACTAAATACTTAGCAAAGGGTCTGAATACTTAGGACCATGTTGATATTTCATTTTTTCTTTTTTACTAAATCTGCAAAAATGTCCACAATTCTGTGTTTTCTGTCAATATGGGGTGCTGTGTGTACATTAATGGGAAAAAAAAATAACAATGAGGTTTAGCAAATGGCTGCAATATACAAAGAGTGAAAAATTTAAGGGGGTCGGAATACTTTCCGTACCCACTGTATATCTAAGACAGAACCCAGTATCGAATACGTACCGTATCGTGACCTGAGTCTACCATTACACCCCTAATAATAAATTTGCACATTTTCAAATATTCAAATCTATATACTTCTTGATCATGTGACCTCATGTTTGCCACATGTTTATATATATAATTTTGTTGTTTTTAGACAATTTTTTGAATTATTGAAAACTCTTTTACTTCTTGGTCATGTGACCTGATATTGTTACACAAGGCCGGTGTATATTCATATTCACAAACATTTCTCATACAAAAATATTTTCATTGCTATATTATTTGTATATCAAACATTTATTTAAGTAGTACTATAGTAATTTTTGGTAAAGTCCTTGTGTAATTTGGTGGGTCCAGGCCTCAATGGCATTTTCTGAGAAATGCATAAAATAGGAATTTTATGTAGAAAATGTAAGAACAATCATAATTTGGTTAGGGTTTTTCTTTATTTTTAGAAGAGTGGAGTGTATGTTAGAACAACAGTGTGAGGAAAAAAATCAGGACATTATTCCAAACCAGTCTTAAGCCTGGGTCACCACAAGCAACTGGCTTCAGATATCCTAAACTGTGCATAGTCCCGCGTACGCATTCATTTCTTGTCTTAAGGGCAGTTTAAAATGGTCTATTCCACTGTGACAACTAAGTACAACCCAACACAGCCAATCCATAATATGCCAAACCTATACTATTGCTGCTTGGGCAGTGTTTTTTCCCTAAATACTGGATTATATAAGAATCCCCCCCCCCCCCCCCCCCCCCTTCTCTCTTACTGGAAGTTGTAAATTTATTATATATATTTTTGTTGTTGTTTTTTTTCGTTGTGTTTTATTAATCCTGATGGATGTTTTATGAGGTAATTGTTAGATGTCAAAGACAAGAAAAAGTTCTCACAAAACAATTGTACTATTGATAATTGAAATGGAATTTAGAATGTTCAACAGCGGTCATATTTTTGTTTTGTGTGAGGACATACGTTTTAATTTCCCATTCAATTTCAATTTATTTATAAAGCACAACTAAACACAACTACCGTTGACCAATGTGCTGTACAAAATAAATAACCATTTACAGAATTGAGACAAGGTCACAAATAAAACTGCAAGACACAGGGCAGAGCAAATGCAAATCATGAATAATAAGCCAAATCAAATAAAAATTATTTTAACCTAGATTTAAAAAAGTGAAGGTTTGTTCTGATATCTGTAGGAAGACTATTCCAAAGTCTCGGAGCGGCTACGGCGAATGCTCGATCACCCCTAGACTTGAGTCTGGTTCTAGGAACCACTAAGAGCCTTAAATTGGCAGACCTAAGCGCTCTTGCAGGTTGGTGGTCTATCAACAGATCAGAGATGTATGAGGGTGCTGAAAACCATTTAAAGACTTAAAAGCCAGTAAGAGCACATTAAAATTAATCCTGTATGCACAAAGGTAACGTAACAACTGAAGGACAGGGTATATGCTCACTTTTCTAGCTCCCGTCCGACCTGGCAGACGCATTTTGAACCCTCAGTAGCGGTTTAGGAAGACTGGCTGATCCCCACAATAAAGTGAGTTACAGTAGTCTAACCGTGATGATATAAAAACATGGATTACTCTTTCAAAATTAGGAAAAGACAGAAAGGACTTATTTTTTACCAGTGTTCACAAATGATAGAGGCTTGTGACTTCATAACGTGGTTGACTTGTCTAATCAGCTTTAGGCACTGTCCAACACCACACCCCGGGTTTCACGGCACACGTTACATAAGGTGCCAAACACCAAGATAGATTTGTATAGTGTATCTTTGAAGAGCTACACCACAATCTCTGTTTTACTCTCATTAAGACTTAAAAAAATTTAGGGACATCCATGCTTTAACATCCAAGAGGCAGGCGGCCAACAGGTCTAATCCATTCTTATGTTTCAAAGGAAGATATATTTGTGTGTCATCTGCATAACAATGATAACTTATACCATACTTCTCAAAGATAGATCTGAGGGGAAGCATATACAAGGAAAATAACATGGGAGCTAGAGTAGAGCCCTGAGGGACCCCACAGGTCAAAGGTATAGAAGAAGAGTGAAATTTGCCAATATTGACTGAGAAACTCCTGTTCATAAGATAAGACTGGAATCAATTTAGGGCTGAACCTCTAATGCCCACTACCTGTTCTAAGCAGGACACAGAAGAACATTGTGGTCTACAGTGTAAAAAGCAGCGTTCAAGTCTAAAAGCACCAGTGCTACAGAATCTTTCGATTTGTTGTTTTTTAAGGTCTGTCAAAGATGTAATTAAACCCTTTTAAAAAGGGCCGTCTCTGAGTGAAATTTTCTAAATCCTTCTTGGAACGCACAAAAATTTGTAATCGACCAAAAACTTAAACTAAGTGTGGGACCCCAACATTCCTGTCCACAATCAAGTGAAATTTGACATTTTTTTCAGATATATTTTCTCTGCAATTATCCAGCTGTGATCCTTGAAGAGTCTTTGGCCACTAAAACTCTCCTTCTCACCAGGGTGAACAATGCATTAGGACGATATAGACAAACGTCCTCTTCCAAGCAGATTCATAACATTTTCTGTTGATTTGAACTTCTTAATTATTGCCCTGAAAGTGGAAATTGGGATTTTCAATGCTTTAAACTATTTTCTTACAGCTACTTTGTATTTTGTGAAGCTCAACAATCTTGTCCTGCACATCAGAACTATAGTAATTTGGTTTGCTCAATGTTGATTGTATTGATGTGTAAGGGCCTTTGTGTGTTTTCCTCATATTTATAAATCCGTAAACAGGAACCATAATGAGTGTTCATTAGCCCATCTTCAAGAAACGCCTAAAAACAATCTGTGTCCATCTTTAGAATTTGACCCTTTCACTCTGCACTATCGTATTCTAGTTGTTCTACTTTCTCTATTTAGTCTTTTTTATTTAAAAAAACCGAACCACTAGCTTTCTATTCTATCTACTTGGGTTTACTTATTTATATATATCTACTCTTATATAATATCATATATAGGCTAAATGTTGCAAATAAAAAAAGATGTTCATAAACATAGCTATATAAGGTGTGACGTGAATTTATTGCTGATGGTCTTGTATGTGGTTAAGACGCTAAATAAATATGATTCATTTTTTTTTTAATTGTGCTAGCGTAATTTGTGGTTTTTGTACCAAAACATTTTCGTTCAAATGTTAAATACTACCATTTGCATACGCCTGCATAGTTTTAGATGCCGGAGAGACACGATTTTTTTTGTTTTTAATCGTTCACACTTTGCAGAGACGCTCCAAGCCGAATGTTCAAAACAATGTCCAATATAAAATCGCTTTAAACCGTAATCTGATTTGGTCCACAGAAACTTCGATTTCGCATTATCACAAACGACTTCCTCTAAAATATATTATTGTTTTTTAATCAGTTCGTGTTTTAACGTCTTCATGTAGCGGTCAAATGGCCTGTTTGAATTGATTTCTGGCTAGTTTGTCGTATTACTTCTCTCAACAGGTCACTACTTATTTCACCACATTTAAATCACTCTAACATAGTCCTTATGAAATCCCTTCACATTCCCGTCAAATAACGTAAACGAGTTAATACAAACTTACTTGCTGTAGTTTTATTTAAACTATTAAACTTACTTGCATTAGTATCCTACGGTCCTTGCAGCAAAAAACGAATCCCAGAGTCTTTGAAACACTTTCGATTGTGATCGGGTTAACCACCTGATCCTTCACGATTGTTGTTGTCCATGATTCCATTCTTGAGCAAATCGCCAAACTTGGCCTTAATCATCACCCCACCAACTGGCCCAGTTTGAATCATCAGCAACACCTGCGTTCTCCTTCATAATCAAAAACTAAAAGAGTGCACTAGCGCCACCTCGGTTCCCGGACACACCTGAAGACACTGTAGAACCTGCAAGCAATTTTGCGTTTAAAAGCCGTCTATTATACGTCTAAATATAGCCTAGACGTCTAAGCTAAAACGAGGCTAAATTTGGGCTGTCATTTAAAATTTAATAGACGTCGACTCATAGCCCCAATGAATAGACTAGTCTCAAATCGACAGCTACTGAATTGCCTAATATATACATCTAATCACATCAAAATGGCAATCCATCCAAACCAAACTACAGATCATACAGCGTTTTATTAAGAAAATAAAAACTTGAACAGACAATTCAAAATTACTAAAATACAAAGAATAATGACAAAATAAAATTTATAAATAACATACACTACTTAAATATAATATTCGATACTTTTTATTTTTTTATTTTTAACAACTTAGGACAATAAACAAATATATATATTTTACCTTAAGATATTTAAAAAAAAAAAAAACCCTCATACAAATCAAGAGCTGCTATCACACTTACATTAAAACATTACGGATTAAAAAACCAAAAAACAAAAAAAAAAAAAACACCCTTTTGTTGTTTACTTATTTTAACAAATAAAACAACCAACAGTGAACTTAAAGGAAATGATTAATTATTGGTTTTATTCTTGTTTAAAATGCTTCCCACGGCTTCCTCAAGTCCAACTCTGTTGCTGCCGGGGGGGGGGGGAAGTGTCATCACGCTTCTGGTAAGGAAAAAAAAAAAAAAAAAAAAAAGAGCACAAGAAAAGCTTTGACATGTTGTACTACTTTAATTACACTAAGTGTGACGGAGTCATTCCTTTGCGTGGATGCTCACTAAGAACAAAAAAATAAATTATATATATATAGATATATATATATAATCGTGGGAAAAAAAGGATTTAGTCAGCACCAATGGTGCAAGTTCTCCCACTTAAAAAGATTAGAGAGGCCTGTAATTTTCATCATAGGTATACCTCTACTATGAGAGACAAAATGAGAAAAAATCCAGAACATCACATTGTAGGATTTTTAAAGAATTTATTTTGCAAATTATGGTGTAAAATAAGTATTTGGTCAGTAACAAAATTTAATCTTAATACTTTGTTATATACCCTTTGTTGCAATGACAGAGGTCAAATGTTTTCTGTAAGTCTTCACAAGGTTTTTCACACACTGTTGCTGGTATTTTCCATGCAGATCTCCTCTAGAGCAGTATTGTTTTGGGGCTGTCGCTGGGCAACACTGCTTTTCAACTCCCTCCCAGATTGTCTCTGGGGTTGAGATCTGGAGACTGCTAGGCCACTCCAGGACCTTGAAATGCTTCTTACGAATCCACTCCTTCGTTGCCCGGGCGGTGTTTTTGGGATCATTGTCATGCTGAAAGACCAGCCACGTTTCATCTTCAATGCCCTTGCTGTTGGAAGGAGGTTTTCACTCAAAATCTCACGATACATGCCCCATTCATTCTTTCGTTTACACGGATCAGTCGTCCTGGTCCTTTTGCAGAAAAACAGCCCCAAAGCATGTGGTTTCCACCCCCATGCTTCACAGTAGGTATGTGTTCTTTGGATGCAACTCAGCATTCTTTCTCCTCCAAACACGACAAGTTTGAGTTTTTACCAAAAAGTTCTATTTTTGGTTTCATCTGACCATATGACATTCTCCCAATCCTCTTCTGGTCATCCAAATGCTCTCTAGCAAACTTCTGATGTGCCTGGACATGTACTGGCTTAAGCAGTGGGACACGTCTGGCACTGCAGGATTTCCCTGGCGGCGCAGTGTGTTACTGACGGTAGTTTTTGTTACTTTGGTCCCAGCTCTCTGCATGTCATTCACTAGGTCCCCCGTGTGGTTTTGGGATTTTTGCTCACAGTTCTTGTGAGCATTTTGACCCCACGGGGTGAGATCTTGCGTGGATCCCCAGATCGAGGGAGATTATCATTGGTCTTGTATGTCTTCCATTTTCTATAATTGCTCCCACAGTTGATTTCTTCATACCAAGCTGCTTACCTATTGCAGATTGTCTTCCCAGCCTGGTGCAGGTCTACTATTTTGTTTCTGGTGTCCTTTGACAGCTCTTTGGTCTTGTCTATGGTGGAGTTTGGAGTGTGACTGTTTGAGGTTGTGGACAGGTGTCTTTTCTACTGATAACAAGTTCAAACAGATGCCATTAATACAGGTAACCGTGGAGGACAGAGGAGCCTCTTAAAGAAGAAGTTACAGGTCTTTGAGGGCCATAAATCTTGCTTGTTTGTAGGTGACTAAGTACTTTTTTTACTGAGGAATTTACCAATTAATTCTTAAAAATCCTACAATGTGATTGTTTTTTTTTTTTTCTGGATTTTTTTTCTCATTTTTCTCTCTAGTTGCGGTATACCTATGATGAAAATTACAGGCCTCTCTCATCTTTTTAAGTGGGAGAACTTGCACAATTGGTGGCTGACTACTTTTTTTCCCCACTGTATATTAAGGGTAATCGGCCATTCACTGTTTTAAAAAAAAAAAAAAAAAAAAAAAAACAGAGATAAG
The DNA here is from genome assembly GCA_018155175.1 of Sinocyclocheilus anophthalmus. Classification (NCBI taxonomy): domain Eukaryota; kingdom Metazoa; phylum Chordata; class Actinopteri; order Cypriniformes; family Cyprinidae; genus Sinocyclocheilus; species Sinocyclocheilus anophthalmus. The sequence continues at coordinate 8,447 of JADLZN010002761.1, forward strand.
CTCTCGGTAAATGTGTGTTTTATGTGGACATCCTAAGATGAATGAAGATAGAGCTGTGTTTCCATCTGCATAGCAAGAAGTTGGCAAGGCTACGGTCAAATGACAAAGAAACATTCCAAGTGCAAAGAACTACTTTACGTGAAATAACTTGCTTGTATGCCCACCAGGGGTCACTAGAGGATCAACGCATTGCTGCCAACGCTCTGCTGGAGGCTTCTGGTGAGGAATGACAACTCATCTCGTTTTGCAACTCAGTGAAGTCAGAGTAAATAAATTTTTGCATTTTGTTATACATACTGAATCATTTCTATCTCCTTAGGGTAAACTCATTAGGATTCACTTCGGATCCACTGGAAAACTGTCAGATCAAACATTTGATCGTCCTGCCTGAAAAAAAATGGCCTCTACATCGCTGTATTTCTCGTGATAATTTATGTGAGAAAACGTATTTTCGCTGACGGTCGGGAACGCCTCTTTACTGAATGTTTTGTAGTGTGTGCACCTTGTTAGCGTTGTGTTGTGTAGTATGCGCGCAGCTATGACAAGACAACGACAGATGAGAACAAATTTTGTTGTGTAGTGTGAGCAACAGTGATTTGGCTAGTCTTTCAATCCTGTAGTGTGAGCCCGGCTTAAACAAAACCTTTCTTAACTAGGGCTCATAGTTGGACCTTTGACTGAATGATTGAAAAGGGCACTATGTCAACACAAGCTATCTGTGCTAGCAGTGCCAGTTACCTAGCCACAGTATTTACAATCCCAGGTTAGTTAACAGCAGTTCCTTACTGAAGTAGCTAAAGTTGATTACCTTTATATCTAGTCACACAAGACGTGAAAAGATCCCAGGATGCTAGTAGCCCAACATTTGTTTTTGCACATGGCAGGAGGACCAGGCCAACACTCACCTGTCCAGGTAAAGGAAGGTGCAGCATGAGCTGAAGGAAGCTCAGGAGCGTGCTGACATTGCAGAGTCCCAGGTCAACAAGCTTAGAGCCAAGAGCTGTGATGCTGGGAAGGTGAGCGCCACCTGCTGTCTCTAATCTGAAACAAATACCGCACCTGACTAATACATCTAAAAATATTTAAAAAAGTAATAACAATATAAATATATTGTATGAAAAAGTTTGGCCCCCCACCTGTTTTTTTAATTTATGCATATTTGTCACACTTGAAAGATTCAGATCATCAAACTAATTTTAATATTACACAAAGACCGAGGCGGGACAGTAACCAAGAATTTACTTGAGTATTGTACTAAGTACACTTTTGAATATCGTACCTTACGGAGTATTATTTCTTCTTGGAAACTTATGACTTTAACTCATACATTTGAAAGAAATATTGTACTTTCGCTCCATACATTTCTATTAAGCTCCCGCGACATGTAGAAAGTGTTTCTATGTAAGCGCTTGAAAGTCAGTGGGTGGATTTTTGTTTCTCTAAAACGGGACTATTTTTCGACAGTTTATCAGCTAATCACTCTTGTGGGGCTACCGAAGTGATTTCCCAGCATTTTTTGAGCACCGACTAGTTCTAAATGTGATATTTACAACAATTCAATAATAAGAAGTTAATATTGTGTATATATTAGACACAATATTGTCTGAATTTGCTAAATTGTGTAAGTGAAAATACCTATAAAGCCACAGAAGAACTGTATACTCCTAATAAAACACAATAGGTGTTTGACTTGAAGCAGCACTGCACAGACCGTTCTGTGTGTGACATAAAAGTACAGCGAGAGCGATTAGACAGAATTTTTACAATTTTTGTTTTGATGTCAAATAAGTCTTGCTTTTTTGTTAAAGCAGTGTTGCTTTTTTCTGTTGTAAAGTTAAACATCTACAGTTGTGTTGCTGTGTTTTAAAGCAGGTTTGATTTTGTTTCTTCTTTATCAGTCTGTATTTACAGGATTTCACTGTCCACTCTGTTCAAATGTGGATGAATGGCTACACATAGATGTGTGCACACACTGTCAGAGCTGTGTGAGATCACTACCATCCTGATTTTGTGGGGGTGGGTAGGGGTGTTCAATAATTTTTTGTTTTGCCCCCATAGGTTGTTAACATTCTAAAAGCTCTTTTTTCCAAATATACTACAAGCTAGTCAGTGTATTCAGTAGGTGTAAGGTATTCTAAGTTGCTTCAGAAGTATTACAAACAACAATAATAAAACAGTGCATTGACATAAAAAAGGGAATTTACTTTTGGTACTTAAGTACTTTTAAAAGCAAGTACTTCTGTACTTTTACTTAAGTAAAAATCTGTCTTTACAACTTTTACTTGTAATGGAGTAATATTTGACCAGCAGTATCTGTACTTTCACTAAAGTAATGGAGTTGAGTACTTTGTCCACCTCTGCATTAGGATACCTGAGTAAATGACAAAAATGTAGTTTTTAAATAAGATTTAATTAAGGGGAGAAAAAAGCTGTCCAAACCTGCCTGGCACTACCCTTTGCAGCAACAACTGCAATCAAGCGTTTGTGATAAATGGCAATGAGTCTTTCACAGGAATTTTGGCCCACTTTTCTTTGCATAATTGTTTTAATTCAGTCACATTGGAGGGTTTTCTAGCATGAACCGCTTTTTTAAGGTCATGCGACAGCATCTCAATAGGATATTTAAGTTGGACTGCTTGGCCACTCCAAAACCCTAATTTAGTTTTTCTTGAGCCATTCAGAGGTGGACTTGATGGTATGTTTGGGATCATTGTCATGCTGCATAACCCAAGACGGTAACCCCCACCCCCGCACATCTTCAGGATTTTCTGATAGAGTGCAGAATTCATGGTTCCATCAGTTATGGCAAGTCGTCTAGGTCCTGAAGCTGCCAAGCAGCCCCAGACCATCACACTACACCACCATGTTTGATTGTTGCTATGATGTTCTTTTTATGAAATGCTGTGTTGGTTTTACGCCAGATGTAACGGTACACACACCTTCCAAAAAGTTAAACTTTTGTCTCATCAGTCCACAGAAAATTTGCCCAAAAGTCTTGGGGATAATCAAGATATTTTTTGTCAAATGGAGACGAGCCTTTGTGGTCTTTTTGGTCAGCAGTGGCTTTTGCATTGGAACTATCCCATGGATGGCGTTTTTGCCCAGTCTCTTTCTTATTGTTGAATCATGAACACTGACCTTAATTGAGGCAAGTGAGGCCTGCAGTTCTTTAGATGTTGTTCTGGGTTCTTTTATGACCTCCTGGATGAGTCGTCGTTGCGCTCTTAGAGTAATTTTGGTTGGCCGGCAACTCCTGGGAAGGTTCACCATTGTTCCAAGTTTTCTCAATTTGTGGATAATGGCTCTGACCATGGTTCGCTGGAGTCCCAAAGCCTTAGAAATGGCTTAATAACCATTTCCAGACATGTCAACTATTTTGTTTCTCATCAGTTCTTGAATTTCTTTAGATCACGGCATAATGTGTTGCCATTCAAGCATGCTTCACTTTGTCAGACAGCATCTATTTAAGTGATGTCTTGATTCAACATGTCTGGCAGTAATCAGGCCTGGGTGTGGCTAGTGAAATTTAAATCAGCTTTCTAAAATAATGTAGTTAATCACAGTTCTTTCATGATTTAAAAGGAGAGGGCAATTCATTTTTCACGTAGGGCCAAGTAGGTTTGGACAGCTTTTTTCCCTTAAAAAATGAAATCATCATTTAAAAACTGCATTGTATTTACTTGCATTATCTTTGTGAAATATTAAAATTTGTTTGATGATCAGAATCTTTTAAGTGTGACAAATATCCACAAAAAAAAACAGGAAGGAGCAAAAAACTTTTCATGGCACGTAAAAAAAAAAAAAATATATATGGCTATACTATATATATACTTTTATAAAAATAAAAAAAAGAAACTAAAATAACAACTGTTTTTTCTTTACAGAGCAAGGAAGCAGCCGAGTAAAGCCTCAAGCCTAGATCACCACAGGAATTAATCATAAAATATGATTACTTGCAGCTGTTTTACTGCTGTAATAAAAACCTGCTGTTCTCTTTCATTATCAAATACATAATTCTGGAGTAAAAAATAAAAATCCATACCCAGTTGACGTGAAAAATATGAATGTCTTTATCTCACCAATTCTCTTATAAACATCTCCCAGAAGTGAATGACACAATATGATACAAAGTTAGCCTTTCTTGATAGATTTGTGCCATCTGTACAAAATGAAGTGATATGGAAGACCGCAGAAAGGGAGGAAAAACCCTTTCACATAGTTAACAAACATCTGCAGAATGAAAAAAAAAGAAATAAAAAAAAGAATTAAAACATTCCTATTCACATAATTAAATTAATTGTAACACAGAGAAATGTTTACATAAAGACAATAGTATAAATACTCTTATAGGCATGAAATAATACTGTAAGAACGCTCATAGCTCACATACAAACATTAAGCCGATATTCAAAGACAAGCTTGAATCAAAGTCATCCAAAGAAAGCGGCTCAATACTGATTTCATGCTCTCTTTACACTAATTCAGTAGCGCTCACTTGCATTTCAGCGTAGTTGACATAATTCAAAGTATTGCTCAAGCCATTACGATACAAAATACGTCAAGCGAAACCCTTTCAGTTCAATTCAGAACAATCTCGACCCATTCATTTGGAAGTACGTTTGTTTTGGAAGTGTGGCCACGTTAAAAGATGAAATACCACCAAGTAATAAATTTTTTTGTCTAAATGATCGCGGCATTAAAAATAGGCTCCACCACATAGTTTAATGCAAATTATGGCTACATTACAATATTAGCATAATCAGGTTTAAAAAGAGAAGCATGATCTACGTATCAAATGCAGCAGTTGTATCGAAGCACCTCAAATGAAATCAATAGCACCGCAGGTAAAGCTGTAATAATTGCCATTTAATTGCAGATTTGGCAACTATCCAGTACATTATGGTTTTGCTCTGGAGAATAGTTTTCCATTTCAACAGTTTTTGCTAGCGTTGAGCAATGTAGCCATCACCGACCTATCTGTTGCTTTCTTGAATGCAACATGGCCAATCCAGAGGTGTTTAGTTAGAATCCACTCACCTTCAAATCGCCAGAGTTTGTGCAAGTGTGGGTTCAGCACGATTATAGAATGATAATAGTCATAAGAGAGATTATAAATAAGGATCCGGTGCCGCACATAGCGAGTCATTATTAAATGTAACTTTGTGAAGGTCGCGATTAACTAAGATGAGGGCTTTTTATGATTATAAAGGGATGGCAATGTACCTTACAAAAATTTAAAAGTTTATATATGTATATGTATATATATGTTCACATCAACTCTAAGAAAGGATATTTTCGTGGCCACAGAAAATATCTTTCTTACAGTATTAATGCATTAGAGCATGTAGCTGGATCAGAATCGTAAAGGGACATTATTCACAAGGCAGAACCAGGAACTCATATAATTTGTGCACAAAATGTTTTATTAACTAAACACTAACACATAACTAATCTAAACAAACAACATACATCACTCATACATGGGGAAGGGGCAGATGAGACTGGATGGATAAACATCTGGAAATCCAGCGAATGAAGCTTTGAACAGAGTCAGTTAACCACCGAGTAAAACCATCAAGAGCCGTTGATAACGGGGTCTACAGCTTATACTAAACCTGTGTTTCGTTTAGTTAAATGTTTGATACTTGCATTGCCTTGGCTGTTGAATGAGTGTCTGGATGCAGTCTCGGGTGAAAGTCTTGATGGTTTCAAGGTTTTGACCTTGCGATCACGTTCTTCCGGGTTTGAAAAGTGATGAACTCCAAAGATGTCCTAATGTCGATGGTTTTGATTGGGAGTTTTCTTCTTGTAGAAAGTGAAGGAAGAGCTAAGATCCTGGGAGTTTGGTAAATGAAAAGTCAAGGCCCGAGGCATTGGCACGAACTTAGGGTGATCCTTAGAAACACATCTAGCTCAGTTAGCCCCATCTTCTAAGAAATACTAACAAAGAAGCTAGACTGCCAGATGGTTTGCTGATTTGCTTTGCTTTATCGTCTATCAAAAGTTCACACCTCTGGGGGATCAAAGAGCCTATGGTGTCTTGAACTTTTGGAGGGAACGTTTACGACTCTTTGTCTCCAAGCATGGTATTTTGCATATGTATTTCGATTCAGTGTTGATGCAAAAACTAGTAAAGTTTCTTAGAACATTAATATGTTGCATATGTATCAGCATGTAATATGCACTCTCATTTAGATCATCAAAATATGAACTCGTAGATAAAGGACCATGATGTAGGTGAGGTTATATTAACTCAGTAGTTCTCCAAATTTTTGGTCGCGCACCCTATAAAAATAATCTGGCTTCCCCCTTTCCCGAATCCCCATCCCACATCAGAGTACCAAATAATTTCACTAAACTTTATGAAAAATTAATGCTTTTTTAATTTTAAAAAACCTACAGGGAAAAAAAAAAAAAACACCTGCATCACTTGAAAAATAGCATAGAGAGAATAACATATTATTATTATTATTATTTGTATTTATTTATTTATTTATATATTTAGTGGGTCTTTCTATGCTTCGCTAAGGCATAGGCACACACAGACTTTCCTCCTCACCAATGAAATTAACACCGTGTCGGACGCGAGCGGCAAATGACAGTAGAACCCATTATAATCAGTGACACTGTGTACACTAGACGCGGCGTGGCGGACCGAACCCCGCAAAATCCCGAAGTAAACTGACTGCCTTGTTCTTTTATGCAAGTACTGGAAACAAAGTTAAAATGATTTGCAACATGTTGCTTTGTCGCATCCAGTGTCGAGCTGTGCGGCATATTACGGCAAAAGTAGTGTTGGTATAGACATGGTGAGTGAGCACGAGGCAAGGATAGGCCTCGTCTATTTTCTGACATTAGCTTTTGATGGCCAGCAACTGCCTGGGTTGTGACTTATTATGAGCTTTTCTCTCCCTTTCACAACAACGATCCATCTCCATTCTAAGTTTACGTCCTTTGGCGTACCGTTTTATTTTTTCTTTTTCTGCTGATAGCCGCCGCCCCCCCCCTCCCCCTGGCGGGGCCGCGACTCAAATCTCTGAGGAACCATGTATTAACTAGTGATCTATAGTATAACCATGCTTAAAAAAGATATAAACAATACACAGAACACCATAGTACAAGAAACGGTTTACTAGAACATAAATACCCCTGACCTGGGCTATGCTAATGGATCTATGCAATGAAAAGAAAGTCATACATACAGCAGTAAGTGTGTGTGTGAGAGAATTAAGGTGGGAGAGGAAGATTCTTCTACACATACTTATACGGTCAGTTAAAATTTATCTTATCTGGACTGGGTGTCTGGTTGCCATGGTACCAGCAGGCCTGGAGAGTCATTGGCACCGATATATAGGCAATGAGAAACTTGCATGTTGGGAAGTGAGGGGGATTACTGGATTATCATTAAAGAAAGAATAAATGTGTGACTACTAGTCCAAAACAATCTACAAAAAGGTACTCTGTACTAACGAAAAAAAACCTTGGTTCCTTAGTACGGGAACGAAGTACTGCATTCGCTTAGACGCTATGGGAAAACTTCCTCAATTCTCCGACAGCTGAAACTTTCAATTACGCAGGGTAACTATATGGCCATTGGGTTCGTGCAGTAGAATAAAAAACGAAAACAATGGCTCGGCACGGTGCTGCACGAGCCTATGGCGAGAGCACGCAACCCAGAATGGAATGGGATGCCTGGCTATATAAGCGGCATTAGCATAGGACTTCAGGTAAATTCGACTGAAAGCGGACGAAAGGAGAACTTGCCAGAGGTAATGACACGACCTGGAACACAAGTACTCGTTCCCAGATCTAAGGGAACCCTAAGGGGTTAGTAGAGTAACACCGAGTACGTTTAGCTATCATTCTGTCACTCGCGAGATTTATTGGTTATGGGGAACCACATACAATCCTGCCGTGTCAGGACAAGTGGAACAATGATCTAACTGCGCTTTGAGCACTCAGGCTCAAAGGGACCAAGTATAAGCAGGGTAAATCCACAGGAGCCCAGGCCTGTGAATCAGCGGAGGTCACCACAGCCGTGGATATCGTTCCAACACCATTATGTACCAGCTCTCAGACTTCCTAAACGGACCAAGAGTGTAAATTAAGTAAGGCAAATGCCTGAAATATTAGACCCACTCTTAGGCAGGCGTGGCCCTTTAAGCAGATAGGTGATCCGGGCCTGTAGGCCGACAACGAATCCAAGTTTATCGAACCTGTGTGAAGGTGGATGGACACGCCGCGGACCACCTCTTGAGTGGAGATCTTAGTCCTAGGGGCATTGCGGGCCCAGGGAGGAGACGCAAACGAATAGAAATAGGTTAAACTAGCCAGCGAGAAATTCTCTTCTTTGTGGCGTTATGTGGCACACAAAAAGCTAGCAAAGAGTTGTCCGTCTGTCTGAAGGGGGTGCGGAACGGCTCCGAGTAAATTAATCAGCACCCTGACATGGCAGAGAGGTTCAATCCTGGTCCCTGACGAGGGAAGGAAGAACGCGCAGGGATAGTGATAATCGTGGCGTCTAAACGGAGTGTAGAACGTATAGAGGAAGTAAACCATGCTTGGCGCTCAGGCACGACTTTGGAGTCGTTGGCAGTTTAGGACCAAAAATTCGACAAGGTCACGGCAGGCAGGTTTTTAAGGTTACCGAGAGTTGTAAAGTGAAGGCGCAAAGGGGGAACACTTGAGCGGAATTCAGGGACCGGGTGGGTAGGATCCCATGTAAGGGACGCCTGGGTGGGAACGGAGTGGCAGATTGAGAGCCAATACTTCTGGATCGCGTTCAAGAAAAGCGATCAGCGAAACTAGGTGTTCCTGCACAATCGACTATTCCCGCTATAGGAGCATGGGGAAGCTGCTTTAGCTGCCACCACAGACCTCATTGTGAGAAAGGGAGAAAGGGGAGGACGAAGCCTTGTCCAACAGCGCTCCTGTAGGAAAGGACAGAGTACAAACCGATATGTAAGAGGAGAAGTAGGGAATCTCGCAGGGATGAACAGCCATGCAGGCATCGAATTGAACAAAATTAGGGGCTAGGAGGCATATCGTAGATGGGGCGCTAGCATGTGAATGGTTATCAAGGAAACTCTCTATGGAATGGACTGTTGATTTCCGTCGAGAGCCACAGAGGTGCAGAGCCCAAACTCGGGTTGGGCGCACCAAATCGTCGGTTCACAATGAAGAGGAGGAGGTCATTGTCTAGGGGAATGGCCATGGGGCTGTTGTCAGCAGCTGTGACAGCCCATCGAGAACCAAAACCTGGTTCCTCAGAGCAAGGGCCATTAGGAAGACTCCGTGTTTGTGAAACAAATGCCCCCTGATTCGCCTGTTACCTGAGTGGACGGTGGAAAAGTATACAGGAGGAAGTGGGGGCCAATCGTGGGTCAATGCGTTTCGCTCTTCGAAAAATTAGATGGGGCTCAGTTGAGAAGTTGTGAGCGTTGTCTTTTGAGGCGACGAAGTGTCAAAATCTGCCTTGCCAGAGAATCTCCCAGATTTCTGAACCGTCTGTGGGTTGGAGCACCATTCCTTGAGGGACGTGTGCTCCGAGAGAACAGGTAGTTCTGCCTTGGTTTAATGATGGGCAACATGTGCTGCCCATCAAAGGCAGCAGGTTTGAGATGTGCCCATTCAAAGGAAGCGTATTATAGAGCAAACCATATCCAAGAAGTGTTTCGAGAATGAGCCCACCCTGAACGATTTTGTAGGAAAACCAATGTCATGCTGTCTGACGGGAACAGCACGTGGTGTCGCCTTCAGGGTTCGGTAAGAGGTCTGAAGGGCTCGACATAGGCCGTCTCTCGAGGCAGTTGATGTGAACTGACCAATCTGTGTCCGACCGAGAGCCAAAGGGCCGGTTTGCCCTGCACAGAGTACCCATCTGTGGTGGATGCCATCTGTCGAGGACAACCTTCTTCTGTAAATAATGCCCATGGTTTACACTGTTGAAACACTGGGTTTACTTCCAAGGGTTTAACGCTGTCACACAGGCCTGGCTCAACGTGATACATTGGCGTCTTGACACCACGCAGGGGTGAGCACTGTGGTTCAAGCCAACACTTGAAGGGCGGTCTATGCAAAAGACGGCCCAACGTAGTACTGGTGAGCAGGAGGCAATGAGGGACTAGAACTTCTCTAAGGTCTTGAGAGGTGGCGAAGGCCCAAACTCTGAAGAAGGCCGCTAGCTGTTGTAGGCCAAAGCACTTTCTGGTGACAAAGACTATCGACCTCATATGGACTGAGTCGAATAGCCTGCTGCCCAGCGGAAACAAGGGCCTGTGAGGCTAGAAGACAGTGAGGCTCTTGGAAGCAATGACCACGCAGTCCCAGGACAATTTAATGGCTGAGAAGAGGGATCTGTGGGATATCGCTTGGCCGGATGATAAGAGAGTGCCAGTTGTCGAGTAGTTCAGAATGCAGACTCCACCTCGTTCTAGAGGGGAGAGCGCCGCATCATGCACTTCTTTGTAAAAGTCCGCGGAGGAGCCAGGCGACAGTCCGAAAGCGCAGGGACGTGTTATTGATTGCCACTCCCTCGAAGACCGAATCTCAATGCATCGTATGTGATGGGGACCCTACCTGGATGCAAGGAAGCATTCTTTCAGATCCAGAGAAAGAAAGAACCAGTCCCCGTGGGGTATTTGCGAAAGAGAGGATCTGTTTCAAATATCGTGAGTCATCACGGAATGGCCATTGTCATGAGGGTGCGAAGGTAGGTGCTGGACTCGAGGATGCGGCCCCGGAATCCACCATAGTTTTGGGGACGAGGAGAAAGGCTGTAGAACTGAATCACCTGAGTGGAGAACTGTTTCTGCTTTGGCCAGCAAATCTTACCCGCGTGCATAGTACAGAAGATGGGAAGTCCTTGATCTGCAACTAAGGTGCGGAACTACCACGATGAATCGCGGAGGGTCTATCGCGCGAATGAATGAATTAACTTGGTTTTTATAATCCCCAAACCCAATCGACACTCTCGGGGATGGCCTGCCAGGACGCGCCCCACTGTAGTGGGTGGTGGCTTGGTTTGGGTGGTGGGGGCACCATGAGGGGACGACACTGTGATAATGGACGAGGAAAATTACGTTTCTTTTTGAAGAGGTTTGTGTTTTAAGTTTTTACGTCTCGTGTAAGCGGCTGTTTGGTGAGGCCTTTTATACACAGGGCCCAGACTTACAACGTTTTTGTAAACAAAAAACACTGCCACACGGAACCCGGACTGAACGGGTGCATGGGGGCATAAACAGTGGTGCTTGGGGGGTGGTACGGCGATGGCAAGACTTTTCTTTCCTGTTCTAGATGATCAGGACGACGCCCGACAGGTGCACGGATATCACAAGCGCTATCGGGGCAGGGGGTCCTTGGCATTAAGGAAAAGGTTAGCGGTTCTGGCCGAGTAACGACGTGAAGGGATCTACAGGCATAGACCACTCCAAATCAGCTCATCCCCCGCTTCTTTAGGGATGCAGAACAAAGTTCGGCATTCCATCCCTGTTTTGGCATCCGCTGGAATCAACCAGACGTCAAAGGGGGGGGCGGGGGTCGAACAGGCTCTAGAATGGCACCGAAGCAATATTTCGAACTCTGTGTCTGACGCTATTAGAGATATGCTGTCATCTAATAGCTCGTCCTCCATTACACCGAACAAGACCATGTTGCTCGCATCCGCCGAGGGACGCTAGTCTGAGTGTTCAAAGAGGACGGGAGAACCCTCTCTACTTGGCAAGGGCGAGGCACGCGGGGGTCTGCCGGAATGTGCTCGCTCGGAGCGATGCTAACACTCTGGCCTGCTGTTTTCTGGAGGAAGAAGAAGAAACGGTTGAGGAGCAGCGAGGCGGCGGGAGTCAGCACTTGAAAATAAAGCGTCCGAGTTGCGTGCAGAAGAGGCGAGACTCATGCTCAAGCCCCAGTGTGAACATTCCCATCCGGTCAGAGCGGCTTCGTGTGTGGGTTTTACTGGCAGGATAGACACACTCGTGAGTGGCGTCATCAGCGTGGCAGCGAATTCTGTAGTATAGCTAGGTTAGGCTCGCCGGGAGGGCGGCGGGGAACGAGCTGAAATCTGTGACCGGACACTGGAAGACGGTCTCAGACGAGAGGCGGAAAAAACAGCGAGAAGGCAGGTGAGTTAGATAGCTCTTTGTCCGCAGCGCGGCATGTCAAGGCGAGCGGCCCTTCAAGTCCGTAGATCAGCGAAACGGAGAAGATTTGTAGTGCTTAACATGAGATATATCTGATATTCTATGGCGTAAATGCCGCTTATATAGCCCGACGGCCACATCCATTCTGGCAGGCTTCGTCGCCAAGGCACCACAATGCCGAGCCATTGGTTCATTTTTGATTTACTGCAGTTTTTTCCCCATAGCGTCTAGCGACGCAGTAGTACAAGTGAAAGTATCGATAGGGAACCACAGTTTTCAGACCAGAGAACTAGTGTGACACAGTTAAACAAAAACTACAGACAAAATGACTACTGTAGCTCTTCAAGCTCTTCAAAGTCAACATGGATCTGATTCATTGTCTTTTCTCTCTCTGTTTTCAGTCTGTGTGGATGCAGTATTACAGAGAAACAGAGTCACATCCTGACTTCAGCTCTGAAATCAAACCCACCACACCTGAGAGAGCTGGACCTGAGTAACAATGACAACACCGATTGTTAAATCAATTACGTGATATACTGAGGATCCACAAATGTAACCTGAGAGGCTGAGGTGAGTTGAACATATCACATACAGAAAGGCGGAAAAGTGTTTTGGTATTTGAAATGGTACAGAATGAATATTTTGTCTCTTAACTCATTGTAGGTTGAGATGCTGTGATTTGACAGATGAAGGTTGTTCTGCCTACTTTCAGCTCTGAACTCAACCTCACCTCTGGAGAGCTGGACTGAGTATGAATGAACTAGGATTTTCTGGATTTGAAAACATCTGGATGTACTGATGAACCCACAATGCAAGCTGGAGAAACTATAGTTAGTACCATTATACTACCATTGTACAGCAGTTACAGTTTGATTAAAGTTTAATATTTTTTGTTTAAGACAACAGACTCGAGGCACATACAGGTGTGATCTCATAAATTAGAATGTTGTGGAAAGTTAATTTATTTCAGTAATTCAACTCTAATTGTGAAACTTGTGTATTAAATTAAATGCACACAGACTGAAGTATTTAAGTCTTTGGTTTCTTTTAATTGTGATGATTTTGGGTTTTCAGGTCTGGTTATTTTTCTGGCCAGTCACGCACAACCAACACCATGGTCATTTAACCAACTTTTGTTGCTTTTGGCAGTGTGGTCAGGTGCCAAATCCTGCTGGAAAATTAAATCAGCATTTTCAAAAAGCTGGTCAGCAGAAGGAAGTATGATTTCTTGGTAAACGGGTGCAGTGATTTTGGTTTTCAAAAAAACACAATGGACCAACACCAACAAATGACATTGCACCCCAAATCATCACAAACTATGGAAACTTAACACTGGACTTCAAGCAACTTGAGGTATGAGCTTCTCCATCTTCTCCACCCTTTCTCCAGACTCTAGGACCTTGGTTTCCTAATGATATACAAAATTTGCTCTCATCTGAAAAGATGACTTTGGACCACTGGGCAACAATCCATTTCTTCTTCTCCTTAGACCAGGTAAGAAATGGGATCTGTTAGACTTCCTTTAAGTGTACTAATGTCCGTATCTCCCAAAAGTGGCAGTCCATGGTTTGATATGAGGTTGCGTATATATGGGACGTCCCTTATAAGAACCGAACATTGTTTTTTTCTACTTATTAGTAATGGGGTCTTTATAGCCCTCTAAAGTGTAGTAATGTGTCATATCTTGAAAATGCTGCAGTAAAATGTTTTTATATGATGTGTGCATATAGTATGGGACGTCCCTTAAAAGAACCGACCATTGTTTTTTTCTACTTATAAGAATTAGGTCTTTATAGCCTTCTAAAGTGTAATATTATCCTTTGAAAATTATAGTAATACAGAACAGTCAAAGACAACAATAAATTACACGAATATTAAAGCAGATGGGCAAAAAAAAAATCCTAAAAAATGTCATCATATCTCAATTCTGGGCGTCTAGATAAAAAGCGCTCTGAAAGCGCGTTCCCTGTGTTGTCGGGCTATTATCGTAATTATAGTAATACACGCGCATTATAATTTCACTCGCGGCTGGCTTGACCGTGTTTTTCTGAAGTGCGGCTGGCTTGACCACAGTTTAAAACATCCCATGCAAACGCGACAGACCACCCTAAGCGGATGGTCTGGCATCCTGCAGCACTAATGGGGTGGCTGTGCCACTGCAGAGGGGGACTCCGCACCGTTAAACAGGGCTTTAATGTCTGTTTTGCAACGCGCGCGCAGCACCGATTATCTACTATAAGACTTACTATGTAGAAATTAAGGCCGTAAGCTGGCTGCCGTTTGCTGTACTCGTTCCTCAAAGTTTAGAAACAACAACAGCTGTGAAGGGAGTAGCTGAATCTTTTACCAGAGACTGAATTTGTTTTGGAGTTGACAAGCACAGCCAAAAACAGAAAACAACCGAATAAGAAATCATAAGAAGTCTTCTAATTCTCTCTAATAAACAGTGCACAGACCGCACGTAATTTAATACCTCCTCGATTACAGTTATTTGGTAAAACCTGCAGGAATGTGAAGCGAATTATATAGCTTGTTTTTTGTTATTACAGGCGTTGATTAGACACTTTTGAAGATCACGGATAAACACAGAACTCACGTTACTGCAAACGAAATAGTGCCTATACTTTCGAATTGTTTCACTCCCTCCATGTTCTCTGATTCATTTAGGCTGTGTGATTCTGCGAATCGAAAACAATTTTTTTTGAGTTTTTTTTATCAGATCTTTTATATATATTTAGGACAGATGATGAGCTCTACCCCATTAATATAATGTGCTCCATGTTATTTCGTTTTTTGTTGTCAAATGAAGCATGTACAAAAAATCAGCTGGGCTAATAGAAATTTTTTGGTTCACATTTATCGCTAATTCATTGTATATATTCTATATAACCATATAATCACAAGTTGATGCTTAAGTGAGGCTTTTTACAATAATAAAAGTAGATTGTGAACTTAGTACTGATCAATGACAAAAAGACTGTAATACAGCCAGAACTTAATGTTTAAGCAAGTTGCGTCATAATGTCAACTGGCAATAAGAAGTAATAAATAGCATGGAGTCTTACAGTATTTATTCCTTGCATTGCTTATATTTGTGCCATGTGTTGTGTGAGATGAACCCGTAATTAATCTAACAATAGGTATTATAATAGCTTAATGAATAGATTGGTGTACATGATGTAATTCACAAATTAATGAAAAAGAGTAAAATATGTTGTAAAGATAATAAAACTGCAATACTGAAATATGTCTTGAACACAGTGCTGACATGTTTGTTTCCAGCTGTATTCATATTTTTATGTTGTGAAGAATGAGGCAGATTTGTTATCTTTTGAAGCACAGATATGTGTTCTATTAATGTTTTTCTTTAAGTTTGTGTGCTAAAGAAAAGCCTGTTTGTTGCCAACCTCAACATTCTCAATTTTCAGCATTAACCTATCATGTTATTCATCTCATAAGATACATCATCTCCATGTCATCACTGATAGCTTGATTGTCTTCACTGACACCAGTGCGATGTTATCATTGCCAGTTCATCTGCAGTATGTCAGAGAAGAGAGAAAAGCCCTCTCCGTCTGAGACGAGTCTCTCACAGAAAGAGAGGTAAGACTGAGTCTGTTTTCAGAGAATCATTTTAAACACTACTGAAGTTGAATTAATTAATAGAGTTTTTTTTAACAGTAACGATTTTCTCTCTTATTGTCTGCTGCGCTAAAGTTCAATTTAGAACTTCCTATAATTTTTTGTTTGTTTGTTTTTAAATAATTGCAGGTTAAAAATAGCTTAAAACTTATAAAGCTATTTGCATCATCAATAGCAACAGAGTATGTCGGGGTCGGGCGTCTGGTGTTCTCGCTCTCACCACCAGAGGTCGCCCACCTCCCAGCCTCCCCTGACCCCTTTCCGTCACCGTGACTCACACCCTGGGCACACACGTCACACCTCACTCACCACACAGCTGTAGCCACTTCCGAGGGCTATTTACGTGCCTTCCCCACGCCACCCAGGCGCGGATGATTAATGTTTTGTGTCAGTGATTGCTGTTCCCGTTCTCAGCCGGTGTCTCAGAGTCTCAGCTCTGTTTGTTTTCTGTTTTGGTTTTGACTTTGTTTTTCCACTGCAGTCAAATAAACCTGCATTTGGACCCAGACCCCTGTTTACACGGTGTGTTCCTTTACCGCGCCGTGACAGAATCATCCGCCCCAGGCATGGGTCCAGCAGGAAGGTTCCTCGATGTCCGGCAGGGAGACCGGGGCATTGAGGAGTATGCCAGGGACTTCTTGGGAGTGGCTCGCCAGTCGGCGATGGAGAGCACCTGCGCGCTGGTCTGTTTCTGGGGTGGCCTCGCCGAGCCATTCAAGTCCCTTATGCCATTCTGGCACCCCGAGGAGGCACTGGAGGACTACATCAACCTGGCTCTGCAGTCGAGCGGCTCAGCCGTCAGGATGGAGTTGGCTGCAGAGCCTGCTCAAAGTTCTCCCGAGGCGGCCATCCCAGGGTTGTCAGAGGCCTCGTCTGCGGCACCCAGTACCTCACGCCCGTTCCTGGAGCATCGCGGGCTGGTACGCAGCGTGCGGGAACCTCCGCTGATGTCGGTGCGAGCGGCAGGGGCTGCTCGCAGAGTTCCCGAGACAGCGGTGTCCGCTCGTAGTTCCCCCAAAGCGGCGGTGCCCGCGCACGATGTCCCCGAGGCGGCGGTGCCCGCGCACGATGTCCCCGAGGCGGCGGTGCCCGCGCACGATGTCCCCGAGGCGGCGGTGCACGCGCACGATGTCCCGGAGGCGGCAGTGCCCGCTCACGATGTCCCCGAAGCGGCGGTGCCCGCTCACGAGCCTCCCGCGTCCCGCTGGTCCCCGGCGCACTGATTTCCCCCGAGGCGGCGGTGCCGGCTGCACTATGTTCCGCGCGACTATGGTCCCCGATCTGGCTGTCCGGCGCGCACTATGTCCCCGGAGTCATCATGCCCGCGCACGCTGTTCCCCCCGCTCACGATGTTCCGGAAGCTGCGGTGTCCGCTCACGATGTTCCCGAGGTGGCGGTGCCCGCGCACGATGTCCCCGAGGCCGCGGTGCCAGCGCACGATGTCCCCATACAAATAACAGATAACTAAATGGGCAAAGGAAAGGACAAAAAAAGAAAAAAAAAAGGGAAAAAAAAAAAAAAAAAAAAAAAAAAAAAAAAACGAGGCGGGGCGGTGCCCAGCCACATGTCCCCGAGCGGCGGTGCCCGCCACGATGTACCCGAGCTGCGTGGCCCTCGCACGATGTTCCGTAGCGGCGGTGCCCCTCTTCCAGGCTCCAGAAGCGGCGGTGGTCCGCTCACGTGTGTTCCCTGATCTGCGTTGTCCTCGATCACGCTTTCCCGAGGCGGCGGTGGTCCGTCACGATGTTCCCATGCGGCGGTGTCCGTCTCACGAGGTTCCCGAGGCGCGTGTCCGTCTCACTAGTTCCCGAGGCGGCTTGGTCGCTCACGATGTTCCCGAGGCTGCGGGTCCTCTCCACGAGGTTTCCCGAGGCCGGCGGTGCCCCGCTCACGAGGTCCCGAGGCGGCGGTGCCTGCTCACGATGTTCCCGAGGCGGCGGTGCCTGCTCACGATGTTCCCGAGGCGGCGGTGCCCGCGCACGATGTCTCCGAGGCGGCAGTGCCCGCGCACGATGTCCCGGAGGCGGCAGTGCCCGCGCACGATGTGCCCGCGCACGATGTCCCGGAGGCAGCAGTGCCCGCGCACGATGTTCCCGCGAACGAGGTCCCCGAGGCGACAGTGCCCGCGCACGATGTCCCCGAAGCGGCGGTGCCCGCTCACGATCCTCCCGAGGCGGCAGTGCCCGCTCACGATGTCCCCGAGGCGGCGGTGGCCGCTCACGATGTTCCCGAGCCGGCGGTGCCCCGCTTCACGATGTGCCCCGCTCACAGTTCTCACGAAGCGGCGGAGCCCGCCATTGCCCGTTCCAAGGCGGCAGCTCCATACACAGCGTTGTGGTGGCCGCTGGTTCTGCCCTGGGTGCCCATTCCACCGGCTCTGCCCCAGGCCCCGGGTCCCCCGCCACCACATGGACTTGGGCCCCCCATCCCTCCCCCTACTCCATCCCCGCTGGGCCGTTCCCCTGGGGGGGGGGGGGGGCGCTCTGGAACGTCTGGAAGCCAGTCCTTAGGGGAGGGGTCCTGTCAGGGGCTGGCGTCTGGTGTTCTCCCTCTCACCACCAGAGGTCGCCAACTCCCATCCTCCCGGACTCCCTTTCCGTCACCTTGACCCAACACACCTGGGCACACACTCACACACTCACTCACACACAGCTGTGTCCCATCCTGACGGGTATTTATGCACCTTCCCCACGCCACCCAGCGCGGGATGTTAATGTTTTATGTCATTGATTGCCTTGTGGTTCCCCGTTCTCAGGCCGTTGTCTCCGATTCCTCGCTCTGGTTTTTGCTGTGTTACTTTGTTTCCACCCCCCATCAGTGTAAATAAAAGCTGCATTTGGACCCAACGCCTTTTTTCCCGGTGTTCTTTCCTGACGGTCCGGTGACAAGTATAACAACCGTCCAGGATTTTTCTAGCCAGCACTCTTTCATGTCTCGTATTGTATTTCAATCTGACGCTTTTTTGTGTCTCTCGTATTACAGCAAAACGCCGCTCTCAATTCGATCATTTCACGCGTGGGTGTCTCTTGTAAATCTTGCATCTCAGTTGTATTGAAAATGGAACAACCGGCTGGATGTCCATCAGTGTGCACATTTAGTAGCAAGTCAAACTTAAATAATTTTTGCTTGACATGCACATGCAAAGTGCTTCCATCATGACTGTAGATGTTTTGGGACTATAAATAAATAATTTTAAAAACACACTTGACAGAGTGATGTAACAACAGTAATTACAAAAAATACATTTTGGCAAAACAGCCTCAGACGTCAGGCCCACGGACTGTTGGCTGAATGTCTGATGGATATGTTTTATGGTGAAATGGATATTGTGCAGGGTGAGGAACCAGTGCTTCACTTGACTGTTTACCAGTTTAGATTCCATTGTAGCTGACCTGATCCGTTTTTGGGATGAAATCTCAGACCAAGACATAATTTGAATTAAACTAAACTCTTCAACTGAGACAGAGGAATCTCCTGTAATAAAGTGTTTTTTCTCTCTGTTCTTTGTGTCATTAGTGTAAGATCAGGCTCATGTGTGTCCAGCTCTGTGTCTGTGAAGAGTGACTGGTCAAAAGATGTACCACCGGAATTCAGTGAGGCAACATCTACTAAAAGGTATTTTACATTAGAGCATTGCATTAGCTAATTTCTTCACTGTGGTAAATGTAATAGAACTTGGCTGAATAAATTCAATTCAATTTACTTTATTGTTAGTGTACATAGTACAACGAAATTCTGTCTGGTGAGTCTCAGTCACAAACAAAAAAACAAAACAACAACAACAATGAATAGCTACCAACAATACATAACAGTTGCAACAAAAAGTGCAAATGATGTAATTAGCTGGAGGGTGTAAGTGCAAGGGGTGTAATGGAAGTCACAGCTCTGTTTGTGTGTGTTTTCATGGTCCTGTACCTCTGCCCTGAGGGCAGGGGGTCAAAAAGTCTATGACCCGGGTGGGTGGAATCTCCAGCAATGTTTCTGGCCTGTATACCTTCCTTCAGATCCCTCCGGTCTCTTCTGTATGCCAGCAGGTCACCTGACCTATAGGCAACATCCCGGGCTTTAAGCAAAGACCGCACTGTACTGTCCAGCCACGGTTTCTGGTTTGGAAACATTGATGGATTTAGTGGGCAAGACAGAGTTTGTGCAGAAATGCAAATAGGCCAAGACAGAGGAGGTGTATTCCTCTATATCCACATTCTCTTTAAACACTCCCCAGTCAGTTGGTAATGATCGGCAGATAAGAGGTCTGTATGCCGGTGTCATTTCCAGCGAGATGTGTTCTGACATGCCAAGATTGTGGAGATACTGCAGCTTTATATGCCCCTGGGATGTTAGTATAGACCTGATCCAGAATATTATTGTCCCTGGTCGGGAAATTGATGCACTTGAAAAACTTGTGAAATACTGCTTTCAGTTCTACATGATTGAAGTCTCCTGCTACAACCACAGCTCCCTCTGGATGTGCATTTAGCTGGCTATTAATAGTGCTGTGCAACTTCTCCAGTGCTGGCCTGACATTAGTCAGTGGTGGTATGTAAACCACTGTAATCAGAAAGGCATTTCACCGCTAGATATTCCAGATTCCAAAACAAAAGATCACAGAAATGGTGTCCGTAATCCTTTACTGAACTCAGTCTGGAGCTACATAGGTAGACACTAAATACACATAAGATAAACACTAGATAAAACTTCACCATTGAAAAACTCCAGGCAACCAAACATAAATACATTCATATATAGTTATGAGAAGGACAAAATCACGGCTATACTGGATTTAATCACACGCAATCTTTTCTGTCTCCTGTAATTTTTTTCTTTCTCTCTGTTCTTTGTGTCATTAGTGTAAGATCAGGCTCAGATGTGTCCAGCTCTGTGTCTGTGAAGAGTGACCGTTCAAGAAATAAACCACCGGAATTCAGTGAGGCAACATCTACTAAAAGGTATTTTACATTAGAGCATTGCATTAGCTAATTTCTTCACTGTGGTAAATGTGATGGAACTTGACGGAATAAAACAATAGATCGAGTATTTTTCTTTTTTTCTGTTCTTCGTGTCATCAGTGTAAGATTAGACTCACATGTGTTCAGCTCTGTGTCTTTGTACAGTGACTGTTCGTTTTACATTGCATTGCTTTGTTAGCTAATTTCTCCACTAAGGTATATGTGATAACTTGACTGGATAAAACAGGAAATCACAGAATGAGTTGGTTTACTCTTTAGTGAGCTCAGTCTTTTCAACAATACAATTACACAGGAAGCCACCAGGGGGCATACATTCACCATGGAACGACAGAACAGGCACCCAAACATAAATGCAACTATCTATAGTAGTGAGAAATGGAAATCTACAGCTATACTGAATTTTATTTAATTCAATCTCTCCAAATGAGACTGAAGTATTTTTTTTTCTCTGGTTTGTTAGTGAAAGATCAGGTTCACATTTTTCCAGCTCTGTGTCTGTGAAGAGTGACAGTTCAAAAGGAGGAGGTGAACCAAACTTAAGTGAGGAAACATCACCTACCAAAAGGTATTTCATGTGTTTTACATTATATTGCTCTGTTAGCTAATTTCTCAATTGTTGTTGTTTATGTGATGGAAGCTTCTTTCCAATAATATACTTACACAGGCAGCCACTAGAGGGCTCGTGAGCATTTTCTCTGTCAGAATGAACAGTAGTTAGTTTTTATTTGTTGTACTGGATTAGTAGCTTCAATAGTGAAGAACTGCAGGTACTAGAAGTTATTTCATGTGTTTCTCCAAAAAAATAGACAAAAATAGGTTGACAATTCAAAATCAAAATCTGGAATTCAAAATCAAATTCAAGTCTGGAAATAAACAATGTGCTGAAACATTTAAAACAAATATTTTAATAAAAGAGAAAATCAAAACACAAGCACGTTCACAAATGGATTTAAAGTGTACATTTAACAATACATTAAATGTAGACTTTGAATCGTGATTTTAAAGTTGAGAATCAATATCAATTCATTAACAATATGTTCAAATCTAATCTAATGTTTATTAAAAGACATGCTTGAGATGTATTTTGTTTTATTGATATTCTGTTGTTACTGCATTGGAAACATGGTTTTACCATATTCTGCTGATTAGGGTTGGCTCAATACCAAAATTCTGGCTTCATTATGATCCCAGAATCGAATACCTCGTTATCAATATGAAATTGATAGCTTAGGTGACAAATAAGTGGATAACTGAATTATTGAGCACGGCATGAATTTCTGCAGGAACAAATGTGTTGCTTGTGTTCAAGCATAAATATATAAACAACATAAACAGCACTTCTCAGTGCTGTGCAGGGCTCAGAATGGGGGGGGGGCGGGATATAAGAAAGCAGTGTAAAATTACATTTTTTTTATTATTGAACTATTATTCAATTGCTATCACTGAAATATACAAGAAGTGCAGTCTTACTATAAGAAGTAACACATTACATAGAACAAGTGGCAGATCTATTAGTTTGCATTTACATTCCAAGATGCACAGATCTATACAATATCAGGTTTTTGTTCTGTCCATTGCTGTGATTATCACTGTCAATCATTGCAGTTTTGGATTCAATCCCATATTTAAATAAGTTTGTCAATTCAGAAACCTTGAAATGTGTAGTTAGCAGCATGACACACATTTATATTATATATAAAAGCAAGCAAAGAGCGCTCCCATTATAATCAATGAAGCTCAGCGCTGCAACTTTACTGACGGAGTGAAAACTCCCATTATAATCAATGAAGCCGACAACACTGCACAATGAATCTCTTAATCTGATTATTTATTTTATTTTTTTTTTGTAATGAAGGATTTTGACGTGCTTATCCTATAACTAAAAAAAAAAAAACGTTTTCAGCAGTGTTTTTGGTTTGCATCTCTGTGTAAAATTGACCAAAATAATACATAAATAAATTTTATCATTTTAATGATTTCCACTGTAGTAAAATTATAATACTTCATTATTAATTTCATTAATTCTAAGTGTCAAACCCATATGCTTTTTTTGGGGGGGGGGGACTACTGGGAGACCTTTACATTTCTGTGTTTAGTTGACAACAGGTTTATAAATACTTACAAAATGATTTAATGATACATTATATCATGATAAATTATTGCAAATGTAGTTTAAATATCTGTCCATAATGTTGGAAATTATTTGAATGTGAAAAATTGCACCTTGTGCTTCTTGTGTTCTCAAATGCACATTAAACTCACAAAATATGCAGAGCTGGAGTTTGTGAGAAACCATATTTTACTGTGGCCCAAGCTGCTCTGAGACACTGACGCAAATAAGCTGTGCACATGTAAATTAACACATTGCTGTGGTTCACTCTATAACATACAGTGCATCAGACTGTATATTTATTCAATTAGAATTAGATCATAGTCTTTTGCTATTTGATAATTGCACTAAGCCATACAGTGATTACAATTTTATTCGAGTTAATCATGCAGCCTTAGTCAGTACCACAATGCTTTGCCATGAGCTAAAGAAAAAATAGTTACCCAGATTCTATACTTAAATAATGTTTTCAGCTTGTACACCAAATGCCCTTTTTTCTTTGTTAAAAAGATGCATGGAGATATCTCTAATATTTTGCCTGGAAATTCAGTATTTCATTTCTTAACAGGGTTCAATATGAGACATTAGCTCAGACTTTCAGACTCACAGGAACCAAAGAGAATCCAAAGGACAATCCATGTGGATCTTCAAGTAGGAAAAACACATTCATAAAATCGTTTAATTAATCCAATATTAATATACTAATATATATATTACAAGGAACAAAATTATAAAACGCAACACTTTTGTTTTTGCCCCCATTTTTCATGAGCTGAACTCAAAGATCTAAGACTTTTTCTATGTACACAAAAGGCCTATTTCTCTCAAATATTGTTCACAAATCTGTCTAAATCTGTGTTAGTGAGCACTTCTCCTTTGCCGAGATAATCACCACCTCACAGGGTGTGGCCTATCAGATGATGATTGGAAAAAAAAAAAAAAAACAGCATGATATTGCACAGGTGTGCCTTAGGATGGCCACAATAAAAGGCCACTCTAAAATGTGCATTTTTACTGTATTGGGGGGTCGGGGGGGTCTGAAAACCAGTCAGTACCTGGTGTGACCACCATTTGCCTCACGCAGTGCAACACATCTCTTTCGCATAGAGTTGATCAGGTTGTTGATTGTGGCCTGTGTAATGTTGGTCCACTCCTATTCAAAGACTGTGCGAAGTTGCTGGATATTGGCAAAAACTGGAACACACTGTCGTATACACCGATACAGAGCATCCCAAACATGCTCAATGGATGACACGTCCGGTGAGTATGCTGGCCATGCAAAAACTTGGATGTTTTCAGCTTCCAGGAATTGTATACAGATCCTTGCAACATGGGGCAGTGCATTATCACGCTGCAACATGAGGTGATGGTCGTGGAAGAATGGCACAACAATGGGCCTCAGGATCTCGTCACGGTATCTCTGTGCATTCAAAATGCCATCAATAAAATGCACCTGTGTTCGTTGTCCATAACATACGCCTGCCCATACCATAACCCCACCGCCACCATGGGCCACTCAATCCACAACGTTGACATCAGCAAACCACTCACCCAAACGACGCCATACACGCGGTCTGCCATCTGCCCTGTACAGTGAAAAAACGGGATTCATCCGTGAAGAGAACACCACTCCAAAGTGCCAGACACCATCGAATGCGAGCATTTGCCCACTCAAGTCGGTTACGACGACGAAATGCAGTCAGGTCGAGACCCCGATGAAGATGACGAGCATGCAGATGAGCTTCCCTGAGACAGTTTCTGACAGTTTATGCAGAATTCTTTGGTTATGCAAACCGATTGTTGCAGCAGCTGTACGGGTGGCTGGTCTCAGATGATATTGGAGGTGAAGATGCTGGATGTGGAGGTACTGGGCTGGTGTGGTTACACGTGGACTGCGGTTGTGAGGCCGGTTGGATGTAACGCCAAATTCTCTGAAACGCCTTTGGAGACGCTTATGGTAGAGAAATGAACATTCAAAACATGGGCAACAGCTCTGGTGGACATTACTGCAGTCAGCATGCCAATTGCACGCTACCTCAAAATTTGCAACATCTGTGGCATTGTGCTGTGTGATAAAACTGACCATTTTAGAGTGGCCTTTTATTGTAGCCAGCCTAAGACACACCTGTGCAATAATCACGCTGTCTAATAAGCATCTTAATATGCCACACCTGTGAAGTGGATGGATAATCTCGGCAAAGGAGAAGTGCTCACTAAAACAGAATTAGACAGATTTGTGAACAATATTTGAGAAAAATAGGCCTTTTGTGTACATAGAAAAAGTCTTTGTGAATCGCCGTGAAGAGGTTGTTTTTTTTGTATACTTGTCACACTTAAAAGATTCAGATCATCAAACTAATTTTAATATTACGCAAAGATAATGCAAGTAAATAAAAAATTCAGTTTTTAAATGATGATTTCATTTAGTAAGGGAAAAAACCTGTCCAAACCTACATGGCCCTACGTGAAAAAATAATTGCCCCCTCCTGTTAAATCATGACAGAACTGTGATTAACCACATCATTTTAGAAAGCTGATTTAAATTTCACTAGCCACACGCAGGCCAGATTACTGCCAGACCTGTTGAATCAAGAAATCATATAAATAGAACTGTCTGACAAAGTGAAGCATGCTTAACGAGCAACACATCATGCCACTATCTAATAAATCAAGAGCAGATGCAGAAACAAAATAGTTGACATGTATCAGTTTGGAAAGGGTTATAAAGCCATTTCTAAGGTTTTGGGACTCCAGCGAACCACGGTTAGAGCCGTTATCCACAAATGGAGAAAACTTGGAACAGTGGTGAACCTTCCCAGGAGTGGCCAGCCTACCAAAATTACTCCAAGAGCGCAACGACGACTCATACAGGAGCTCATAAAAGAACCCAGAACAACATCTAAAGAACTGCAGGCCTCACTTGCCTCAATTAAGGGCAGTGTTCAGATCCCCCCCCCCCCCCCCCCCCCCCCCCTACTCCCCAACAATAATAAAGAGGACTGGGCAAAAACGGCATCCATGGAAGAGTTCCAAGGCAAAAAACAATTGCTGACCAAAAAGTACACAAAAGCTTTTGCCAAAAAATATCTTAATTATCCCCAATACTTTTGGGCAAATTTTCTGTGGACTGATGAGACAAAAGTTGAACTTTTGGAAGGTGCATGTCCCGTTACATCTGGCGTAAAACCAACACAGCATTTCATAAAAAGAACATCATACCAACAGTCAAACATGGTGGGGGTAGTGTGATGATCTGGGGCTGCTTTGCAGCTTCAGGACCTGGACAACTTGCCATAATTGAGGGAACCATGAATTCTGCACCTATCGGAAAGTTTTCTGAATCAGAATCAGAATGAGGATTTAGTGCCAGCTATGTTTACACAACGCGGCATTTGTTTAGTTACAGAGCGCAACAGTGCAACCAATGGCAGTGAACAGACGGATGCAGATAATCAAAAAGAATCATATACAAATATACCAAAATAGACAATAACACAATAACAAAAGCACAATATATAAATAGAGAATTATGTAGTACAGGTCTGATATGTGACAAATTGAAATGTAATAAGTATGTGGTTAAATAAATAATGTATTATGGGTGTGTTCCAGAGTTATTGTCAATTGTTCATGAGATGGATGGCCTGAGGGACGAAACTGTTCCTGTGTCTGGCCGTTCTGGTGCTCAGTGCTCTGTAATGCCGACCAGATGGCAAAAGTTCAAGAAGGAGATGGCTTGGATGTGATGGATCCAGAGTGATTTTCCGAGCCCTTTTCCTCACTCTGGATGAGTACCGTTCTTGGAGAGAAGGGAGGGTTGTACCAGTGATGCGCTCAGCAGTTCTGGACTATCCTCTGTAGTCTTCTGAGGTCAGACTTGGTAGCTGAGCTGAACCAGACAGTAATAGAAGTACAGAGGACAGATTCAATGATGGC
This sequence comes from Sinocyclocheilus anophthalmus, assembly GCA_018155175.1. Taxonomy (NCBI): domain Eukaryota; kingdom Metazoa; phylum Chordata; class Actinopteri; order Cypriniformes; family Cyprinidae; genus Sinocyclocheilus; species Sinocyclocheilus anophthalmus. The sequence goes on from JADLZN010002761.1 coordinate 35,239, forward strand.
GGAGTAGAACTGTTTCAGCAGCTCATGTGGCAGGTTGAATTTCCTCAGCTGGCTAAGGATGTACAACCTCTGCTGGGCCTTTTTCACAATGGACTCAATGTGATTGTCCCACTTCAGGTCCTAAGAGATTGTGGTGCCCAGGAGCGTGTTAAGCTCCAGGTTGTTAAGACAGATCTTTAACCTCCTGTCTGTAAGCAGAATCGTCACCGTCCTGAATGAGGCCGATGAGTGTGGTGTCGTCTGCCAACTTCAGGAGCTTGACAGAGGGGTCTTTAGAGGTGCAGTCATTGGTGTAGAGGGAGAAGAGCAGTGGGGAGAGGACACAACCCTGAGGGGCGCCAGTGCTGATCGTACGGGTGCTGGATGAGCATTTTCCCAGCTTTATTAGCTGCTGTCTGTCTGTCAGGAAGCTGGTGATCCACTGACAGACGGAGGAGGGCATGGAGAGCTGAGTTAATTTGTGCAGGAGGAGGTTTGGGATGATAGTGTTAAAAGCCAAGCTGAAGTCCACAAACAGGATCTTCACATAAGTCCCTGGTCTGTCTAGATGATGCAGGATGTAGTGCAGTCATGTTGACTGTATTATCCACAGACCTGTTTGCTCTGTAGGCAAACTGCAGGGGGTCCAGTGATGTCCTTCAGATAAGCCAAAACCAGTCTTTCAAATGATTTCATGGCCACAGACGTTAGAGCCACAGGTCTGTAGTCATTAAGTCCAGTAATTTTGGGTTTCTTTGGGACAGGGATGATGGTGGAGCGTTTGAAGCATGAGGGGACTTCGCACAGCACTAGTGATCTGTTGAAGATCTGTGTGAAGATAAGGGCCAGCTGGTCAGCACAGGTTTTCAGACAGGCTGTTGTCACACCATCTGGGCCTGGTGACTTTCTTCTCTTGTTCTTTCTGAAGACCTGACGCACATCATCTTCACTGATCTGGAGTGCTGGAGGGGGGGGTTGCAGAAGGTGTGAATGGTGTGTTTTCAAACCTGCAATAAAACTCGTTCAGATCGTCTGCCAGTTGTTGATTTTCACAGTGGCGGGGGATGGTAGTCTTGTAATGGTGGATGTCTTTCAGACTTTCCACACTGAAGAGGGTCACGGGAAGATAATTGGTTACTTAGCTTACCAGAATAATTCATCTTTGCACTCTGATCTCCTTTTCAGTGTCTTTTTTTTTGTTTCTCTATTTGGCCTGTTTATACAAGACATTATTCCCCTTCCTTTGAGCATCTTCTTTGGCCTGACGGAGCTGTCTGAGTTTTGCAGTGAACCATGGTTTGTCATTATTGTAGGTTAAATGAGTCCTGGTAAGAATGCACATATCTTCACAGAAACTGATGTAAGAAGTTACAGTCTCTGTGAGCTCATCCAGATCAGTGGCAGCAGCTTCAAAAACACTCCAATCAGTGAGGTCAAAACAAGATTGTAAATCCTGAACGAGAATATCCTGCCGTCAGTTTGTGACCTCAAGCTCAAGCGCAATTGGGTTATGCAGCAGGACAATGATCCCAAACACACCAGCAAGTCCAACTCTGAATGGCTCAAGAAAAACAAAACTAAGGTTTTGGAGTGGCCAAGTCAAAGTCCGGACTTAAAATCCGATTGAGAAGCTGTGGCATGACCTTAAACAGTCCATTCATGCTTGAAAACCCTCCAATGTGGCTGAATTAAAACAATTCTGCAAAGAAGAGTGGACCAAAACTCCTCCACAGCGATATGAAAGACTCACTGCCAGTTATCGCAAACACTTGACTGCAGTTGTTGCTGCAAAGCATGGCACAACCAATTATTAGATTTAGGGGGCAATTACTTAGGGCCAGGCAGGTTTGGACAGCTGGTTCCCTTAATAAATGAAATCATTATTTCAAAACTGAATTTTGTATTTATTCGGGTTATCTTTGTGTAATATTAAAATTTGTTTGATGATCTGAATCTTTTAAGTGTGAAAAATATAATAATAAAAAAAAAACCTTTGCACGGCACTGTAGACACACACTTCATTTGAATTTTAAATGAGGCTATGAGAGAATAGAAGTCTGCCGCGTAAGACTTCTCTAGTTGAATGTTGCTGAAGGCTTCAAGTGTTCTGCCATCATCGGGGAATGAAGACAGCAGCCCATCCAGCTCCTCTATGAAGGTGCCCAATTGACCAGGAAGGTGATAAATTCTACATGTGGAGTTAAGTTGTACAGGAGTTGGTACAGTATAGCATGCATTCAAAGACCTAGTACGGCATAAGAGTAGTGATCTTCCTGTATTAGAAATGAAAGACCAGTACCCCCACCGATCCCAACCTAATGGGGGGGTGAGAGAAGGAGAAGGTATAGAGAGAGCAACAGTGGTTGCTGGTACCATTGCCAAATCCAGGACTCGTCAGCCCAGATTAATAAGAGCTGCTTAAGCCTGGCTCACACTATAGGATTTTTAGCCCGATTTAGCCCCAGTTTCCCCCTCCCGAGAATCAGAGCAAATATCTTGTCGAGCCCCTCGATCGGTCCCTATGTTCGGCGCGGATTATCTGGTAATGTGTTCACCGATTGAATCTTGCATCTCCCGATCTGCTCGCACACAAATCGGGGCCAATATCAGGTAATCGGGTTTGATATTTAGGATTGAAGTCGGGATGATGACGGCTATATGATTACGTCAGTGCTTCACAAGAGACAATGTGCGACCGCAAAAAAGCTGCTGTACGGCTCCATTGGGTAGTGGAGACGGAGGAAACTGCTTCTTGATGTTTTGTAGTAACACGACTGTCTGTATAATTTGTGGAAAACGTATTACAACCGTAAGGAGAAAGAGAAGCGTTGGAGTGAAATCCCTCAATTTTGACCGTGTATGGGGGTGGCAGGGGGCGTCTGGGGGGGGGGAGGGGGGGGGGGGGGGGGTCACGAGCAGGCGTATGGGGGCGTTCTCAAGTTAAAACACTGTCATCATCCTCATGAATGTATGTATGCTGGTTTACCTAATGGCTGCGACACACACCAGTTTTTGTTTTGTGCTGATCACAATCGAATCCTTTCATTATAACATACAGAGTGTATACACGATGATGTTAATAATATATTAATTGCACAGTGTGAGATTCATTCGTCATGACAGAACTTTGTGAGATCACGATGAACTCAGAGTGACAGTTTTTAGTGGTTAAAAAAGGAGCACTCTTTGCGAGCTTTAGGCAATAATCCATTTAAAATGTAGAACTTTGTTTTTCGGCCACACACACGTTGCAAAGTTTCGGGAATGACATCCGCAAATTTATGATGGATTCGCTTCGAAGTAGTAGGGATGACATGGTGCTAACAAAGCAAGAGATGCGGACAAAATATGTGAAAATGTGAGTAAGACTAGAGCAGCACTCATTAATGCATTCTATTATTTTGTGTCCATCAGAGTATTGCCATCTCTTTTTTCTTATTTTTGTGATTATTGTCACCCCGGCTGGTTATCACACATCTCATATTTCTGTACCTATGCCGTCCCAATGACAACAGAGACCCCCCCACACAATCCAACATGATTCAGGCCACACAAATACTAATATGAATTTCATCAATCATCGCATATCCTCTGACAACGTGTTAATGCAGACTTGAAACTTAAATTATATAGTATAAAATATAGTTTTTCAGTAACACTAAAATTAAGTATAATCTAGTAAACTGGTTTAGTCAGCCTTTCTAGTTATTTATTTTAACATTATTAATACTTATTTTAGTTAAAGTATTAAATATTAATATTTAACTAAAATTAGTATTAAATTTAAAATAAGTATTAATGTATTTAGTAAACTGGTTAGAGTCAGATTATAGTTATTTATTTAATTCTTTAATACTTATGTAGGGACGTCTTCATTTAATACTTAACTAAAATAAGTATAAAATACGTATTAAATTCTAAAAAAGTATTAAGATTAATACTTAACTAAAATAAGTATTAAATAATTAAATAAATAACTAGAGAAGGCTGACTATAACCAGTTTGCTTCCATTTAGTAAGAAAAGCCTATACTCTTCACCTGAATTAGAAAAAAAAGCTCTTCTGGTGTTCAGTGATGCGAGGACAACGTTTGAGCGTGTACACGCAATAGGCTATCTGAGCGAGAGCAGAGCCAATTCATGAAATAAAAAAACATAGTTTTATAGTTAAAAGCACACGTCCAGTTTTGTATGAGTGAAGGAAACCACGTGCGGATTCTTGCGGTGAGATTCTTGCTCACGCATTACATGGATCGCGTAACATTATGCGCTCTCGACATTGTCATTAAGATCACGCTATAGAAACCACTTAAAATTAAGTATAAAGAAGAGAAGAAAGCGGCCCTAGGCAGCTGCCTACACAGGATCCGCCACTGCCAGATGCAGTTAGAAATTTACTAAAAACAAGCCTATCGCAAGATATCTGGTGGGGGGGGCACCTGGGGTGGCCAGCCAGATTTCAGGGGGGGGCCGGTGCCACCCCTGGCCACCACGTAGACACGCCCCTGGTCACGAGGCGATCACGTGAGGCGCTCCCTCTGGCATGATAATCTTAATAATATCTTGTAGTGTGTGATGCGCCATGATGTTCAAATCTTGTAATGTGTGCATGTTTAAGATTTGGGAGAAGATAATCTGCAAAGATTCTCCTTATGTGTGTGCTGCAACCAGATTTCATAATCGGTTAGGATTTTAAAACTCCTGTAGTGTGAGCCCGGCTTTAGCAGCAAAGGCCAGAATGAAATCAGCACAGAGGTGCAGATAAGGACGCAGGTTTGCAGGTTTGCAGGTTTGGATTGCCTTCTGCATGTGATGTTAGAGCGTTGTTGAGAGACAACAATAATGTACTTGAAGCACTTGTTAAATGTGGGAAAAGTGAGGGTGGAAAGAAAGTGGACTGAAATCGAAACTCATGCAGGACAGTTCGCCATTTAAATGCAGTAACGAACAATACAAATAACAAGTAACTTATTTTTAGCCAACGGCTATTATTCTAATTACAAATAATTGCAGCCAAAATACAAATTATAATGAGAGTACAAAATAGAAATAAGCAGTAAATGAATTAACCCTTCCTAGCAACAAATATTCTAAACAACCTTAAAAAAAGAAACGAGCTATTAAGCAAACACTTTTGCGCTCTCCAGCGCTTATGCTGTCTCCACTGATTGATCGCTTCTCCTTTTTCTTGCTGTGTAGAATCTTGAGAGCAAAATAATCAAATTTCTGAAAAATGAGCTGGAGAAGTTTAAGAAAATATTACAAAAAGAGAATATGCAATACTTTGTGGAGGACTTTAATGAGAATAGATGCAGTATCAAGGAAATAGCTCTCGATCTCACACTCTACTTCTTAAGAAATATGAAGCAAGATGAAGCTGCTGATACTCTAGAAGGTAAGAGACTCATGAACATCTGTCATATTGCCTCTTATAAACGTAGGAGAGAAAATTCTGATACAAATGTCTGTATTTTTCTTCTGGTGTTTAGATGAGCTGCTCTTCATTCATCAACTAAAATGTAACCTAAAGAAGAAGTATCAATGTGTGTTTGAAGGAATTACAAAGCAAGGTGACTCCACACTTCTGAATAACATCTACACAGATCTCTATATCACTCAGGGTGGTAGTGAACACGTTAATATTGAACATGAGGTAAGACAGATTGAAGTTACTTCCAGACATTCTGAATCACAAGAGATACAAATTGAGTGCACAAACATGTTTGAAGCACCTGAACAAGACAAGCAGATCAGAACTGTACTAACAAAAGGAGTTGCTGGCATCGGAAAATCAGTCTCTGTGCAAAAGTTTGTTCTGGATTGGACTGAAGGAAAAGAAAATCAAGATATCAGCTTCATATTTCCTCTTCCATTTAGAGAGTTGAACTTAAAGGAGAAAGGAACACAAAGCTTGACAAGTATTATAAGTCAGTTTTTCCCAGAAACAAAAACACTGAATCTTAAAAGAAGGAATCAATTCAAAGTCCTGTTCATTCTTGATGGATTGGATGAATTTCGTCTTCCTCTAAAGTTTGATGTTAATGAGACATGGTCTGATGTATCATCACCAGCCTCTCTGGATGTTCTCCTAACTAACCTCATCAAGGGAAATCTGCTTCCTTCTGCTCTCATCTGGATCACCACCAGACCAGCAGCTGCCAGTAAGATTCCTCCTGACTGTATCGACCGGGTAACAGAGGTCAGAGGTTTCAATGATGCACAAAAAGAAGAATACTTCAATAAAAGATTCACTGATCAGAATCAGGCCAAAGAAATCATTGATCATGTTAAACAATCAAAGAGTCTGTTTATCATGTGCCACATCCCAGTCTTCTGCTGGATTTCAGCCACTGTTCTCCAGAACATTTTGGAGGAGAAAAGAAATAATGATCTGAAAAACAATCAGGCTGATGACGCCTCCAAAATACTGCAGATATCAAATACTGAAGACATTCCTAAGACTCTGACACAAATGTACACACACTTTCTCCGCTTTCAGATCCAGCAGAGCAGACGAAAGTATGATGGAGAATACACACCAGATGTTTCCTGGGATAAAGATGCCATCCTTTCACTGGGGAAACTGGCATTTCATCAGCTGGAAATAAACAACTTGATCTTCTATGACACAGATCTGGAAGCCTGTGGTATTGACGTCTATAAAGCATCAGTGTATTCAGGCATGTGTACCCAGATCTTTAAGGAGGAAACAGGGATCATTCTTGGTACCATGTACTGCTTTGTTCACTTGAGCATTCAAGAGTTTATTGCAGCCCTTTATGCACATCTGTTTCTAGACATCAACAAGAAAAGTGTGTTTTTTCAAGACTCTACAGTACAGGAAAACAAAAATGAAGCCATGATTGATTTGCTCAAAACTGCAGTGGACAAGGCACTTGAGAGTGACAATGGACACCTGGATCTTTTTCTTCGTTTCCTTCTTGGTCTGTCACTCCAATCCAATCGGCTACTCTTACGAGGTCTGTTGACACAGCAAGATGACATTGACCAAAGCAAGAAGGAAGTAGTTCAGTACATCAAGCAGAAATTAGAAGATAATTTGTCTCCAGAGAGATCCATCAATCTGTTCTACTGTCTGAATGAACTGAATGATCAAACTCTGGTGAAAGAGATTCAGACCCACCTTAACAAAGGAAGTCTGTCATCTTCTGAACTTTCTCCTGCCCAGTGGTCTGCTTTGGCCTTTGTGTTGTTGACATCAGAGGAAGAACTGGAGGAGTTTGAGCTTCAGAAATTTCAGAAATCAGACAAGTGTCTCATTAGATTATCGGCAGTCATCAAAACTACCAAAAGAGCTTTGTAAGTCATTTATTTACATTTTGTCATGTTTTGTTCTCATTTAAAAATGCATTTTTCAACATTGATCTATAGCAGGTTTGGACACCCCGATCTACACTGATTCTTAACCATATACCATGTATAAATGAATGATACTTTTATGGGTGAATTATATATTTTTTAATCCCAAAATTAATTTAATCCTCAAATTTAAACCTCAAGACACTTATTAAGATAATAGATCTAGCACTTTAAATGTATGATTCATTATTATTAAAGCTATAAATCTTAAATGTTATCTTTTTAATCAAGAATGCTATTATTTATGAAATGTATCACTATATCAATGAAATTCTAATATACCAAAAGTGCTAGTTTTTTGAAGATTAATGTCATTGTAGCTCACATTACTCACAGAATATTTACTGTTCATATAAAAATAATTGGTATAAATGTAATGTTTGTATTTAACAAATATATTACATGTATCTAATTCTGAGGTGTACTTTATTTCTCTTGTAGGCTAAATGATTGTAACCTAACAGACAAAAGCTGTCCAGCTCTGGCTACAGTTCTTGGATCAGATACCAGTCTGAAAGAGCTGAACATGAACAATAATAATCTGCAGGATTCAGGAGTAAAGTATCTCTGCACTGGACTGAAGAGTGTAAATTGCAAATTAGAGATACTGAGGTAAGTTTTGTGACAATCTCGTGTTGAGTCCGAATTCAGATCCATCTGTTAACTTGGAGCTGGTTAGTCTGCCACAGAAAGGAGGGCAGAACTGCTTTAGCTCAGTGGAATTTGTATACTTTCCAACATGAACTGTATATTCCAGGTCCTACCACAGCATTTCGATGGGGTTTAAGTGTGGACCTTTATTAGGTCATTTCAAAACCATTTTGTGGTCACTTGTATGTTTTGGATCATTCAGGTGAAAGAATTTCACCCATGTAGAGTTTTAGATAAATGAACCCTTGTAAATGACTGTAAACTGGATGTTTACAGTCCAGATATTACCGATTCTCATGTGTGTTGATGTTTAAAAGATTAAAGATCCTTTTGTATTCAGTTGTCAGTTTGCTTTGCAAATTACTGTACAAAGAACAAAATATAATTCACTTTATGCTCAAATAATGTAGAGGTAATTTCTAGAATAATCAGACTGTTTCATTCCTGTTCTAGACTTTCAGGCTGCAGTATCACTGAAGAAGGTTATAAAGCTCTGGCTTCAGCTCTGAGATCAAACCCTTCACACCTGATAGAGCTGGATCTCAGAGGAAATGATCCTGGACAATCAGGAGTGAAGCAGCTCGATGATTTACTACAGGATCCAAACTATTCACTGAAGACACTGAGGTAAGACAATTCAAAATAAGTTATATGCAGTTGAATTTTTTATGGAAATATTATTTCACTGTTGCATTAAAGTAAATTCAAGAAAAATCCTTTAACATAGTTTGAGAATCACCAAGTTTGGTTAAGAACTATATTGAATCTCACTTGATCTATATTGAATCCCACTTGATCTTCTCTTCTGCAGGTTTTTGGGTCCTGCTGCAGGTGAAGCCTGTCAGTATGTGACTGGAATTGTGGGTAAAAACCCATTATTCCTGAGAGAGCTGAATCTGAGTGGGCGTGAACTAGGAGACTTGAAACAGCTTGTTCCACTACTGCAGGATAAACATTGTACACTTAACACACTGATGTGAGTATTTGACTGCAGTGGTACTAAGATTGAGTGTGAATAAACTAGGAAACTCATAAATATAGGGAAGGTATAGGAATTGTAGATAGGACAGGACAGGAGTAGAGAAGATCTGTTTTCTGTTGGAAAATTCACAATGCAGAGTGGAAAAAAGTGTAGAAATGTAGATAACTGAAAATACACATGCAAATATTTATTTGTAAAGGTACATTTTAAGTAATGACAAAAGTTATTGAGCAAGTATGTAAATATGTTAGCAAGTACATTAACTGCTTGTCTTACATTGATCCACAACAGTAGTCTTCTAATAATGATTTATAAATTGAGCTGTCAGGTTGAATTTCACAGTAAATGCCAATTTGGCGTCATTTGTCTTTGCATGGTTACATCACTGAATGTATATATCTTGTTTGCATACTGAGTTTGCTGCAGTGGCTGCTTCTAGTTTTTACAATAGTTGCCTAGAATTTTAACTAGTCATCTACCTGGCTGCTTGACATAAAAAAACACTGGAAACCACAGAGATTCCAAACAATGCGATTCATCTGAGAATTTTTTTTTTTGTATTTGTAGTATAACTAGTCTTATAAGCAAGAATAACATTTTTTTTTTTAGACTTTCAGGCTGCAGTATCACTGAAGAAGGTTATAAAGCTCTGGCTTCAGCTCTGAGATCAAACCCTTCACACCTGATAGAGCTGGATCTCACAGGAAATGATCCTGGACAATCAGGAGTGAAGGAGCTCAATGATTTACTACTGGATGATTCCTGTAAATTAAAGGCCATCAGGTAATAAACCTTGAAATATTTAAAACTGAACCACAGATGTGAAATCAGCTGTAAATCAACAGATAGAGCAGACAAATGGACCAGTGTGGAATAGGAATGACGTGAATTGAATTAAATTGCAATTTCTAAGAAATTCAACAGTCAACATATTTTATGGCAAAAATAATGCAAAAACCATAAATGATCTAAAATTCTCATCTACTTCCTGTAGGTTTCTGAAAAGTCCTGCTGCACAGGAAGCATGTGATTATCTCACTGAAGTTCTAGGTAAAAGTCCATTAGTACTGAAAGAACTGGATCTGAGTGAAGTTAAATTAGGAGACCTGGATGGGGAGAAACTCTCTGCTCTTTTTATGGACTCTCATAGCAAACTGGAGAAAATTAAGTGAGTGATGTTATACATTTAAACTTCTGTTTAGTCATTATAAAAGACTGTCAGTCACATGTGTGAGCAGATATGAAGAGCTGTTGATCTGATGTGTGTTAAATATATGCTGAATAATAACTAATGCTGTTTTATTCTGTTCAGGCTGAATAATTGTAGGCTGACAGAGGAAAGCTGTTCAGTTCTAGCTACTGTTCTTTCCTCCAAGACCATCCTGAAAGAGATGAACCTGAACAACAGCCGTCTGCTGGACTCAGGAGTCAAAGAGATCTGTGAGGGACTGAAGAATCCTGTGTGTGAGCTGAAGATACTCAAGTAAGTACATTTCACCAACAGCTACATCAAATGGCACAGCAATTAGATTAATGTTGCACATTGGCTGATTATGGGAATATTATATATTTTTTAATCTCCTCCAGACGTTGGAGGAATGTGAGATTACCAGTTTTGTAACTAAAAATAAAATGAAAGAAGAGCATTTGTTAACTGCACTAAAGTAAAAGTAAACACAACTGAAAAAATTTAACTTAACTCAAATAACTAGTATGAAAGTGAAATATATAGATCACTTAAAAGCTTAATTTGTTTTTGTTAAGCAGTATATTATAAAATTTGACATATTCACATCTTGCTTCCATAAAACATGAAAACATAAGTGTGAAAACATATACAAAAGTGTGTTTACTGTGGTACAATTATAAAGATATAGAAGTATGTTATATACAACCCATAGTAATCACTTGTTTTCTTCATATTCCTTTTATCACCTAACCCTTTCCCTGCCACTAACCTATTTTGTGAAACAAAGCTTCACTGCCATTGACGGAATTGTCCAGCTTTCTGTGTATGGAAGAAAAATAATGCCATATGTCTTTGAAACAAAAAAGCATGTTGAATAGCACTAACTGAAAAAATAATGCATTGCATTAACAGTGCTTGCATTTTAATTAGGGATGCACCGATACCGATCGGGCCCGATACTGAGCTCCTGTACTCATACTCGTATTCGTTAAAATGCCCCGATACCAAACGCCGATACCACACAGCATGTGATGAGCACCATATTCAGACAAAGAAACACCAACAACAAAACAACAGACAGCAGAATGAAGTTAAGGATGTCTACTACGAAGTATATGTATGCAATGAATATAACGTTAAACATTCAGTATTAACGCCTGTATAGCTGATGTGCGTGAGCTGATAAACAAAGCACACTGAGTGGATTGAGCGTGCGGCGGCACAGATGCGCGAGCTTGTCAAGTGAATATACCTTTCTCACATACATCACTGGAAAGTTTGTAGTTCGTTGGATATTACAAAACAAGTGAAACAATGCACAAGTTACTTAATGGTAGGGAGAGAGAGAGAGAGAGCGTGCACACTTCTGTTGTGTAGTCTTTGATGTTCACTCACTGAGCACACACATCATTTGGATTAAAACTAAATCGTAAAATAGACCATTTATAGGGGCATTCACTATAAACCTCATTTATTTTCAACCTTATTCATACACGACTTTCTGGCGAAAGTGATACTAACAGCCTGTGTGAAATGCGCTAAGCTGTAGCCTACTCTTGGTCCCTCTCATCTGACCATACAATCGTGCCGCGTTGCGCGTGTTTGCTGATGAGTGTTTCTGCAATTATATGGTGGCTTTAAATATATAAATCGCAGCACGTTTCAGATTAAAAAACGCGACTTCTTTTTATGAAAATATCAGTTAGGAGATTTATAACGTGTGGTTCCCTGCATTATTACAGCAAACCGCGTGATTACAGTACTGAGCCGCTGCAATGGAGAAGCTCTAATGCTGTTAAATTAAAGATGATGTACATAGAGCAAAAAAATTAAGTGAAAGTAACAAAAACGTGTAAAATACATTTAATGGGCGTATTTAAGTGTGAAAATAACCGAAGGATATATAGTGAAACCAAAAATTATTCAGAGACCCGATATAATTTTTAGATATTTTTTTATTAGTGGGTATGTATAATGTTTTTCAACTAACATTATACATACTCTTTTGGTTTCTGTACCCAATATTTAAAAAATGTACAAATGCAATAAAAATATTGGTATCGGTACTCGGTATCGGCAAGTACCAAAAATAAAAGTATCGGTATCGGGCGAGTACTGGAAAAAGTGGTATCGGTGCATCCCTAATTTTAATACCTTGTATTTCAGGGCGTGCATTTTTAGGTCCTGAAAATTAACATAGTTGTTTATTTAAGCTGTGAATATTTCAATTGAAAATATTTCACACACATTTTCATAATTAAAAATTCAATAATTCATATTCACCTTCCAGAATTCACTTCCAAAATATTCAGTCTGTTTAAAAATAAAATGTATAATATTTGGCAGGCAAATTTCGTTCCATTTTATTTCACTTTCCAAATTCGCTTCCACAAATTCAGTGGTTAAAATTCGACAGAAAATTTCCCTTTGCACATCTGGGAGCTGCAGGAATAGCAGTAGAGCACCGATGCATGATCTCCAGCTGCTGTCAGTCGCTCACCAGCAGGTGGCACAAGCGGCTGTTGATGAAGACCAAAGCAACAGGTGGATTAAGTCATTCATTCACAAAACTGATTTGCAGAAATGGAGCAAGCGCTAAGTAGAAGTTTTGATTATAGGGGCCAGTATAAACATGTGGAAAAGCTGATTGTGTGTATGTTTAATTCAACATCTTCGCTGTTTCCCGTTGCCTACATGTAAGCAGCTTTCTCTACCACAAAGGAGATTATAATGCTATTTTACCCAACGCTAAAGTACAGAACTAACATTACATCTGAGGAAGACATGTATTGCTTTCGGTTGCTTAGTTTCCGTAACTTTGTATCATGGCTTGTGTGACGCTTTGCTGTTATACTGGGGTTCCCCTCATACCTCACACTCCAGGATTCCCCAACGACGTGTAACGCGTCTCAGTGAACTAATACAGTGATATAAGACCTCAGATCTCACAATACAATTATACATTGTATTTTTAAACAGATTAAATATTTTGGAAGTGAACTCTGGAAGATGAATATGAATTATTTAATTTTTAATTAGGAAAATGTGTGTGAAATATTTTGAATTAAAATATTCACAGCTTAAATAAACAACTATGTTAAATTTCAGGACCTAAATATACCCTGGAAATACAAGGCATTAAAATGCAAGCACTGTTAATGCAATGCATTATTTTTTTCAGTTAGTGCTATTCAATGTGCTTTTTTGACATATGGCATTATTTTTCTTCCATATCTGTGTTTTCACTGTTATTTGGTAGAAAGTGCTATTATGCATCTTCTGAAAGCGTATTAAATCTCTGAATCAAACCACATGAAAATAAGAAGCAGAAACAAGTGATTGCTTATGTAAGCAGAAACATACATTAAAAAAGTCATCATCAAATATTAAACAGCATATACATCAAAACTGCCTAATAATACTGAATGAAATGTTGACCCAGGAAGTGGTGTGGGGCTGTGCAAGATTTGGGGATGTTGATGGAAGTGATCTGCTGCTTCTATGTTTTGAACATTGTTATGAATCCAATCTGTATGTACGTAGATCCTACCACGCACACGGATGCTGCCTTCCAGTGTCCTGTGTGAGTCCTCTGGCCCCTTTGGTATAGGCCATGGCTTGCAGTAAAAAAAAAAAAAAAAAAAAAAGGAAGACTGGCCTGCTGGCCACTGTTGTCTTAGCATTACCCACTCAGTGAGATTAGATAACACTGGGAAAACATACTCATTCTATTTAAAACAGGAGCGTTGTGGAAGCCCCATCCTTCCCGAAGGAGATTTTAGGTGGCATTTACACATGTGCATAACCGCTTAAGTACACATTGAAGAGTTTGAGGTGGTTGTAACCCCCTTGCAGGGATGTCAGAGAAGTCTGCTGGGAACACACCTACATGAGTTTCAGAAGTCGGAGTAGTGCCCCAAGTGCCCCGACTCTGAGAAATTAGATCCTTCCTCAGAGGAATCTGCCAGGGTGGGGCCGTCACTAGGAGCATCAGTTCCGGGAACCAGGTCCGGTTGGGCCAGTGAGTCAGACCCGTGGAGGAATCTGATCCTCATTCTCCTGCTTTGCACATACTGTGCCTGTTTTAGAAAAAATGCTACTGGGTAAACGCACATTTGCACAGGCCGCGCAGCCAGCTGTGTGCCATGCATCCGTGCTGAGTGTCTCCTCGTCAGGTAGTAGATAAAGACAACTTCTACTCAAGGAGTATTGGCGGGTAGTGTTGCTTTCGTCGATGAAAATTATGACTAAATATCGTCGTGACGAATAAAAACGAGACTAAATGTGGTTTACAAAATAAAAACTATGCTAAAATGTCTCTTCATTTTCGTTGACCAGAACGAGACGAAACTAAATGTTATAACTTTATTTCGTCTCGTTTAGTCGCGTTATTGTTATTTTGCAGTATTTCTGTTTCCTGTTTCTCGCTTCAGGGGCTGCATCAGGTCGTCACTTCACTTCCTCAAGCCCCACTCGCGGCATATTTAGACATGTGTTTCCCACCGGGTCCGTCTAGAGCAGGGTGCCGTGTAAAAAACGGTGACGCCTGGTTATTATCCCGCTCTATGCGTGTGTGTATTATCCATAGACTGTATGGTATTATCCCGCTCTGTGTGTGTGTGTATTATCCCACTCTATGCGCGTGTGTGCTCCGCTCAGTCGCTCGCGGCCCATGTGAGTGCTCCACTCAAATACCGTTCATGCTCATCGGAACAGCAAAGTCCACTCAAAAATCAAGCTGACAGGAAACGTCGATGTAGTACAGTATTGTTTCTGTTTGCAATAGCCCTACTGTGCTGTAACAAGGTGTGGTATATGGGCAACTCTGGTAACGCTGCCCTCTCATTCATTGATCTGCTAACCGTTATGCTCATGTGTCCTCTGATAATAATAGCTTTCTAGGATTAAACATTATTTGGATAATTGGTAAAAAAAAAAAATCTCTTAATAGCCCTACAGTGTGTTAGACCTACCCGAAAAACTAAAAAGCAATTAATTTCATTTGTAGGCCTATCGTGATTTATTTTTTTATTTGTGCTATCATTAGTAATTTCTTTATTTGTTTTTATTTTATTACTGACTGCTTACTTGTCGTTTTTTTATTCAATTCAAAGTTTTAAATCAAGCTATCTCGTGCTACTGCAACAAAATTACCCAGCTGTAAAATCAAAAATACACTGAGTGAGCAAATTATTGTTTAATTACCATTATAGCTATCTCACAATGTTTACATATGAATAAAAGCCTACATTAAAATCTGTCATATAAATTGGTCTCTTCATTAGAAATTAGCCTACTGATTGCCACCATTGATAGACACATTTTTTTATAATATTAAAAATATCTGTATGACATTATATTCTGCAGTTCTTCCCTGTTGTACCGAATATCTATACTTTTCAAATTATCATATCGAAGTTATAAATTCAAATATTGTGACAAAATAAATTTTGTATGGTGCCACAAATTTGTTACAATTTCCAAAGGGTGCCATGACTAAAGAAAGGTTGGGAAACACTGATTTAGAAGACGAAAACCAAACAAAGTTAAGTCTGACAAAGAAAGGGACCAATGGCCGGCCAGCCGGTGTTCGTCTTTATTTAAATTTATGTGTGTGTACTTCTAACATGTTTGGTTGGTAAAATAAATGTTGAAAATTCAAATCAGAGCATCTTCCGTGTCTGGAATGGATGTATTCTTGAGTCTATAAGGTAACAATATAATAAGATAACCTTGTTTGAAATGGTTTTGGCTAAAAGAAAATTTTGGTTTCGTCTATACTACTAGGTACTTCTATATTGACTGGGTTAAATAGAATTTTCATTGACTAAAACTAGACTAAATGTCATCAGTTTTCATTGACTAAAACTATACTAAATGTCATCAGTTTTCGTCGACAAACTAGACGAAAATGCTCGACTTTTAGTTACTAAATCTTGGACTAGACAAAAAGAGTATGACCGTGCCTAAAACTAATAAAAACAAAAGTGCCAGTTTTCACACAAAGACACACTAAAACTAAATTAAAACAGGCCGCCATACAAATACACCACTAGTGGGGCGGTTGCGACATGCGACGGACGGCATACCAGCCTTGCCGGTTGATGTACTCCATGGTCACAGGTTGTCCATGGACATTGCTTGCCTCATATGCGCCCTTTGAGACGTTTCAAGGCAAGGCGCACGTCTAACAACTCTAGGCAATTGATATGCTGCTGCAGTTGGGGGCCTGTACACACCCCGAGACTGCTTGCCCATTGTACGAGGCACCCCAGCCGGTGGTGGATCATCCATGTGTACCACAGCATGCCTTTAGACATGCCTTTAGACCTGCTCCAGGGGCACTCCTGCCCGAAGAAACGCAAGGTCTGACCACGGGGTTAAGGTTTGGCGGCAGGCCGGTGTGACAAGCCAGTGCCGTGCTGCCACGCCCACCACGGGACTCGGCCATGAAGCCAGTGCTGAAGCAGTCTCATATGAAGCAGCCCCAGCTGTGTAACTGCCGCTGCAGCTGCTATATGCCCCAGGAGCCTCTGAAATTGTTTTAGTGGGACCGCCGTCCTGCCTTTTGAATGAATTTAAGCAGTTCAACACTGACTGAGCATGTTCCACTGTAATGTTATTCTCTTTTTTTATTCTCTCGGCCTGTCCACAACTCTCCGTGCCCTCTTGGGACCCTGACACAGCCAGAGATGGCGCTGCTGGACCACAAGCGTGGACATCGCACGACCCAGAGAACTCACGGTGACCTTCGCCGCTCGGAGCGCGAGGTCAGTGGCGGTTCGGAGCTCTTTCAGAACTTACGGATTGTGACCACCCTCATGCAGGTCCTTCAGTGCTTTTGCCTGGTGAACCTGCAGTAACGCCATAGCATGTCGTGGCGGTGGGAGGAGAAGGACACATCAGGCGCGGTTCTGGCGTAAAGTTGCCGTCCATGACCTAGTGAGCTCCTCATGCACCTCTGGGAAGAAAGACATTGGTGCGGGGTGCTGAGAACCAGTGCGAGCCACCCCGAGAAATCAATCGTCCAACCTCGAGGGCTCAAGACATGGTGGAGGTTTCCACTCAAGCCCTACCCTATCTGCGGCCCGGGCAAGCATAGCCATCATCTCTGGTTCCAATTCAGGCATTGCCACCATCCCGGAGGCCCTCCGATGCAGCGATTGACATACGATTGTCGGGAGGAGCCCCAAAGGATATGGCTGGTACGCTCCTTTTAGAGGGCCCAGCACGTTCCTCGGGCAGCTCGACTGGCTGCAGAGTGCTAGAGGAGTGACGGTCCCTCTGAGGTTGGTTCCTCGGAGGGGTCGCTGCCACTGTGATCCTCAGACCACCCGAGCTACTGCCTGACGTAGTCCTCCCCTGACTTCTGCCAGGAAGAGAACTACATCAAGGCAGAGGCACTGGAACTCTGCCCTTTTTGAGGAAGTGAAGCCTGGGATCGTGAACATCACCCGGCGCCAGGTAACGACCACATCCAGAAACACACGGGTGGTAAGACATCATACAAGATGCAACGTCGTCTTTACAAAGACACAGCGTCAGTGGTACCGACCAATATTGACTGCTCTGTTAGGGGAAAAGCCTTTTATTAGCGTGCTGAAGCGCACAGGTGAGATGGCCGCCTGCAGCATAAACGGGGTAGTTCAGCCTGATGTGTTCAACCCACTCGACACGGGAAAACGACCACCGCTGTAGTGCCATTCCACCAACACGAAGAAGCTCCCTTAGAGCGCGCTGAACTCGTCTATTACAAACGAAGCGTGTAAGAGCAACGTTCGAAAACGCTCGTCCGACGCGAACTGATGAGTTATTCGTTGCACCGCTCTTTTAGCGGGAACGCGAGTGAGTGGAAGGGAGAACGGGAGAGACGAAAAAGGGTAAGTAGTAAGGGAAGGTAAAGGGAAGAGAGGAAAAGAAGAGGTAGTAGGCAAGAGTAGGGGAACAAGGGGAGGAAGGGTGCGGCCTCATTTATGCTCACGCTGTGGTCAGTGGCAGCTGGATGCAATCATCGCATGCTGGTGTGCACTAGAAGTAGAGTGGTCTCTCTAGCGAGATCCCATTCTCGCCAATGGACAATCAACAGCGACTGTGTTAAAGGACAACTACATGTATTTAAATTCTTGTTTTTATTGTTTGTAGACTTTCAGACTGCAGTATACTGGAAGAAGGTATCCTACTCTGCTTTCACGCTCTGAAATCAAACCCTTCACCCCTGATAGAGCTTGGATCTCACAGGAAATGATCCTGGACAATCAGGAGTGAAGGAGCTCAATGATTTTTACCTAGATCCAAACTATCAACTGAAGACATTGAGGTGAGTGTTATAAAAATAATAGCATTCAATAGCCTTAAACCCATTATAGCTGAAAGAGAATAAAACTGTCAAAAATACAGTTAAAAAATCTTTGAATGATTAAAAGCCATTTTACAGGTTTGTGAAAATAAAATATATGGCAGGCAATGTCAATATATTTTCTTTCATCAGGTTTGTTTTGGGGTCTTTTGCTGATCAGCAACACCTCCCTGTCAGTATGTGACTGGAATTGTGGGTAAAAACCTGTTACTCCTGAGAGAGCTGAATCTGAGTTTACATGAACTAGGAGACACACGAGTGAATCAGATCGCTGCTCTACTGCAGGATAAACACTGTAAACTCAACACACTGATGTGAGTATTTTTAGTTCAGTTTTTTTTGCTCATAAAATATCTTAAATCAAGAGTCAAAATCAGTTCTCAGGAATCACTTAATACTGGCATCAAGTACTCAAGTCAGTTGTATTTGTAATTCATCCTCTCCTGTTTAATATTTTAGGCTGTGTGATTGTGGTCTAACAGACGAAAGCTGTTCAGCTCTTGCTACAGTCCTAAGATCAAACTCCAGTCTGAAAGAACTTGACTTGAGCAACAATAATCTGCTGGATTCAGGAGTGAAGAAACTCCAGAATGGATTAGAAAACCAAAACTGCACACTGGAGAACCTCAGGTGAGTTCAATGAACCCTTTGTTTGGTTTTAATAATGTTGTTATCTTTTGTTCAAAGTTAACATTACTGTAGTAAACTACATAGACCTTCTCTGTCCAGAAGAGAAAATAAATTGTGTATTTGAGGTTTTACATTATAAAACTCTTTCACTGATATTAATTTTAGATAATAGATCTGATTTAGAGTAATACAAACCCGATTCCAAAAGAGTTGGGACACTGGACCAATTGTTAGTAAAAAAGGAATGGAATAATTTACAATTCTCATAAACTTATATTTTATTCACAAAAGAATATAAATAACATATCAAATGTTGAAAGTGAGACATTTTGAAATGTCATGCCAAATATTGGCTCATTTTGGATTTCATGAGAGCTACACATTCCAAAAAAGTTGGGACAGGTAGCAATAAGAGGCCGGAAAAGTTAAATGTACATATAAGGAACAGCTGGAGGACCAATTTGCAACTTATTAGGTCAATTGGCAACATGATTGGGTATAAAAAGAGCCTCTCAGAGTGGCAGTGGCTCTCAGAAGTCAAGATGGGCAGAGGTTCACCAATTCCCCCAATGCTGCGGCGGAAAATAGTGTAGCAATATCAGAAAGGAGTTTTTCAGAGAAAAATTGCAAAGAGTTTGACGTTATTATCATCTACAGTGCATTATATCATCCAAAGATTCAGAGAATCTTGAACAATCTCTGTGCGTAAGGGTCAAGGCCGGAAACCATACTGGATGCCCGTGATCTTCGGCCTTAGACGGCATTTTTTTTTTTTTTTTGTTTTTTTTTTTTTTGTTCTTTTTTTTCTGCTCCATACAGGCATCGACTGTAATGGAAATTCACAACATGGGCTCAGGAATACTTCCAGAAAAAATTGTCGGTGAACACAATCCACTGTGCCATTCGCCGTTGCCGGATAAAACTCTGTAGGTCAAAAAAGAAGCCATATCTACACATGATCCAGAAGCGCAGGCGTTTTCTCTGGTCCAAGGCTCATTTAAAATGGACTGTGGCATAGTGGAAAACTGTTCTGTGGTCAGACTAATCAAAATTTGAAGTTCTATTGGAAACTGGGACGCCATGTCATCCGGACTAAAGAGGACAAGGACAACCCAAGTTGTTATCAGCGCTCAGTTCAGAAGCCTGCATCTCTGATGGTATGGGGTTGCATGAGTGCGTGTGGCATGGGCAGCTTACACATCTGGAAAGGCACCATCAATGCTGAAAGGTATATCCAAGTTCTAGAACAACATATGCTCCCATCCAGACGTCGTCTCTTTCAGGGAAGACCTTGCATTTTCCAACATGACAATGCCAGACCACATACTGCATCAATTACAACATCATGGCTGCGTAGAAGAAGGATCCGGGTACTGAAATGGCCAGCCTGCAGTCCAGATCTTTCACCCATAGAAAACATTTGGCGCATCATAAAGAGGAAGATGCGACAAAGAAGACCTAAGACAGTTGAGCAACTAGAAGCCTGTATTAGACAAGAATGGGACAACATTCCTATTCCTAAACTTGAGCAACTTGTCTCCTCAGTCCCCAGACGTTTGCAGACTGTTATAAAAAGAAGAGGGGATGCCACACAGTGGTAAACATGGCCTTGTCCCAAGTTTTTTGAGATGTGTTAATGCCATGAAATTAAAATCAACTTATTTTTCCCTTCAAATTTATACATTTTCTCAGTTTAAACATTTGTCATTTATGTTGTTTTCTGAATAAAATATTGAAATGTGATACTTCCCCATCATTGCATTCTGTTTTTATTCACAATTTGTACAGTGTCCCAACTTTTTTGGAATTGGGTTTGTAGATTTGGTCATTTCAAACTTCTTTTCTCTAGACTTTCAAACTGCGGTATTTCTGAAGAAGGTTATAAAGCTCTGGCTTCAGCTCTGAGATCAAACCCTTCACACCTGATAGAGCTGGATCTCACAGGAAATGATCCTGGACAATCAGGAGTGAAGGAGCTCAATGATTTACTACAGGATCCAAACTGTCAACTGAAGACACTGAGGTGAGAGATGATGAAATAATAAAAAATAAATGATATGCATGTGAATTATTTATAGATGTATTATTTCCCTAATAGAGTAAGGTACACAATTTGTTGCATCAAAATTGTTCAAAATGATCAAACTTGAAAGATCAGACGGTGCCAATTAGGCTGGCTGCAGAGTCATCAGCCGGGAGCCACCCATCATTGATGTTCTGGTGGTGGAGCAGTGGCAGGGACGTCTCCCTACTGTCCCCTGAAGTCAGTTCTATGATCCTTCTCGCCCCCACATCTTGTCCTTTCTCTGAAGCCAGAGCCAGTAGCTCCCTTCCTCTGCCTCCTCTTCAAGATCTTTTAGTGCCTTTGACAACTTGGTGCTTCTGATACCAAGGGACTTCAGGAGCTGTTGAGTGGAGGTATCAGTGAAGCCTCGACAGCCAACTTCCACTGGATAGGTGAAAGCACTCTAACCTGCCTCTTTGCACACGACTGAAAGATCTGTGTACTTCTCCTTCTTCCTCTCAAAAGCAGCCTCCAGGCCATCTTCCCATGGCACAGTCAGTTCAACCATGATGACTGTTCTTGTGATAGTAGACCAGAGCAAGATGACTGGCCAGAGGGAGGATATGGCGATCTGCTGTGGGAAATTCAACTGGTGGTCAAGATCAGCTCTCAGCTCCCAGTTGCCTTCGGGTGATAGCAGGGATCACTCCTTTGTGGTGCTTCCAAGCTCCTCAGCCCCTTGCCTCACAAACTGGTTCAGGCCATGAGATGTTTATTGAAATGTTCAAAGTAAAACTGTTCAGACAATGTTTGATAATCTTAACATGTCTTGTAATAGAATGCACATTGAATTGAATCCTGCTTCATCTTCCCTTCTCCAGGTTTTTGAGTCTTGTTGCAGATGAAGCCTGTCAGTTTTTGACTGGAGTTATGTGTAAAAACCCATTACTCCTGAGAGAACTGAATCTGAGTGAACGTGAACTAGGTGACACACGAGTGATTCAGATCGCTGCTCTACTGCAGGATAAACACTGTAAACTCAACACACTGATGTGAGTATCTTACAACATTTCACATGTCACTACTAATAACTACTAGTAATGTTACAGTAGTTGATAATTCTCATTCGAGTCAGTGCAACTTTCCTCTTAGCATCACAAAAAAATCACAAAAATACACCTTCACTATAAATACACAGATGTCTTTCCTAGCTGAGTTACAAAAACAGTTTTCAGCTGTAAATTTCAATATAAGTTAAAGGGCTCATATGATGCGATATCAAGTTTTCCTTTCTCTTTGGAGTGTTACAAGCTGATTTTGCATAGATAAGATCCCTGAAGTTGTAAAGACTAAAGTCTCAAACCCAAAGAGAATTATTCTTTATAAAAGTTAAGACTCTGCCACACCCCCCTAAAACGGCTCGTTCTAACACGCCCCCATATATCTACCTCACTATGTGGAAATATTTGCATAATGTGCCCAAATGCGCCCTGAATCAGCTACTGTTTTGTTATTAGTTTAAGTATTTGCTATTGACTGTTCAAATGTGGAGTTTTGCGCATCATGTGTGTGTGTGTGTGTGTGTGTGCGCGTGCATGGGTCACATCACAGAGTCAGCTGTCTTAACCGTGGCTTGTGTACTGCAAACACATACCAGCTTCATCACTGTGTCTGTCACGTGACTCTGTTCCCCTTTCGGGCTTGAACTGATGGTAAAACTAATGACATTATTTACTGTCTTTACATTTATTTTGAAAGATAAAGCTCGTGATTATGGTAAGTGCGTTACATTTCCGACGAGTGCTTCGGTGTTCGGCCAATCACAATGCCGGGGTGCTGCCAATCAGAGCAGCTGGGCGCTTGTCGGAAGGAGGGACTTTGTATAAAACGAAGCGTTTGAGAGAGGCGGGCTATAGAGGACCTACAATAATGTACAGTTATTTGAAAAATAATGTGTTTTTTGAACATTAAAGCATGTCAACATATTCTGTTACACCAAATACACAAAATAATGATCTTTAAAAAAGCATCATATGACCCCTTTAAATTTAAGTGCACATTCAGGGGTTGGACAAAATATTGTGAACACGTGGGAAATAGACAATTTTTTATTCAGGTGTTTTGCCACCATTTGCCTATAATACAGCTTCCAACCTTCTCAAAATTAGCAATATATTTTTATAGCATTCATTAATCTTTGTTAATGATAGATAATAAGTACAGTTGTTTGTTCGTGCTAGTTCTCATTTTTTTACTTCTAACAGATACAACTTTTGATTTAAAAAAATGTATTAGTAACATTATTAACATTAAGATGCCATTGCTCATTGTAAGTTCATGTTAACTAGTTGTTTATTTTTTATTTTTTTCACTAATTTTTTCAAATGATAAGTTATTGTAGAGTTACTGAGTAGAAAAAGAACAACAGACGTAACAAACCAAGGGTGAGATTGAATTCATATTGAATTGACGTATTTGTATTTCATATAGTATTTCGTAGCTCGTAACTTTGTGGTATTTGTAATGCACTTGTAGTGGTAATTTCTGAGTCAATTTAAAATGACAAATTACTGTCAGACATGACAAGCAAATCCTCCAAAACTTGAATGATTATCATAAAATTTACCTATTTTCTTTTTCTTTCTCTCTTCAGTCTGTGTAGATGCAGTATTACAGAGAAACAGTGTCTCATCCTGACTTCAGCTCTGAAATTAAACCCATCACTCTTGAGAGAGCTGGACCTCAGTGAGAATGAACTAAAAAACACAGGAGTGAATCACTTATGTGACATACTGAAGGATTCACACTGTAAACTGGAGAGATTGAGGTGAGGAACATTCATAAACAAGAATCAAAATACTTAGTCACTTGAACACTCTAAAGTAAAACACTTTTTTACACAGGCAAAAATGTAGCTGTTTGATGTTTTAAGATTTATATTCACAATTTGCAGACAAGATTAAACTATTTACATGCTGTTTTCTAATATCTTTATTGCATTATAGTAGTATATGTCTAATAATGCATCACACTATTAGCAGGCCTACATTCTAATATAATCCGTAATTGTTTTTTGTAAATATGTAAATGTCACATTAGATGCAGACATCAATCTCCTCTGCACTGCAAAGATAAATTTGTGATGCTGATTTTTTGATACTGATTTGATACTGAGTTTGGCATAAAAGATTATGTACATTTAGTAAGGTTAGACAAATCTTCAACCTATAAATCTCCCCCTCAATTCAAGGAGGAAAATATAGTGGACTGTGGTTTGCTGTTTGTTTGACAGAAAACAGTCATTGTATTAATCAACTAAAATAATGTAGAATATAATATAATGATATATTTTTTAGGCTTTCAGATTGCAGTATCAGTGAAGAAGGTTATAAAGCTCTGGCTTCAGCTCTGAGATCAAACCCTTCACACCTGATAGAGCTGGATCTCAGAGGAAATGATCCTGGACAATCAGGAGTGAAGGAACTCAATGATTTACTGCAGTATGATTCCTGTAAATTAAAGATCATCAGGTAATAAACATTGACATATTTAAAACTGAACCACAGATGTGAAATCAGCTGTATGACAACAGAGGGGTCAAATAGACCAGTGTGGAATAGGAATAACATGAATTGAATTAAAATGCAATTCAGAGAAATTCAACAGACACACAACGGAAGTTGTGAAGACATTATGTAAAAATATAAATTATCTAAATTCTTATCTTCTTCCTGTAGGTTTCTGAAAAGTCCTGCTGCAGAGGAAGCGTGTGAGTATCTCACTGGAGTTCTAGGTAAAAGTCCATTACTTCTGACAGAACTGGATCTGAGTGAAGATAAATTAGGAGATCTGGATTGGGAGAAACTCTCTGCTCTTTTGATGGACTCTCATAGCAAACTGGAGAAAATGAAGTGAGTGATGTTATACATTTATAACATTTGTTTATCATTATTAAAGACTGTCAGTCACATGTGTGATCAGATATAAAGGCGTGTTGATCTGATGTGTGTTGAATATGTCCTGAATATTAATGAATGCTATTTTATTCTGTTTAGTCTGAATAATTGTGGGCTGACAGAGAAAAGCTGTTCAGTTCTAGCTACTGTTCTCTCCTCCAAAACCATCCTGAAAGAGATGAACCTGAACAACAGCCATCTGCTGGACTCAGGCGTCAAAGAGATCTGTGAGGGACTGAAGAATCCTGTGTGTGAGCTGAAGATACTGAAGTGAGTGCATTTCACCAGCAGCTACCCTCAACACCACAGCAGTGAGATCAATATTGCACATTGGCAGATTATGGAAATATTACATATATATGTTTTATCTGTTCACCTCCAGAAATAGAAAAAATTTAAGATTACCAGTTTTCTAACTAAAACTAAAATGAAAATGTGTTAACTGTACTTAAATAAAAGCAAACACAACTGAAAAACTGAACTTAACTCAAATAACTAGTATGAAATTGAAATATATATGGATGATTTTAAAACCAATTAAAATAAAAAATACAACAAATTAATTTGTTTTTCCTAAGCAGTATAATATAAATATTGACGCATATTCATCTTGCTTCCATTAAACATGAAGAATATACAAAAGTGTGCTTAATGTAAAGATATAAAAGTAAGTAATATACAATATTAGGCTGTATATAGTAATCACCTGTTTTCTCCATATCCTGTTTATCTCTTAATAAAATAACAAGGGAGATCAATTACATAGACAAATTTGTAATAAAAAAAAAACATTGAATTCCTGAAACATATTTAATAATCTGTTGATATGTGATCTGTAGCCCTAAAGTACTAAAAAAATAAATAAGGTGAAACTATAAAATATGTCATGAAGTCATGAATTTGAGCCACAATATTAATTCAAATTTTCATTTTTGAATGTTGGTAGACTTTCAGACTGCAGTATCACTGAAGAAGGTTATAAAGCTCTGGCTTCAGCTCTGAGATCAAACCCTTCACACCTGATAGAGCTGGATCTCAGAGGAAATGATCCTGGACAATCAGGAGTGAAGGAGCTCAATGATTTACTACAGGATCCAAACTGTCAACTGAAAACACTGAGGTGAGTGATATTAAAATAATTAAGTGCAATAGTTTTAAAACCACTGTAGCTGAAAGAGAATATAACTGTCAAAAATAAATTCATAAAAGCTTTGATTGACTTAAGACCCTTTTACAAAATGAATTTTAAAATATTAACATTCAATATTAACGTCTTAAACCCAGTTTAGCTGAAAGAGAGAAAAAAAAGATGTTTGTAAAAGCTTTGAAATTATTAAAAGCCCTTTCACAAGCTTGTGAAAAAAATATTCTCAATATATTTCCTCTTTCTGAAGGTTTTTGGGTCCTGCTGCAGATGAAGCCTGTCAGTATGTGACTGGAATTGTGGGTAAAAACCCGTTACTCCTGAAAGAGCTGAATCTGAGTGAACGTGAACTAGGAGACACACGAGTGAATCAGATCTCTGCTCTACTGCAGGATAAACACTGTACACTCAACACGCTGACGTGAGTATTTTTAGTTACATTTTTATTACACATTTAAAATATCTTAAATGAGGTGACCAAAATCAGTTTTCGGGAATCCCTTAATAGTGGAATCAAGTACTTCGTATTTGTAAATTGTCCCTCTCACGTTCATTTTAGGCTGTGTGATTGTGGTCTAACAGACGAAAGCTGTTCAGCTCTTGCTACAGTCCTAAGATCAAACTCCAGTCTGAAAGAACTTGACATGAGCAACAATAATCTGCAGGATTCAGGAGTGAAGAAACTCCAGAACGGATTAGAAGATACAAACTGTGCACTGGAGAAACTTAGGTGAGTTTAATAAACCACTGTTGGAGTTTAATAATATTGTTCTCTTTTGTTCAGTTGAAAATTACTGGAGTAAACTAAGGGAAATTAAAAGACATGCTTCTGTCCCTAGACCAGACCTTCTCTGCCCAGAAGAGAAAATAAATTTAGTGTATTTGAGGTTATATGATATTTAAAAAAAAAACATTCACTGATATTAATGTTATAATAGATTTGTTGACTTTTTTGAATCCTCTTTTCTCTAGACTTTCAGACTGCAGTATCACAGAAGAAGGTTATAAAGCTCTGGCTTCAGCTCTGAGATCAAACCCTTCACACCTGATAGAGCTGGATCTCAGAGGAAATGATCCTGGACAATCAGGAGTGAAGCAGCTCAGTGATTTACTACAGGATCCAAACTATCAACTGAAGACACTGAGGTGAGATGTGAAAAAAATGTTACTGTGGAAATTTCTGATGGAAAAATTTTATGTGACAAAATTGTGTCGTCACAAGCTAATTATCCATTTGCTACCCTTTCTTATCTGCTTAAAAGCCAGAAGGATCTTGAGATGGTAATTTAATTTTGGAGAATCATGATCTAGTGAACTTTTGCTTTGTTGGACGTTTCAGTCTTCCTATGTGTGTAGTAAAATTGATTTTCACTTCAATAATTGTGACTTTTTGACTTTCTTTTCAAAACAATATTTGTGTATTTAAATGTTCAAAGTAAAACTGTTAAAAGTAGCTAGAGCTTTCATTACAAACAATGTTTGGCAATCTTAGCATGTTTTTTAATATAATGCACACTGAATTGAATCCTACTTTAAATTCTCTTCTGCAGGTTTTTGGGTCCTGCTGCAGATGAAGCCTGTCAGTATGCAACTGAAGTTCAGGGTGAAAACCCATTACTCCTGAAAGAACTGAATCTGAGTTTACATGAACTAGGAGATACACGAGTGAATCAGATCGCTGCTCTACTGCAGGATAAACACTGTAAACTCAACGCACTACAGTGAGTATTTTACATTATTTAACATGTTGCATGACTACTAGTAATGTAAACAGAGGTGTTTTGCAGTTGTCCTGGTGCAACTTCACAAAATCAACAAGGCATATGAAAGGAACAATTAAACAGGCAATTAAAAACACTTACAATTAAAATGTGACTATTCGTATGACTTCGTATGACTGCACTAATCAGTTGTTTCACAAGGTGGCAACACTGTCTCGGTCTGTTGTTTCATAGAAGAAAGCATAGCTAAAGAGACAGAACAACAAAATAGTGGAGACTAAAACAACAACAGACGGCCACATTGCCAAGCACTTGTGAGAGAGGATTTCGAGAAAGCAGCAACTTTAGTTTAAAAGAGTACAAAGATATTTTTATCAGTCATAACTTCTGGTTAAAAGTAGAGCAGACGCTGGAAAAAGATGATGCTCTCTAGAACACGTGTCGACCGCCTGTGTTCACGTACACCTCAAATAGAGTATACTTGAAAGGCTACGTGTTCAGCTGTACACATACGCTAGCCTACACATACAAAAACAAAGTATACTTTGGCCTCAAGTCAGTTTGATCCTGACTCAATAATTATTTCAGTGACCTCGAATAAGTGATAGATTGAAAAAACAACTGTGCTATAAACACACAGGTGTGTTGTTGTTGTTTTTTTGCTGTAATAGGTCACACTTAGACCAGGCAATATGAGCGCTGCTGCTTTTTCAGAATAAAAAAAAAGAATACCAAGAAACACAAAATTAATACCTGTGCCTCCTGATGATATATTGAGGTTTTATGAAGTGAAACGATCCGTCTGTGTAAGAAACTGAACATTATTTACAGCATTATTACCTGTAATCCATAGCTTCAGGCAAATGGTCCAGAGTGATGTCCAGTTCGCAAAATAATCATTATTTCTACACTGGTTATTGCACTGCACTGGTTATTGCACTGGCCCCCAGGGGGCGTTCGGAGAGCATTGGGGGGGCGCTGGAAGCAATATTTTTGAAAGGGGGTGCTGAGGTGTTCTTGGGGGGCGTTTGGTTAAGGCGAGTTTACACCAAAGAAGTATGAGCTGAAACTTGCAAAAGAAAATGGTCTGGCACATCCTAATGCCGTCTCTACACTGGATGCATCAAAGTGCACTTTCTATATCCGTTTGTCATGTCGGTACCGCAGGCAAAGAACGCGACATCCGTTTATGTTGTGCTCGTGCTCAGATACTGAACCACTGATTATAATCAGGATCTGTGTGCTTTGACGCAACGTGTCGCGACGTTCGCGCCCGGTGTAGTAGTGTTAGTTAGGGTAAGCCGCTAGTTTACACCAATACTACCGCTTCTAAACTATCATTTCCATAGCTTTCTGTAGCGCAGCTGCCAGACTTCCAGTGAAAACAATGGCAAATATTTAGACACGTTCAAGCACAGTATGCTTTTTCTTGTTTAGAAAAATTTATATAAATGCTTTTTGTTTGAATGCCAAATTTAAAGAGTTTATTCAACGTTCATAAATATAGCCTAATTTATATTCACGTGGCTTTTTTTGCTCCTTGGGAAACTAATGATAATGGTATTTCAAGTCCAGTCAAATCAAATATGCCATGAATGTCATGTGGCATTCAATGACATAATTTTTTTATTATTTATGGGCTACTGTGGGCTGTAATATTTGGGTTAAAATACATGCTTTTAAAATAGGTTCATATTACAAATAAAATATAGCCTTTAATATACACTAACATTTAAAAGAAAAAGTCAGTAAGATTATTTTAATTGTTGCATTTATTTGATCAAAACAAAACAAAAAACGCAACATCCATCTACCATTTTGAAAGAACGGCTTTCTTTTTCTTTTCTTTCTATTTTCCTCTCATGCTAAAGCTCCATTACTCCAGCTTTCAGTGTCACATGATCCTTCAGAAATCATGCTGATTGCTGCTCAAAAAATTGTTATTATTATTATTATTATAGCTGGCACACCACACTGTCAAAAAAGCAAGATTTGAAATGTATTGGACTAACAAAGATATAAATCAGGAAAGCACTAAAATTGTTTTGAAAATGAGGAGCATATTTTTTCCCATCTTATTACTTGGTTTTCTTTTAAGTAATTGTAAGCAAACTTTGAAATATTCTCACAAAGTCATGAAATATAGTAAAGGAGGGTTTACGTTTCTTCCATTTGCGTGTAAACTGTGGTTATTTACAGCCAATGACCCTGTACTCTATGTCAAAAAAAAAAAATCATATATCTCCAAACAGTTTTGCTAAACTAAGATACAAATATTAGCCGATTATTTTTCACTGAAAGCTGATCCACATGCTAATCACGGACATGTTGACAAGTTTCGGCACGCCTTAATGTTTCGATGGCACGCGATCTTACCAGTAATGTCAAGTGTTGTGTGTTGTGCGTGCGTGCAGTGTAGCAGCACATTAGTTTAGAGCAGAGCTTAGCTACCTGTACAATAAACTGTTTAAAATGTGAATTCACCCAGTCAGTTTTGATTGTCCACATGCTACAAACAAACATGCTTGAGATATAACCTCCTGCACTTGTCCATCGCCGTCATTATAACCCTCACCTTCTTTCTGATTTGAGTGATCCACATATCTGTCAAACTAGCTAACGCTGTTTAATGTGTGAATTCTTGATAAAAATGCAGTTATATATTATGGGTTGTTGGCATTAATTGTGCTCGTGATGGAGCAGTAGTGCAGCGCTCTCGGAGTGACTGAAAACGATGACCCTCCGACTTAAAAAATAAATAAATAAATCCACTCCTCGCTCCAGTCAAAAATCACGCCGCTCCACTCCGCTCACTCTGCCAGGAACGGAAGAACAAACTAAAATCTCTTCTGTAAAAATGCCCCTGTGGATATATTCTAAACAGGAATTTTTATCAAGTCTTTTTAAATTTGGGGCAACAACGTCACCAAATATTTAGCAATGAAAATCACCAACATGCTTAAAAACTCTGTAAATAAATGTTATTGCACTTATTTTCAAATAATCTATTTTAAAAATGTATTTCACTGTCATTTCATTTTTTTCAATAATTTAATGGATCCTTGAATTAGAAAGTAATTTCTTTAAAAAAGTAATGACCCCATACATTTTAAAGCTACTGTAAATATAATACCAGTCCTCATTATAAACACAAAATAATAAACAACTATAGTCTGTGAAGACAATTAGAATACTTTTTATTTGATGGGGGGGCGATGAAGTACCTGAATAATGGGTGGGGGGCGCTGGCCCAAAAAAGTTTGAGTACCACTGGTTTATGTAAAAAGGGGGGTTGTTTAAGACTAATTTATTCACTTTATATGCTTTATACATGTTAAACATCCGTGTTTCACATCATTTTTGGGTGCTTTAATAATGTAATTGTGTATACATTACGTCATTGTTTAAATATGAAAACAAACTGGAGAATTAGTTCATTGAACCAGAAACGAACTGTCCAAAAGAACCAGTTTGCGGAAAAGAATCAGACTTCCCCGTTTGCCTGAGGCTCTGGATTACAGTNACTGCACCTTTCAGTGTCACATGATCTTCAGAAAAATCATGCTGATTGCTGCTCAAAAAATTGTTATTATTATTATTATTATAGCTGGCACACCACACTGTCAAAAAAGCAAGATTTGAAATGTATTGGACTAACAAAGATATAAATCAGGAAAGCACTAAAATTGTTTTGAAAATGAGGAGCATATTTTTTCCCATCTTATTACTTGGTTTTCTTTTAAGTAATTGTAAGCAAACTTTGAAATATTCTCACAAAATATACAGTAGTAAAAGGAGGGTTTACATTTCTTCTATTTGCGTGTATAAATGTGGTATTTACAGACCAAAATGACCATGATCTATGTCAGAAAAAAAAAAAATGCAAATATATTCCAAAAAACAGGTATTTGCTCTAAAACTAAGAGAACAAATAATTAGCCTATTATTTTTCACTGAAAGCTGATACATGATAAATCACAGGACAGTGTTGACAATTTTCTGCACTCCTGAATGTTTCTATGTGCACGCGATCTGTACGTAATGTGCAAGTTTGTGTGTTGTGCGTGCGTGCAGTGTAGCAGCACATTAGTTTAGAGCAGAGCTTAGCTACCTGTACAATAAACTGTTTAAAATGTGAATTCACCCAGTCAGTTTTGATTTTCCACATGCTACAAACAGACATGCTTGAGATATAACCTCCTGCACTTGTCCATCGCTGTCATTATAACCCTCACCTTATTTTTTATTTGAGTGATCCACATATCTGTCAAACTAGCTAATGATGTTTAATGCGTGAATTCTTGATAAAATGCAGTTATATTATGGGCTGTTGGCATTAATTGTGCTTGTGATAGAGCGGTAATGGAGCGCTCTCGGAGTGACTGAAAACGATGACCCTCCGACTTAAAAAATAAATAAATAAATCCACTCCTCGCTCCAGTGAAAAATCACGCCCTTCCACTCCGCTCACTTTGCCAGGAACAGAAGAACAAACTAAAATCTCTTCTGTAAAAATGCCCCTGTGGATATATTCTAAACAGGGATTTTTATCAAGTCTTTTTAAATTTGGGGCAACAACGTCACCAATAATTTAGCAATGAAATTCACCAACATGCTTAAGAACTCTGTAAATAAATGTTATTGCACTTATTTTCAAATAATCTATTTTAAAAATATATTTCACTGTCATTTCATTTTTTTCAATAATTTAATGGATCCTTGAATTAGAAAGTAATTTCTTTAAAAAAGTAATGACCCCATACATTTTAAAGCTACTGTAAATATAATACCAGTCCTCATTATAAACACAAAATAATAAACAACTATAGTCTGTGAAGACAATTAGAATACTTTTTATTTGATGGGGGGGCGATGAAGTACCTGAATAATGGGTGGGGGGGCGCTGGCCCAAAAAAGTTTGAGAACCACTGGTTTATGTAAAAAGGGGTGGTGATGAAGACATGTTTATTCACTTTATATGCTTTAGATATGTAAAACATATGTTTCACATCATTTTTGGGTGCTTTAATAATGTAATTGTGTATACATTACGTCATTGTTTAAATATGAAAACAAACTGGAGAATTAGTTCATTGAACCAGAAACGAACTGTCCAAAAGAACCGGTTTGCAGAAAAGAATCAGACTTCCTGTTTGGATGAGGCTATGGATTACAGGTAACAATGTTGTGAATAATGTTCAGTGTCTTTCAGAGAATGATAATTTCACTTTATAAGACCTACAGTATCTCACAGAAGTGAGTACAACCCTCACATTTTTGTAAATATTTTATATCTTTTTCATGTGACAACTGAAGAAATTACACTTTGCTACAATGTTAAGTAGTGAGTGTACAGCTTGTATAAAAGTGTAAATTGCTGTCCCCTCAAAATAACTCAACACACAGCCATTAATGTCTAAACCGCTGGCCACAAAAGTGAGTACACCCCTAAGTGAAAATGTCCAAATTGGGCCCAATTAGCCATTTTCTCTCCCCGGTGTCATGTGACTCATTAGTGTTACAAGGTCTCAGGTGTGAAGGGGAGCAGGTGTGTTAAATTTGGTGTTATGGCTCTCACTCTCTCATCCTGGTCACTGGAAGTTCAACATGGCACATCATGGCAAAGAACTCTCTGAGGATCTGAAAAAACGAATTGTTGATATACGAAGATGCCAAGACCCTGAAACTGAGCTCCAGCACGGTGGCCAAGACCATACAGCAGTTTAATAGGACAGGTTTCACTCAGAACAGGCCTCGCCATGGTCGACCAAAGAAGTTGAGTCCACGTGCTCAGCGTCATATCCAGAGGCTGTGTTTGGGAAATAGATGTATGAGTGCTGACAGCATTGCTGCAGAGGTTGAATGGGTGGGTGGGGGGGTCAGCTTGTCAGTGCTCAGACCATACGCCACACACAGCATCAAATTGGTCTGCATGGCTGTCACCCCAGAAGGAAGCCTCTTCTAAAGATAATGCACAAGAAAGCCCACAAACAGTTTACGGAAGACAAGCAGACTAAGGACATGGAAACATGTCCTGTGGTCTGATGAGACCAAAATAAACTTATTTGGTTCAGATGGTGTAAAGCGTGTGTGGAGGCAACCAGGTGAGGAGTACAAAGACAAATGTGTCTTGCCTACAGTCAAGCATAGTGGTGAGAGTGTCATGGTCTGGGGCTGCATGAATGCTGCCGGCACTGGGGAGCTACAGTACATTGAGGGAACCATGAATGCCAACAAGTACTGTGACATACTGAAGCAGAGCAATATCCCCTCCCTTCGGAGACTGGGCCACAGCCCGCAGGGCAGTATTCCAACATGATAAAGACCCCAAACACACCTCCAAGACGACCACTGCCTTGCTAAAGAAGCTGAGGGTAAAGTGATGGATTGGCCAAGCATGTCTCCAGACCTAAAACCTATTGAGCATCTGTGGGGCATCCTCAAACGGAAGGTGGCGGAGTGCAAGGTCTCTAACAGCCACCAGCTCCGTGATGTCGTCATGGAGGAGTGGAAGAGGACTCCATGCCCTAGAGCAGGGATCCTCAAATCTGGCCCACGAGATCCACTTTCCTGCAGAGTTTAGCTCTAACCCTAATCAAACACACCTGAGCATGCTAATCAATGTCTTCAGGATCATTAGCAAATCACAGGTAGTTGAGTTTGATCAGGGTTGGAGCTAAAATCTGCAGCGCATTGTAGGGGGGAACTCTGCCCAAGAGGGTTAAGGCAGTGCTGGAAAAATAATGGTGGCCACAAAATATTGACACTTTGGGCCCAATTTGGACATTTTCACTTAGGGGGTGTACTCACTTTTGTGGCCAGCAATTTAAACATTAATGGCTATGTGTTGAGTTATTTTGAGGGGACAGCAAATTTACACTTATACAAGCTGTACACTCACTACTTTACATTGTAGAAGTGTCATTTCTTCCCAGGGGGGGGGGGGTGTTGTCACATGAAAGATATAATAAAATATTTACAAAAAAACGTTAGGGGTGTACTCACTTCTGTGAGATACTATATATATATATTAGTAGGACCTCAGTATAATTTGTGTTCCTTGATATGCTTTTTTGACTCTTAAAGTGACGGTAGCCATTGACTTGCATTTTGTGAATCACCAAGGACCACGGTTTGAGCTATAAAAAAAAAACTCTTTACAGTTCTACTGAAGAAAAAATCACCTACAACAGTTTTCTGTTTCACATAAAACAAGGTGCGTCTGCTTTTAGTTATTATGCCGCCCGCAGTTGGAATCAGCTTCCAGAAGAGATCAGATGAGCTAAAACATTAGCCACATTTAAATCAATGCTCAAAACTCATCTGTTTAGCTGTGCATTTATTGAATGAGCACTGTGCGATGTCCGAACTGATTGCACTATATTTTGTATAATCATGTTCTATTCTTAACCATTTTAAATTAATTTTAAAACTCTTAAATACATTTTTTAATCATTTTCAAAGTTTTTAAATTCAGTTTTATTGTGATTATTTTTTCTTTTCTTTTATGTAAAGCACTTTGAATTACCATTGTGTATGAAATGTGCTATATAAATAAACTTGCCTTGCCTTGCCTTGCTTTACATCAATTAACAGCTAATTTTTATTTTTGGGTGGACTGTCCCTTTAAATGCACATACAGGGGTTGGCCAAAATAATGTGGACACATGGGAAATAGGTGATATTATATTAAGGTGTTTTTACCATCATTTGCCTTTAACACTGACTCAGCTGTACTATCATTACCAGATCCTGCAACCCCTCCCCCTCGTTCACCATCACCGGAATATTAACCATATGCACCTATTATCATTCATCATGAACAACTATAAAGACAGCACTAACCCTCATTTTGTCGTTTGATCTTGTCTAATACTGTTGCATACTTGACTGCCTACCTGTACTGCCTAACTGCACGGACATTGGTTCGTGCAGTAAATAAAAAACTAACCAATGGCATGGCAGCGGAGCCTTGCCACCAGCTGCACAAGCCTCTGCCGTCGAAGCCCGCCATACTGGGCGGGGCCATCTGGCCATATAAGCGGTTATTTCGCCATAGGATCTCAGGTAAATTCGACTGAAGCGATGACACTGAGTCATGCAGCGTCATGGCATGGCAAGGAACGCAGGACTCGTTCCCGTATCTCAGGGAACCGAGGTTAAGTAACCGAGTACGTTCCCTTTCGATACTTCACTCGTACTGCATCGCTAGACGCTTATGGGGAACCAATACAATCCTGCCGTGTCATGAAAGAGGAACGTCTAACATGAACTGGTCTTGAGCATAAAAGGCTCAGAGGGACCAATTATACACAGGATGAGCCCTGCGGTTGGGAAGAGGCTGAACTCACTGAGGTCAGCCCGGCCTTGGATAATCGTTCCAACGGTTTTGTACAGCCTCAGAACTACTGAAAGGGCCAAGAGCGTACCTGAAAAATTAGACCGCCTTAAGCAGGGTGTGTATCCATTTAAGCAGATAGAATTCAAACCTGCAAGGTCGGAACTTCCAAGTTATAGAACCTTTGAAAGTGGATGGCAAAGCCCAGCCGGCCGCCGCACAAACATCTGCTTTGGACACACCACTAGACCACGCCCAGGACGAGGCTACGCCCCGAGTGGAATGGGTTATGACTCCTATGGGGCTCTGGAGACCTATGGAGGAGTATGCTAGCGTGATAGCGTCAACTAACCATCGAGAAATCCTCTGCTTTGTGACCGGGGTCCCTTTGGTGCGGCCACCAAAGCATACAAAGAGTTGTTCCGACTGCCTGAATGGGACAGGACGCTCGATGTAAATTCTTAGCGCCCTAACCGGGCAGGGAACGTTAAGCTCCTGGTCCTGCTCAGGAGGAGGAAGCGCAGAGAGAGTAATAACATGGGCACTAAACGGCAGTTAGAGCACTTTAGGGACATACCCATGTCTTGACTTTAGGACGACTTTGGAGTCGTTAGGCCCAAACTCAAGACAGACAGGACTTACAGAGAGAGCCTGCAAGTCACCTACTCGTTTAAACAATGCTAGACACCAGTTGCAGAGCGGCTTTCAACGACAGGGTTTTCAAGTCTGCAGAGTGTAGTGGCTCAAAGTGGGAGCCCTTGAGGGCTCTCAGGACCGTGGGCAGGTCCCACGCAGGGATCGCGGGGGACCGGGGCGGATTAAGCCTCCTGGATCCTCTCAGGAAATGGACAACTAAGTTGTCTGTAAAGACTGTCCGGATATAGGAGCATGGGAAGCTGCTATAGCTGCCACATAGACCTTGAGTGTGGAAAGGGGAGCGGCCCTTGTCCAACAGCTCTTTAAGGTAGGACAATATCACCGATATGTCACATGAAACTGGGTCTTTGCTGAGGTTTAGACACCAAGCGGAGAAAAAAGAACACTTAAGGGCATAGAGGCGTCTCGTAGACGGGGCTCTAGCCTGTGAGATAGTATTCAGGACGCTCTCAGGGAGATCTACTGATTCCCATCGAGAGCCAAGAGGTGCAGAGCCCACAGCTCGGGCTAGGGGTGCCAAATCGTCCTGTTCGCCTGAGAGAGAAGGTCCTGCCTCAGGGCAATGGGCCACGGGGGTGCTGTCAGCAGCTGAGACAGCTCTGAAACCCAATGCTGATTCCAGAGGGACTCTGTGTCTGTGTTCCCTGACTCTTCTGATTACCTGTGGGATCAGAACGATCGGGGGAAAAGCATACAGGAGGTGGTTGGGCCAATGCGGGCAAATGCATCCTCGCTCTTCGAAAAATAAGTTGGGCAATGAGAGTTGTCTTTTGAGGCAAAGAGGTCGACCTCTGCCCTGCCAAAGATCTCCCAGATTCTCTGAACCGTTTACGGGTGGAGCATCCACTCCTCTGAGGGTACGTTGCTCTGAGATAGCATGTCTGCTCCTCGGTTCAATATGCCAGGCACATGTGCTGCCCCAACGCAGGTTGAGATGTGCCCACTCCAAAATGCGTTTTACCATCTCTAAAAGGCATTTCGAGGTAAGTCCGCCCTGGCGATTTATATAGGACACCACCGTCATGCTGTCTGAGCGGACTAGCACGTGGTGTCCCTTCAGGTCTGGTAGGAAGGTTTGACAGGCCCGCCATACTGCCATCATTTCGAGGCAGTTGATGTGTAGCCGGCCTCCTGTATCTGACCAGGAGCCGAAGGTCGGTCTGCCTTCGCACAGAGCTCCCCAACCCTTGTTGGATGCATCTGTCGAGACAAACTTCCTTCTGTGAATCAAGCCCATACTCACGTGCTGCTTGAACCGCTGTGTGTCTTTCCAAGGGGCCAGAGCTGTTACACATTGGCCTGGCTCACCCTGACACGAAAGCATTCGTGACGCCACGCATGGGGCGGAATTTGAGGTTTCAGCCAATACTGAAGGGGTCTCATGTGGAGCAGGCCTAGCTGTAGTACCGATGATGCAGAGGCCATGAGGCCCAGCATTCTTTGAAACGACTTGAGAGAGCGAGACACTCCGATTTTGAAAGACGGCGCAAGCTTTTGTATGGCCAGTGCACGTTCATGTGGACTGAGTCGAAAACTGCTCCCAGGCACTCTAAGTAGCTGAGGAGGAGAGGGATCTGTAGGATATTAGCTCAGCCTCTGGCTGGGCTAAGATGAGCCAGTCATCGAGGTAATTCAGAATGCGGACTCCCATCTGTCTCAGAGGGGAGAGGGCTGTGTCCATGCACTTCGTAAAAGTGCGGGGAGCCAAAGACAGTCCGAAGGGCAGGACCGTGTACTGATATGCCACTCCCTTGAAGGCGAATCTCAAGAATTGTCTGTGATGGGGGGGCTACCTGGATGTGAAAGTAAGCATCTTTCAGATCCAGAGAGAAGAACCAGTCCCCTGGGCATATTTGCGAGAGGATCTGCTTCAGGGTAGTCATTCTGAACGGCCGTTTCATGAGGGCACGGTTCAGGTGTCTGAGATCGAGGATGGGCCGGAGGCCGCCATTCTTTTTGGGGACGAGGAAGTAGCGGCTGTAGAAACCTGACTCGCTCTGAGCTGGTGGAACCGTCTCTACAGCTCCTTTTGCCAGTAAATTCTTCACCTCGGATGGCAAGATGTGAGCGTCCTTGCTCTGCACTGAGGTGGAGACCACACCGCGGAACTGCGGGGGTTTTCGAGTGAACTGGAGTGAGTAACCTCGTTTTATAATCCCCAGAACCCAGTCTGACGCTCCGGATATGGCCTGCCAGGCCTCGGCCCATGTGGCGAGGAGTTGGATTAGTTTGGGTTTTGAGTCGCCATGCTTGACACTTGTGATAACTGGAAGAGAAAATTTGCTCTCTTTTTGAAAATGTTTGTTTTTTATTTCTCTCGCTATAACAGCGGCTGTTTGTGAGGGCACGTTTGGAACGGGCGACCAGTATCCTCAGTTTCCTAGAACAAACATACTGCCACCGGCACCCGGAACCGAACGGGGTGCTTGAGGGCCCAATAGAGGGCATTTTGGGGGTGGTCCGGCGCTGGCGAGACTTTGCCCCCTCCTCTTCCTGTCCAGCAGATCAGGGCGACGCCTGAGGCGCAGGATCCAACGTCAGCTTGGGCCGTGGTCCTTGGCGCTTCTGAAATGGGTGGCGTCTGGCCGAGCGGGAGCGCTGCCGGGGCTCAGGCTTTTGAGTAGGCTGAGCGGGCGGCGGCGCAGGTTTCACTGGCTGCTGTGCTGGTGTAGGTCTGGGGCGACTGGCAGCCATTGCAGAGCTGGAGCGCTTAGGCAGGAAGTGCCGCATTGCCTGGGACGACTTCTGTGCTGCTGTAAAACGCTCTGCAAATCCCTCGACAGCAGGTCCAAACAGCCCCGTAGGGGAGATCGAAGAGCCGAGGAAGGGGACTTTGTCAGCCCCCTAAATCTTAGTGAGATTTAGCCATAAGTGGCGCTCTAACACCACTAAGCTGGCCATTGACCTCCCGATGGCCTGTGCTGTAGCCTTCGTAGCTCGCAAAGCCAGGTCTGTTGCACTGCGCAGCTCCTTGAAGGCTGCAGGGTCGGGTCCGGACTCGTCCATGACTTGGAGGAGTTTGGCCTGAAAGACCTGGAGCACGGCCATGGAGTGCAGAGCTGAGGCCACCTGCCCGGCGGAGGAGTATGCTCATCCAGCGAGGGCAGACGTTGTTCTGCAGTGCTTGGAGGGGTGAGCGGCCTTCACTTTCCATCCAATGGCAGTGGGTGGGCAGAGGTGTGCAGCCACTGACTCATCGAGAGGAGGTAGTATTTTCGTAGCCCCTTCCCTCAGCGCCATCCACTGAGGAGAACGCAGAAGAAGAGGATGTGCGAAGGCGAGCCAAGTAGGGAGCGCACCACGATTTTGTGAGCTCGTCATGGACTTCCGGGAAAAACGGGGAGGCTCGTTGACGAGGAGCCTGGCAGCGCTCCGGCAGGAACCATTCCTCTAGACGGCTACGAGTGGGCTCCTCCGGGGTAGACCACTCCAATCCCAGCTCTTAGACCACTTTAGAGAGGACATGGAAAAGTTAACCGAGGGATGCTGGTCTCAGTGTTCAAAGATGACAGGAGAATCCTCTCTTCTCGGCAAGAGCGAGGCACACGGGATCTGGGCCGGCGTGAGCTCGCTTCTAGCCGAGCGCTCAGTCCCCTTGCCCCGCTGTTTTTCCTCACAGGTCCCTGGGAGGAAGAAAACAAGAGGGTGTGAAGAGCGGAGTTCCTCTCTGAAAAGAAAGCGATCCGAGTGTGCAGTGAAGCGAAACTCATGTTCACGCAGTGTGAACACTCCATCTTGGTCAGAGCGGCTTCTGCGTGGGGCTTGCCCAGACAGGAAACACACTCTGAGTGGCCGTCGTCAGCGTGTAGTGCAATCCTGCATGAGCCGCAATGACGGCGCGGCATTTGAAACAACGCCGCTGCTCTTTTAGTCGAAAATTTGCTTTTTAGACTCGCCGGATGGCAGCAGGGGACGAGCTGACATCTGCGTTGAACGCTGAAGGCGGATCGTAGAGCAGGCGTGAACAGCAGAGAGGCGCAGAGGAAAGGCAGCTTCTGTCCGCAGCGAGGCGTGTCAACGGCGAGCGCTTCAAGTCCCGTAGATCAGCGAAGGAAAGATCGTCGTCGCTGAAGGAGAATTGATCTGAGATCCTATCGCGAAATGCCCGCTTATATAGCCAGATGGCCCCGTCCATTCTGGCGGGCTCTGGTGGGCTTCGACGCCATAGGCTTGTGCAGCTCCGCTGACGAGTCATTGGTTCATTTTTTTATTTACTGCACAAGCCAATGGCCGTGCAGTTACACCGCGTGATTGTAAAGGCTTCAGTCCTCTGAGAAAAGAGAGTTTTCCCCATAAGCGTCTAGTGACGCAGTACGAGTGACGTATCAAAAGGGAACCTAAGTACCCTGTCTGAATTTCTTACAGTGCCTTACATTCATGTGTTGTCGGTTGGTGAATTTCACTTCAATAATGGATCAGAATCACTCATTCTGTTGTCTGTTTTTCGGTTTGACACCAACTTTCTTAGAATTAATTCATGCAAATTTTGATTAGTATTGAATTGAAGGTTGTCTATAAAAACATCTGCCAGTTGCTTCAGATATAGAGGGAATCAGTCTCTCATGCTTCACTCCAAAACTGTCCACAGTGGTTTGATAATATTCAGGTCAGGTGATTTTTCTGGAGAGGGCAAATGTTGAAGTTCATCTTGGTGCTCCGAATGTCCAGATTTATGATAATGACTCCATCTTTTGCACATTTTAGCACTGGTGTCTGCTTAAAGTTGTGGCAGTTGCAGCTCTTTCATGGATTTGTGAAGTTCTTTGTGGTTGCTTTTTATGGAAACAGGGTCTGTAAGGTGAATATTTTATATTTGAGGTTTGCTGTCACAATGCTGCAGTAGTTTTGTGTTGTTTGGGCACAGTCCTTTGTATTGTTTGGTTCCTGTCGTTCACTTTCACATTTCGCCCAGTTTTTCTTTATGGAGACAGATCAGCTTCAAAAATAACAAATTTTGCAAAACAAAATTCATAAATGCACAGCACAATTTACATTTACAAAATCCGATTCGTAACTTCAAAACACAATTCATAAATACACAAGTAAAAACATAAATATTTCACCAAATGCTCACACAAATGCATCTTACCTAAATAAATGTAACATGTTTACACAAATATGTATATATACATTTCTTGGGAATTAATTTCCA
This sequence comes from Sinocyclocheilus anophthalmus, assembly GCA_018155175.1. NCBI lineage: Eukaryota > Metazoa > Chordata > Actinopteri > Cypriniformes > Cyprinidae > Sinocyclocheilus > Sinocyclocheilus anophthalmus. The sequence continues at coordinate 77,378 of JADLZN010002761.1, forward strand.
TCACACATTTATGAATGATGTTACATGTATTTATGGATCATTGAATCTGCATTTGCAAATCGTCACATGTGCGTGGACTGCTTTGAATTTGTGTGCGGTATTTTTGAGACCTTCCTGGCAGGTTAAGATTCATAAATATCTTTTTTTGGGCATTTAATCCACCAATCAAAACACTCTTTACTGAACAGACTCAAGAAGCTCAACGCTGTGCTTGTATTGTGCACTGTTCCATGATCAGGTCCTTGATGTACAGACATTTTAATGGGCAGTGTTGGGCAAGTTACTCTGAAAATGTAATTAAATGACTGATTACTCCTTTTAAAAGTAATCATGTTACTGTTCTGATTACTGTATTTCAAACGTAATTAGTAATTACTAGTTACTGTTACTTTATTCTCCATTACATTTATGAAATCCCAGCATACACGCTCCCGATAAGTATTTGTTATTAAAGCATCAACATTCACAGAACACTGTTATTTTAACTAAAGCAAGCGGCTGCTGCGTGCATGGTTTGGTAATGAGCTGGCAGTGAGCGCTAGCAGCCAGGTGCATTATGGGTATTTGTTTAGAGTTGATTTATGCGTTAATTAAGCAAGATGGTTAGGTTTTTGCGTTAGCAATGTTATTTTTGTTTATGTTCAAGTTAGTTCGGGTGGGTTTGGTTCATTTACTGCCTTGGTATAAAAAGTGTGGCTGTCACCATCATGGAGAGAGATGTGTAGGGAAGGGACTTGGCGATATGGCCTTGCGTGTGTGTGATCTTATTCTGTGTAAAGAATAAAAATGTGAAAGATGACGGTACGGCCTTCTGCTGGTATGATCCGTCTGTGCTTCTGTTCACAGAGACATTCAGGGTCGTGTGGTGTATGGGACGGGAGTGTTCGCACTTTCTAATAACCAAGTTAAAAGTCTTGAGGTGTAGATACTAGCACCCTGTTAGCAATTAGCTTAGCAACAGTTTAGTAGCCTAGCTTAGCTCCAGTTAGCCCCATGTTCTATAGAACAACTGCGCGTTGTTACAGTATGACAGAATGCCAGCAAAGAGCGCTGCATTTATAGTCTCTAAAAGACATCTCATTTCATAGTTATAATATCTCACACATCTCTGTTATAACACAATAAATATAAGCATAATTAATCGTTCATAATGTCTACAATTCGTGTGTTATAATGAGAGGATTCGTGAGCACGCAAATTTCAGCACTGTTGTCAATTGCTGCTGCAAATACGTTTAGCCGAAAAAAAAAAAGGGGGAAATAGAACTCTGCATACGCTTGCACCTGTTATAACAGATAGAGATTTCAGCACGGAGGATGAAAACCACACTCAACGAGTGAGTAAAGTCGTTTTTTTATCTGATGGCATTTTCTTATGATTATAGCTGGTCGCAATGGTAACTTTAGAACCCACTGACTACAAACCGTATTTAAAATTACTCAATAGTTTATCATCAAAATCGTTGTTTTATTGATTGTTTATCGCACATTCATCCTGTGATTACTAAAGTGTTCCAAACATCAGTTATAATATAAGAAAGCTGGCGTGTACTAACAACTTTGTAACACTGCACACTCAATTAACTAAAACAACCTTTAATCATAAGAAAAATCAGATAAAAAAAACGACTTTACTCACTCGTTGAGTGTGGTTTTCATCCTCCATGCTAAATCTCTTCACTGTGTGTGTTAGAAATCTCCCTTAGGTGGTGATAGCTGTTTTTAATGCCTGATCAAAAGTTACTGCGAACCTGATACTACTACTAACAACAACAACAACAGAACACATTACATAATTGTTGTTATTAAATGAAATATCTGGACATTTAAAACTTATTTAATAACATTACAGATTGATCTGAATACACCGGGTATGTGCAACTTTGTGTATAAGACAGAAGGCTAACCAGTGTAGCGAATCAGCTCATGGGAAAATATTAATAATTAATCATAACTAGTTATAATTAACTATTCATATTTAGATCCACTGTAGATATTTAGCTGACCACTCAGGGTCAACCGTATTGTCAATTCTAAGAACGTTAATTTACTGGTTAAAGGAAATAACCTTCTTACTTTACAATTCTATAAGTTTGTAACGTAAAACTGCATGATTATTGACTCCGGTTATGAGCAAAAAATGAACACGTCAAGTGTGATACAAGTAAGGTTTTATTAACTACATAAACACTTAAACTAGTCTAACATACTACATAAACACATTAAACTGGTCTAACACACACACACACACAATTTGTATACAGTTGGTATAGGAAAGGGTTAAAGTTTAAATCAGCATAGAAAGAGGCATAAAGAATGGATTTTATGGAACACTTTGCAAGTATATTCAACAGATCAAAGCCTTCAAGGATACGTCAGATTCTTAGTTCAAACAAACATTGTAAAAAGGTGTAACTGATACTTAAAATATCAATTAATAAGACTAAGTTTGAAACTTAGCGAGTCTCGGCGGTCTGAAAGAGATTCCTGATGCAAATCTTAAAGCTTCCCGTAGATCTTTGCTGAATTCGGGTCGATGAGAAGAACCAGTTTGAGTCAGTGTTACTTGATGAATGGAAAGGACTAGGCCGAAGAAAAGGCCTGGCACAGATGCTTTGGTATCCTGAAGCGTTTTATCACATCTTCATCTTAGCTCTGACCGAACCACCGACTGGGGCGGGTACCTGGAGCCGGGCCTTTAAGGTCGGAAAAGATCCCCGCCTTTCAAGATGGGCTTGTCCAATAAGCAAAATGGAATTTCCGAGCGGGAGGTGGCAAATTGCTGGAGGGTTTACGACCCTTTATCTCTAAGCATGGTAATTTGCAAATGGACTTAAATCGAAATTATTAACGATTCTCAGGGCCCTAATATATATTGCCTATGTACCACCATATAATATGCACGCTTGTTTCGATCATAAGAAGGCAAATTCATAGATACTAAACAAGGTAAGATTACATATAGTGAAAAGGGATGATCAGGAATGGGTCCCATCACAAGCATACTAAAATAGTCTAAAAAAATATAAAAGATAAAATACACAATGACAATAATATACACAATGGCCTGAAGAAATATGTGTGTTAATTCAAATAACGGTTTTTCTATGAATTAACTAGAACACAGTCATTTCTACTCTGCTTTTCCTTTGGACAAGCAGGGATTTTCCCTGCTTTACATACTTTTGGCCAATAAACCCAGTGATATCAGCGTTGGTTGCCATGCAACAAAGAAGCCTGTTCGACTTCCTGGGGTGTTACGCATTCCGGGGGGAAGGGTCCATGGGTCCTCATATGGCTTGTTAACTGAGGTTACAGAGTATTTGTCATATAAAAGAGAATATATAGTGTGTTGGATTGGTCCAGACGCTACAACCAGGTAGCGGTATTTTGTGCGAGAACAATACATGTAACATCATTCATAAATGTGTGATGTAAATTAATTCAAGAACTTGATATATACTTATTTGTGTAAACATTTTAAATTTATTTAGGTAAAATGCATTTGTGTGAGCATTTGGGGAAAAATTTATGATTTTACTTGTGTATTTATGAATTGTGTTTTGAAGTTACGAATCGGATTTTGTAAATGTAAATTGAGCTGTGCATTTATGCATTTTGTTTTGCAAATGTGTTATTTTTGAGGCCAATCTGGCTCCATATTCTTCACTGATGAAGCTTTAGGACACAGTCATAATCATAACTCCTAATCATTTGTTAACATTAGTTAATGCATTAACTAATATGAACTAACAATGAGCAATATATTTTTTAGAGCATTTATTAATCTTTTTCATGCTAGATAGTGGTCATTTCTGAGTTGTCAGTTTCAAATGACAAATTTCTATGAATCCTTAAATGATCATCATAGATCTGACCCATTTTCTTTCACTTCCTGTCCTCAGTCTGTGGAATTGCAGTATTACAGAGGAACAGTGTCTCATCCTGACTTCAGCTCTGAAATCAAACCCATCACACCTGAGAGAACTGAACATCAGTGTGAATCAAATAAAAAACAAAGGAGTGAATCACTTATGTGACGTACTGAAGGATTCACGCTGTAAACTGGAGAGATTGAGGTCAGGAACATTCACATACAAGAATCAAAATGCCTCTACGACACTTTTTTGTTTTTGTCTGTAAAATGAAAAAACGAGCAATATTTTATAACCTATTTGACTTTTGTTTTTTATGTTTGTTTTTATGTGTATGAAGCTGCTTTGACACAATCTATATTATACAATGCACTATAGAAGTAAAGGTCACTTGAAATACAGGAAAACATGTAGCTGTTTGTAAATCATGTTGTATTTAAGATTATTTTGGATGAGATGTTAAACCGAGGTCCTGACTCTCTGTGGTCATTAAAAATCCCATGGCACTTCCCGTAAAGAGTAGGGGTGTAACCCCAGTGTCCTGGCCAAATTCCCTCCACTGGCCCTTGTCAATCATGGCCTCCTAATAATCCCCATTCATTGAATTGGCTTTATGACTCTCTCTCCTCTTCACCTGTAGCTGATGTGTGGTGAGCACACTGGCGCCGTTGTGCTGTGGCTGCCGTCGCATCATCCAGGTGGAGGCTGCACACTGGTGGTGGTTGAGGAGCGACCCCCCCCCCCTTGTGATTGTAAAGGGCTTTGGGTGTACAGCAATACACAATAAAGCGCTATATAAATGCATCATTCATTCATTAAGATGTTTTATATCTAGCAAGAGCTAGAAGCTTGGCTAGTTGCAGTGGACAAATCAGGCCTACCTGGTAAATTCAAGGCTGAGATATACAAACATAGCATTCTTCCTAGAATCCTCTGGCCCCACTTAGTCTATGAGGTTCTGATGTCTACATTGGAGGATTTTGAGAGAACAATCAGCAGGTTCTTATTAAAATGGCTGGGACTACCCCAAAGTTTGAGTCATGTGACCCAAAAATCTCTCAGGCAGTGATTGAGGTCAGGACATGTTGCTGAATCAAGTCTGGAGCAAAAGGTGTTGGTGGGCACAGTGGCTCAAGGAAGAACAGGGCTGGGTAGTAACATGATATTTTGCCATGGCAAGGCAAGGAGGAGGTCGCAGCTCCAAAATGAGGTTCGAGCATCGCTCAAGGACGTGAGAGCCAGCAGGATGGTTGAGATGCAGCAGCAGGAAGCCTGGACAAGGTGGAAACAAATGGTGGAGTGCAAAGTCACTTGGGCTGGGCTCTTGATCCGCGCCCCACTGAATGAAATTCCTTATCCAGGTTGTCTACGATGTACTACCAAGCCCAACTTGTTCTACTGGGGGAAGGCAGAGTCACCAGCTTGCCCTCTGTGCCTGATGATAGGGACTCAGGACCAAATCCTCAGTAGCTGTCAAAGAGCAATGAGTGAGGGGCGTTATTGCTGACATCATGATGAAATCCAGAAGGCCATTGCTGATATCATCTCCAGCGGGATCACTCACTGCAAGTGCCTACCTCCACTGAAGAAGACCATAACTTTTGTCAAGGCTGGGGAGAAGGTAACCGCAGCTACAGGACCACCTCCTTTGATCTGCTTTCAACAGCACAGGACTGAGAGCTGAAAGTCGACCAGGGAAAGCATGGCTAAGGCAAGACATGGTTCTGATATTAAAAGCCTCCAAGCAGATCATCCTTTTAGAACTCACATTTCCCTGGAAGGACTGTATCGAGGAGACCAATGAGAGGAAGAGAACCAAGTGTACCGAGCTGGTAGAAGAGTGCCGGAGCAATGGCTTGTCGCAAGGTACAAACCAATTAAGGTAGGTTGCAGAATCTCTCTGCAGAGTGTATGACATGCTGGGCATCAGAGGGCCCAGCAGGCAACGGTGTATTAAGTCAGCCACAAAGGCAACAGAGGTTCCTGCATGGTGGTTGTGGATCAGGAGATAGTCAACCCTGGCTAGGTCTTCTGGGCAAGGGTGTATGGTTTTTGAAAGACTTGAAAACACCTGATGGTCCCTGGAAACATCGCTGATGATGTGTCCTGGAGCATCACTTAGTGATGTATGTTAAAGAAAAAAGATCAAATATTGTATAATAATAAGTAGTGCAGGCCTAATAATGTGACGCCCCACCATCAGAATGATGGCAGCAGCTCTGGTTATGACCCTGTATCACCGTTGCTTTTTTAATGGGTGAAAAGCTTTTTTGATCTTGATGCATGAGATCAGAGATCAGAACCAACACCTACACAGAAGAAAGAAGTGTCAAATATGTGATAAACGAACGGTTTATTTGTTTTTCTGTTTTAAAGGTACAGTAAAAACATGGAAACAAATTATCCTAAGGCACTCTTCCTCTGTCTGTTTTTTTTAATTATTTAATTTATTTATTTTGTGACTTTACTAAATAAATAGTTTTCTTCTATCTTTTTATGCTCTCTTTCTAATGTAGGTTAAGCTGCTGTTATATGACAGATGAAGGTTGTTCTATTGTGACTTCTCTAAAAAAAGCTCTAAAATCAAACCCATCACACCTGAGAGAGCTGAACCTGAGCGGGAATAAACTAGGAGACTCTGGAGTGAAAAACCTCAGCGATCTACTGATGAACCCACAGTTCAAGCTGGAGAAACTACAGTTAGTATCATTATACTGTACAGCAGTTACAGTGTGATTAACTGTTTAGTTTCTTAAAGTCACCATGAAATCAAAATGGACAATTCTTATTTAATGGATTATTGCAGTGCTTATTATAAATGATTTTATCTGTGTACATTGTGCACACTGTAATTTTTTTAAAAATATAAATATAATTGTACTGTATGGTATTTACTCATGAATTTAACTCACACGTGAACTTAACATGTGTTTGTTTCATTGCCTTTTCTCTTTTTATCCTCAGTCTGTGTGAATGCAGTATTACAGAGAAACAGTGTCTCATCCTGACTTCAGCTCTGAAATCAAACCCATCACACCTGAGAGAGCTGGACCTGAGTGGAAATAAAATAGAAAACACAGGAGTGACTCACTTATGTGACGTACTGAAGGATTCACACTGTAAACTGGAGAGATTGAGGTGAAGAATATTTACATACAAGAAAAAAATGTTTTGTTATTTAAATGAAACGGAATGAAGTGTGATTTTTCTCATTTCTCTTAATGTAGGTTAAAAGGCTGTGATATAACAGATGAAGGTTGTTCTGCACTGACTTCAGCTCTGAAATCAAACCCATCACACCTGAGAGAACTGGACCTGAGAATGATGAATGAACTAGGAGACTCTGGAGTGAAAAACCTCAGTGATCTACTGATGAGCCCACAATGCAAGCTGGAAATATTAGAGTTAGTATTATTATACTGTACAACATTTACGGTGTGGTTAAAGTTTACTGTTAATTTATTCTAAGAAAACAGACTCATGTCACATCATTTATATCACTACATCTTCTGGCATTTCCTCATCTAAAGAAAGACTGAAAATTTATATTAGCTAATTAGTTACCGATTGTTAAGTATGTGTGTCATCATAAAGAACATTAAACTCTGAAGCATTTGATACTTTGTGGCTATAAAATGGTTTCATGTGCTGAAATCTGACAAATTTGCTGTGAAAAAAGACAACTAAAATAATGTAACATGCATTTAACTCACACGAGCTTAACATGGATCTGAACCATTGTATTTTATTTTTCTGTCTTCAGTTTGTGTGGATGCAGTATTACACATGAACAGTGTCTCATCCTGACTTCAGCTCTGAAATCAAACCCATCACACCTGAGAGAGCTGGACCTGAGTGAGAATCAAATAAAAAACACAGGAATGAGTCACTTATGTGACGTACTGAAGGATTCACACTGTAAACTGGAGAGACTGAGGTGAGGAATATCATAATTCTTAAAAGCGCATAGTTTAAATCAGATTCAAATAAGTTCATATATTGTTTGTTTACAATTATTAATTATGATTCTGTCTTTCTGTTTGTCTTTTTTTAGTCTAAATTTCTGTGGCATTACAGACGTTTCTGCTTCAACTCAGGCTTTGACAAACACAAAAGCACTGCAGTTTCTAAAAGAGCTTGATCTGAGAAACAATATGATTGGAGACTCAAAGCAGCAGCTCGTTGATGTGCTACGAGACTCAAACTGTGAACTGAGGTGAGTAAATATCTCTTTGTGGTATTAAAGAGAGCTTCATATAGCTTTAATACATGGGGCATCTTTCAAAAATATGTCAAAATACATTTGTATTAAGCTTTATAGGAAGAGTTTGTGTCAGAACAAATCTGACATTCAAAACTTTAATTGTTGTTATAAATTTTTACATTGGACAAGAAATATTATTCACATTATTTAACATGATTTACTAAGACCAATAAAAGCAATGTTTAAACTAGGGGACAAACAGCTTTAACTAGTGAAAGTTTCACTCAGAGGTTTTAAGTTGAATTAAGTATATCATTTGTATTTGCTTTTTGTCATCAATCACATAAACCATAAACTCATCAGCATGTGTTTCTCTTTACAGTGACTCAATAGGAGTCATAGACTCTTCTGCAGTCATAACAACATTTGAATATAATTCATGTTTTAAATGGATTATATTTAAAACCCAAATATTGTTTTAGATATAGGTGTGTGTAACTGTAGAGTAACTAACTTTAAGAATCTTCATTTAATGTGACACTTCATTTCACTTTTTAAATTGAAATATAGTAACTAATTTGCAATTCTTCACAGCCAACACTGATTGTTTTCTCTTCTGATTTCTCCTTACAGACTAGACCGTGAACAGCCTTTGTTTAGAGCTGCTACAAAGCACACTGGTATGCAGTTTACATTCTGGTCTAAATCTTAGAAACCTGTGAAATGAAAAAGAGCTTCATTATCAGGTGAGGATCCTCAGAAGAGCCTCATTATAGTTTGAGCATAAATGAATATGTGTGATGTGACGTCTGTACCCAGAATCTATTACGTTCATTAAATATTCAAACATGAACTCTTTTCTTAAATGAGAATATCAGCACAAAAAAAAAAAGTTTTAACGCTTTAACTTATAGCACTGTGTCAGAACAGAGATTTTTATATTTTTATTATATGCACACATTTGCACAAAACTGCAGCTGTTAGTAATTTTAATGAAGGAAATACACACATGCACTTTAAAATTAATAATGCTACATTATTAGGAACATCCATGTGCAAGAGTGATATTTGATGGTTATTGTTGGTTTAGGGTTGCTATAAATTAATATTTTGTTTTATTAACAGGTGGAGCAGTGAAGGGAATAGAGCCAATGGTCAGAACAGAGAGGATTCTGGGTCTTCAGTATAAGCCTACAATCATAATAATTTTGGGATTAATGCTAATCATAATTCTAATTATCAAATTTAGCACTCAGATATATTTTTTACATTTACATATTTTTAATATTTGGTATATAATGTATCAAAATCATGTAAGCTAAATTTTCTAATGTGAGACAAAAGATGTGTTTGCTGTGAACTGAGACATGATATGATTTTATCTCCGGTCAGTTGTACTTGATATTGTTTTATGAGCTTTAATACAAGTTTGAACTAAAGACTAAATTGTGTTTCATGTATTTTTGTCACTGAAGACCTTGACAACTGTCTGACAGCAAAAATGCAGGAACGCCACATAATAATCTTGAACATTAGCATAAGGAAATCAAATGTCAAATTATTAGTTTTATTGATCTAGGATATAATGCAACTCCTCAAACTGCATCGATCTACTGATGGAATGGAAATTGTATCTGCAGTTTCTCAAGATCACCATAGAGTTCATCACACCATGTGAAGTATGTTTATGACCATCAGCCGTAAGCAAAAACGAGTTAATATTAATTTGTGTTGGGCCTCAAAAAGATCAAATGTTTAAACATCCAGATGAATATGCAGTTTAAATGTGCAGTGCATATTTGTGTATTAAGATTAAGGTTAGGGAGGCAATGCATTTGTAATTCTATTTGCAAAACTGCAAGACCTGTTAACCTCAATCAACATCAACATAAAAGAACTGATCTCACACATCTGAGAAAGGGACACTCTAATTAATGCTAGGTTATACATCATGGAGAACAATAAAACAGGTTTATGTATGGTATGGAAGCCCAGGTTTCTTTGACAGTGGCCTTCAGCTCATCTGCATTTTTTGGTCTCTTGTTTCTCATTTTCCTCTTGACAATACCCCATAGATTCTCTATGGGGTTCAGGTCTCGTGAGTTTGCTGGCCAGTCAAGCACACCCAACACCATGGTCATTTAACCAACTTTTGGTGGTTTTTGGCAGTGTGGGCAGGTGCCAAGTCCTGCTGGAAAGTGAAATCAGCATCTCCATAAAGCTTGTTAGCAGAAGGAAGCATGAAGTGCTCCAAAATTTCTTGGTAAATGGGTGCAGTGACGTTGGTTTTCAAAAAACACAATGGACCAACACCAGCAGATGACATTGCACCCCAAATCACACAGACTGTGGAAACTTAACACTGGACGTCAAGCAACTTGGGCTATGAGCTTTCCACCCTTCCTCCAGACTCTAGGACCTTGGTTTTCCAAATGAAATACAAAACTTGCTAATTTTTTTCATCTGAAAAGAGGACTTTGGACAACAAAACTGGACAACAGTCCAGTTTTTCTTCTCCTTAGCCCAAGTAAGACGCCTCTGACTTTGTCTGTGGTTCAGGAGTGGCTTAACAAGAGGAATACGACAACTGTAGCCAAATTCCTTTACACGTCTGTGTGTGGAGGCTTTTGATGCCTTGACCCCAGCCTCAGTTTATTCCTTGTGAAGTTCACTCAAATTTTTTGAATCGATTTTGCTTGACAATCTTCATACGGCTGCGGTTCTCTCGGTTGGTTGTGCATTTTTTCTTCCACACTTTTTCCTTCCACTCACTTTCTGTTAACATGCTTGGATACCAGCACTCTGTGAACAGCCAGCTTCTTTGGCAATGAATGTTTGTGGCCTACCCTCCTTGTGAAGGGTGTCAATGATTGTCCTCTGGACAACTGTCAGATCAGCAGTCTTCCCCATGATTGAGTAGCCTAGTGAACCAAACTGAGAGACCATTTTGAAGGCTCAGGAAACCTTTGCAGGTGTTTTGAGTTGATTAGCTGATTGGCATGTCACCATATTCTAATTTGTTGAGATAGTGAATTGGTGGGTTTTTGTTAAATGTGAGCCAAAATCGTCACAGTTAAAAGAACCAAAGACTTAAAACTACTTCAGTCTAGCGATGTACACCAAGTCCATCCAACTTGTTTTTCCTGGGGAATAGGCAGAGTCACTAGCTGGACTGCTGTGCCTGATGAGAGTGACTCTGGACCACATCCTCAGCAGCTGTCAAAGAGCACTGAGTGGGGGCGTTATTGCTGGCATCATGAAAAAGTCCAGAAGGCCATCGCAGATACTATCTCCAGCGGGATCATCCACTGTAGGCGCCTACTCCCAGTGAAGAAGACCACAACTTGTGTCTAGGCTGGGAGAAGGTAACACCATTAACAATCACGTTTATTTTTCAAATCCACTGGTCACAACTGAAAGCGGAGCTCAGAAATAACTTGTATCCATCAGGCAGGCACTATAAAGTAGCCTTTTAATGAATTGAATAAATGTTAAATAAATCAAAGTAATAGAGAAGTGGCCAAATCAGTCAACAGGACACCGGGATTTTTCCTGATTGACTGCGGGACTGCAGGCTGTGGGCTAGCCTACACACGTCAATGCCGTTTACGTTTGGGTCCAGTCGGGTTCGAAAATAAATGCCGTCGTGTCGGACTCGGGTCTAATTTCATCGGGTCTGTCTCGGGTCTGGTTTTTCTTTAAAACAATTTATGCACGTCGGTCGATTCGGGTCGGGTACAGATTTTAGGACCCGAGAAGACCTCTAGTGTGATGGACAGCTTGTCCCTAGACACGGTTCTAATAACTTTTAGCTGAGAAGATTTTGCTGCTTCATTTCAGAAGATTAACTTTTCCCTTCTTTACCCAGTCAACAATTTGATCTCACAGTGATCTCACCATGAGCTCCCAGTGGTGTATAAAGTACCTGAAAGCCATACTCAAGTAAAAGTACAGATATCTTACCACAAAATGACTTATCATGCTTTTAAAATCCTTCATAAGTTATTACACTGTTGGATCCTGTACTGTATATTCAAAGAGCTATTATAATTATAAACTTCAGATTAATAACTCCTTACAAAGACTGCATACTGAATCTGAGTGAAGATTGTGTTGTTATCATCAGCAACAAACCGATATCACCTGGTTGCAGTCTCTTTTTGGTATTCCTTGCCATAACAAATGTGCTTTACAAACACAGTTACAGCAGCCCAAAAATATATGTTATAAAGTCAAGGCAAACACTAATCACCTTGATGGTAGCGTCAAATGAAACAATAAAAATCATCATCTAAATCTCTGTTTATTCTCAATAAGCGCTTTTGTAGATGTCTGACAGAAATAAAGCAAGTCTGGTGATCCTGTTTGTGGAGTTTTTTAATCATTCTCTGCTGAGATCACGAATGATTTAATGTCTTTTGTATTTCAGTTGATTTCATCGAAGGCTGTGTCTGGAAGTCAGTTGTATGTTTGGAGAAGGTTCTTATAACAAAAACTGTTAGCTGAGTGTGCACTCATGATCTCACCATGTGAGAACACTGTGAGAGCACTGTGATAGTGTTGAGAAACAGGATATAGAAAGCCTCCTCGGTGACTGATATTTGAACTGCCTCCTCTCAACCTGCTCAACATTTTGAATTCACAGTGAGCTCACATATTACTCACACTGTGAGTATCACCTTATGAGAATGGTGTGATGTCACTGTGATCATAGCATGATCTCACGTGTTTACTGGGTATTCTTCATAACCCGAGAATGCGGCGACACATACCTGGGGTTACGCCGCCTAAACGGTGCAGTGAAGTATAGTTTTAAAGGCTGTGCGTTCGGCTGTACGCATACACCGAGCTGCTTCAGACAGATCACCAGTAGTGCTTCAACTCACGAAAACACACACAATTATCTCAAAATGCGCGGTTTTGGCGAGTTACCTTGTAAACGTAGTCTTAAATGAGTTATAAAGTCTTAAATGACCATAAAGAGTTGGGAGAAAATCGGATATGTGTCAGATCCGAGTCATATGTATCAGGTTTTAAAGAGACTTTAAAGTGATTTTAAAGTGAAACCTGCTGAAGTCTGTCATGTAAATCAAAGAACAAAAGTTCTAGTCGCTAATTAACTTTTATAGCTTGAATAAAGATTAATCTGTATAGTTTATGCATATACAATTTATAGTTTGTGAAGATTGTTTTAAGTTCACGTAGAAGTAGTTATATTTTTCAAAGCCTGTTAAATGTTAAAAATAATGGCTTTCAATTATACTGTAATGTTGAATGGCTATAATTAATAGGTAAAATTGAGGGGAAATGCACCAGCAGGACAAATTAAAAACAGTGTAAATATGTTTAGTTATTGTAGTGGTAAAAACTGCCTGTTTTTGCAAAAAGAGTTGCATGGCCGGTAAAATAAAAATGTTGGCTGGTAAATTTTATCATGTCACCGTCATGGCAGATGTGGCCCTGGAACCAAGTATACGAATTTTAATATAAAAATAAATAAATTTGTTTTTTATTAATTTTAAATAAATAGTATACAGAGAGTGCCGGAGCAACAGCTGGTGAGCAAGGTTCAAGCCAACTGAGGTAGGTTGCAAGAATTCGCGGCCCAGTCTCTCTGCAGAGTCTTAAAACATGATGGACATCTGAGGGTCCAGTAGGCAAAGGGGCATTAAGTCAGCCATGGAGGCAGTGTGGAGGTTTCTTCAAGGTGGTTGTGGATCAGGAGATGAGAGCCGTGAGTGGGGTAGAGCTACCTGGACGCAAGTTGGGCTCGATCAACCCCAGCTGGGTCATCTGGGCGAGGGTGTCTGATTGTTGAAACACCCGATGGTCCCAGGAAACACCACTGATGATGCATCTAGGAGCATCACATAGTAATGTATGTTATATGACAGATGAAGGTTATTTAGCTCTGACTTCAGCTCTGAAATCAAACCCATCACACCTGAGAGAACTGAACCTCAGTGGGAATCAGCTAGGAGACTCTGGAGTTGAAAACCTTGGGCTTCTGCTGAGCAGTTCACAATGCAAGCTGGAAAAACTACAGTTAGTGACATTATACTGTACAGCAATCACAGTGTGATTAAATTTGACTATTAAGTTATTTATTTAAAAGCAACAGGGCCTAAGTGACATAATTTATAGCACTGCAAGTAATTGATTGACAGAGAGGACTTAAGACCACACCTGCTTACATGTAAAGTGCATGTTGAGGAAAATGTATCTGTATAAGGAAGGGTTTCTCTGTATAACAGTGCAGATATGTGAATCTACAGCTGGCTAGTTAGAAGTCCATAGGCTGGGTCAGTCTTAAAGGTGTTTATTGTGTTTGAACTGGTCTTTTTTGAGAATGGCACACTAAAGGAACGTTTTTGTGGAAAGTACTTCCCATATAGAGATGATTTGGGTGTTTTTTATGCAAATGACTAAACTCGGGCACGGTTGCTCAAACAGAATACTCCAAATGTGTTAACATTAGAACGAGATTAAGAACTAATTCATGTGATAATGTCATAAATAATATCTGTTGAGCAGGTTAACAGTCACTGTTGTTTTGACTCAACAAACTTAAAAACAATTGTTAAATAACATTGCAAAAGTTAGGCAGCACTGACATTCAACAAAACAATTGCTAGATAATTGTACCTGTCGATCTCTTGATCGGTTTTATATCTCAGCTTCTCTGAAAAGCCAGTCTGATGTAGATATGAGTTGTTACAGTCTCTCTCACTTTCACCTTTACTTGAAAACTCTTCTCTAAACAAGATTTCTTTGTTTTAACAACAGATGAGTCCTCAACCCATTGTGTTAATGTTGCTGTTGTGGCAAAAACAATTATTAACAAATAGCATCACAGTGTAAGAGACAAGGAATCAAATTATATTTAAGGAAAGAAGTTTATTTTCCTTAAAGAGGTATGTTCACAATGTTTCAGCAGCTACCCTGAAACACAACAGACCTAAAATCACACTGAAAACAGACAGCCTTATTATACTGTTATCACCCCCCACTTCTTACAAGGTTCCTTCTCTGTAAATTTCCACTTAACCCCGTAAACCAAACCTAGCTGTTTTCAGAAAAAACAATGGTCCTTCTAACCCCCTGGGCTTTTATTATCTTCAGATCTGTGAGGTCAACAACCCCTCTGTCTTTCCTGCACTGAAGAGTTCAAAGGCTCTTTCTGATCATTTGATTTTACTGTGTGTTTGTGTGCCTTCACACCCGTGAGGACAAAGGTCTTTATTTATGACTAACCCCTCTGTCTTTCCTGATTAAATTACCCGCACTAAAGACTTCAAAGGCTCTCTGTTTTACTGTGTGATGTCTTTGTTGCATTCCAGGTGACATATATATATACATTTTGAGAGAGAAACACAAGTTAAATCAAAAGGAAAAATAAAAAAATATATAAAAACCCACACAATGTCTAAGAAAGTAAATAAGAAAGAGTAAAACATTAATTTTCCTACAACATTGCTTAGTTATGGCTACAGGCTGTCAGAACGATTAACAAACCTCCCATCACATCATACTTGCAATGTAATAGCTGAATGTGTAATAGTGAAATAGATGTCACGTAATCATGCAAAAACAAATAACGTCAAACTGATAGCGACAGCTCAAATGATGTATTATGTACTGCAGCTTTAAACAGAATTTGTGATGTTAAACTACACTAAATTAGCTGAAATTATATTGAATTTGAAAAGTTTCTTTATTTTCTCACTTAAAGAATGTGAAAATAGTCCATTTAAAATTTTCAGTCAGTTATGTGTCTTAATCTACGTTTAGACTAACTAAAGATGCTTCAGACTTGGATTCTAACTAGTATCCTCAAATCCTAGTTATGGATTGGTTTGTGGTTCTGTAATTAAGTTTCCATGTTTTGCTTATGTATTAATGACTGTATGGTGTTTGGTTATGATGAATGTAACTCACACATGAACTTAACATCATTTTTGTGAATGCAGTATTACAGAAAAACAGTGTTTCATCCTGACTACAGCTCTGAAAACAAACCCATCACACCTGAGAGAGCTGAACCTGAGTGGGAATCAAATAAAAAGCACAGGAGTGAATCACTTATGTGAAATACTGAAGGATTCACACTGTAAACGGGAGAGACTGAGGTCAGTAACATTCACATACAAGAATCAAAATGATTAAAATCACTTCAACATTAGACATTAAATGAAACACTGTTCCTCAATATCTCAAGAAGAGCTTGAGTTCGCATTATATTTGTGGAAAATTCCTCACAGACCACTGTGTTAGCGGGATATGTGCAACTGTGGCACAAGTATCTTCTCTCTGTCAGTAATATCACTAACAGTCGTGAAAAAACGTGTAAGTATAAGACACATTGTAAATGGCAGAGGCTACAGTGTAAACAGCGGCAGGAGAACTGCATGACCAGTTGGCCAAAAACACATGTGCCTTAGACCAAACAGATCCTAAGCAAAGCAAGGAGCCCAAAAAAAGACAAAAATGTGCATTTTGATTAAATATTTAATTAAAAATGTGTGCAAGAAATTATATTTGTGATGAAAACAGTAGCTGTATACAGCATATACAGTATAACATTTACAAAAAATAATTAAGTTACAAAGGAGTAAATGTGTTTCTGCAGAAACTTCTGCCTCCAACACTTCAATTATGCATTTATTTTTCTTTATTACCTATAATGTAGTGTTTTTTAAACTGCTCTCTCTTCATTTTTATTTTAAACAATTTGGCAATGTAGAGCATAGCATTATACATTTCAAATATTTGGGTCTTTTTATGAATATGCTTGTTAAAATTCCCACTGGCTGGTATTTTTTCCCCAATTTATCGTACAGTATGGTACAGTTACATTTACCTTTGAAAGGCAAATTTTTTGCAGGCATATAAAAGTCAGGAGCGGATGTGAAGCTTGTGTGGGAAACATTTTTTCAGACAGTCTCTTTATAATGCAGCACTTTATATTCTTGAACAATGCTGTTATGAAGTAGACACCACTTGAAAGATTGCCTCATTCCTTGTGAATAATTAATATAGCTTTGACGAGGCTCTGCCCACACTTCACTGTCAAATCAAACAACTTCTTTTGATCAATGCTGTGAATTTCTCTGATAAATTCACTTGAACTTGATGCATAATTCATGTAGTGGAATTTCTCTGCAACTGAAGTCCATCAGATGAAATTCCTCATTACATGGATTCACATTGAGATGACTGTGATATTGCCTGTGATATTACTGTGATATAGAAAAGGCAAATGTGACTGTGCACTCTAAATATCATAAACATCTTACACTGGGTGAAAGTAAAAATGATCTCTCTTCTTCTGTCTATTTGTCTTTCTGTTGGTCTCCTTCTAGTCTGAAGTACTGTATTTTTATTAAATAATATTAACAAAGACAAAAATAAATAGTGTAATAAATATATTGTTAATTGTTTGTTCATGTTAGTTAATACATTAAATAACATTAACTAATGGAACCTTATTGTAAAGTGTTACGAATCTTTTTATGAGGTTAGAAGTAGGGCTGAAAGATGAATCGTATTTTCGTTGTCATTGCAGTATGAACATGTTATTTATTAATGGGCACCGAAACGTGCTATGAAATGCCAGAGTGCAGAATTCAGCACTCAACAAAACTCTGGCGTTTCAGCGAGGACTCATCTGAACACCTTTGATTGGCCATTGCATTAATAAACTCAATGGAATCCTATGTTATTGGTTGTAATGCTCACCGCTGTAAAAACTAAAAATTTAGTTTTATTTGTTGGCCCTAATATGCACAGTTAATTATTCATTTATTTATCACAAGTAATCATCATTGCAAAAAAAAAAAAAAAAACCTCCACTGTTATCACACATAACAGATTTCCTCATATCGTGAGGACAATTAGAAAAGCAAAATCCATGCAAAAATCAGGGAAATGTCTGCTCTAATAGATAGGTGTGTTAAGGCCAGTGGAGCTAAACTCTGCAGGGCATTGGCCCTCCAGGATCTAGTTTGGAGACCCCTGTCCTACAGAGTTGTTACTTTGCACATGCTTTTTGATCATTACAAATAATAATGTAAAATGATTTTCTTAGAATAGGAGATATGCTGTCTCTCGCATCACATATATTGTCAATAGTTATGTATGTGGTCTTGAAGAGGATCCTTTTTTTTCTCTCATTTGGACTCGGTCTTGACTTGGACTCGAACCTCTTTGGACTCGGTCTTGACTCGGTCTCGACTAGTCCTGGTCTTGGACTTGTCTTGGACTCGACAAAGCTGGACTTGACTACAGCTCTAGTTACCAATATTGATCTATAAAAATGTGTGTGCCGAATAATGTAAAATCCGTAACTAACATGATTACAAGAATTTAATGTTTGTTAAAGTATATTATACTCAAAGTAATTGAAATACAGTAACTAATTTACAACTTCTCCACTCAACACTGTTTTTGCTTCCTCCTTGCAGCCTGGAGAAAGACTAGTTCAGCTGGAGAGTAAACTTCATTGGTGGATTGTTAATCAACTCAATTCTGAAGAAATTAAAATATTGCTGTACATGATTGTGCAATAAAATTTAAGTGCTCAGATATATCAAATGAACATGAAATATAAACTTAAAATAAGTCTACATGTTTTATAGATTTAAATCAGTACTATCAATGTCAATTTTATATTTCTTTATGCCATAAATTCATTTTTATATTTTATATTTCTGTAAATGTTTACATCTTATCTCTTACATGTATATATATTTTTTATATGTATTATTTTAATTTGTATTAAGCCAGTTTTGTGTCTGCACAAATATATTGTTTTAGCTCTGTGAAGAAACATCTAAGTAAGAGTTTGATTGTGTTTTAGCCCTTGGAAGGTGGTGGGCCGTCCGTATGTCTAGGTTTGTTTGGCTTTTTCATCTCCACATGTTTCTGGTTGACTTTTTTTCATTCATTATACTCTGAACACAAGATAATAAAGCTTTGACTGAAGTAAGAGGTGTTGATGGAGTCTCTCCTCTTTCATCAGTGCAGACTAACTAATCTTCTGGCAGATGTAGAGGTTCTTCTGTTTAAAGCTGTAGAGTTTCCTGTAGAAATGACATATGAATGAGCGGCCGTGCAGGTCTGACTAATACATATCATTAACATAATTAACACTGTTGTCATCCAGAGTCAGTGTTACTATCACGCAGGAAGCCTTTCCGTTCTCATATGATGAAAAACAACAACTAGAGGAACTTACATCAGAGAGGATCCTGTGGAACACACTGTGACAGTGAAGGTCAGTAGGTTTTTGAATTCTAAAAAACACATCTTGACCTCTGTGTAATAGCATGTTTTATTCAAAAACATTAAACTAGCAACTTAATTTTTGGTCTTTCTGTCTTTATTTTACAGGAAGTGGAGAGCAGACAGGAAAGAAAGGATGATATTGGCACTTAATTCAGGCCGGATTTGAACCCGTGTCCCAGCGACTCAATAGCCCTCTGGTGTTGTGCATGTTTATTTAAAACTAGATAACTAAAACATTTCTGCTTTTGATCCTCTCTGACATCCATTATTTACTCCCAACCTGCTCTTACTCATATTGTGCACAATATATGAAAATCATTTAGGTTAAATATGAAGCAACAATTCCAAATGATGTGATCAAAGAAATGTTTTCTGCAAACTTAGACATGGATACACTTTGATCTAGGTGGTCATTTCTGCAGTAAATTGTTACAAGGAGATCAAACACTTTGAAGGGCTTCTGAGAAATATTTTAATTAATTTCTGAATATAATGAATAGAGGAGGTATATAATGAATCTACATATGTGTGTAAATATTTGGCAAGTATTATAAAGTTATTCATCACATAAAACAAACACAGCAGTCTTTGGTTATACTATGAGAAAAAAACATATGTTCTGTATCTTGAGAAGAGAAATTACAGAAATGGCAAGATACAGTACATCAAAATTAATTCATAGATTTAGGAATTTATTAGAAGGATGTATTTCATTCAATGTTTTGAAGTGTTTCTTTGCTTTGTGGGGAAGGGAACTCCTAAATAGGCTGCTTTAGAATATTTAATGGTATTTTTATGAAATATGTTTCTTAGAATTTGGTAAGAGTTATATGTCAATATGAAACAAAGGATTAAACATGCAGTAAGAAAGAACCTCAGGATGTCAGGCATTTACAATATGTATATTTAAAAAAATGATTAAGAAATAGGGACAAAAATAAATGCCATGTTTATCGTTTAAATTATTATATGTACTTTATACTCTCCACACTCCAGTCCAGCAGGTGGCGTTATGAACAGTTCAGCTGCTCTACCATTTAAACCCACCGAAGAAGACGAAAGTGAAAGTAATAGTACAAAAACAAAACTACACCAAGAAAAAGCGTTGGTTGGCTTTGATTCATACCAGGTCACAGAAAACATTTTACAGGCTCTAAGAAATGTAACATTTACGAACATTTATATAATCCACAATCCATCTTCTTCCTATCCGACGACAGATCACAAGAATGTATTGATAACCGCGCTCAGCATCGCTCACTCCGCCTCAGTGAACAACACGTGCGGTCATTTGGCAAATGAGAGCGAACATCAGAGCGTACAGTGAACGCTGTTAATCGTTACCAGTCCGAGTTAATAATGAATCTCTGTTACTGGCTTGGACTTTGCTTTGGAATCACCACATGACAAACAACAAGTGTGAAGGACCGAAAAACATTGGAAAGTGTGTCTTCTTAGTGCACACGACTAATTTGTGGTACTTCTTCGTCTACAGTTATCTGGCAGAATAATATGGAATATGGAATAGAAAATGTTTGATGAAATTTATATAGGCCATATAATATAACTTGAATTACTTAATTATGTAATCTGAGGATGTTGCTAATCAACAACCGTTAGTCTCCAGTAAAAAAAAAAAAAAAAGTTTGCTTTAAGGGGCTTAAAGCGAACTGAACTTGTGTCACGTGCCCGATCATCTACAATCTGTCGCTAACAGTGTTCAAGGATCTGGATTCCCTGTACACAAGACCGTCTGTACTACTGCAAGTAAGCTTTAATACTTCCCTTCTTACAATTATTTGGAGTTTATGAAGGAATTTCAGCTTTATTTAAATTGTTTAAATATTGTTTTGTTAAGTTGTATGCCAGTTCCAGGAGTAACTGTTAGTCTATAACTGATGGTCAAGAAGAAGCTGGAAATTACGCAAACTGTTTGATCAGCACGCATGTTAAAGCATGAAGCTTATTAAAATTTAGTCATTTTTTTCTGAAGGATTTTTCCCACACTTTCATTTAGTCTGCTTTTATTATTTAGATAACTCGCATCGGAAGTAGAATGCAGTCACAGGAAGTTATAATATCTCGACGAAATCCAACATTTCCAGTTAGGTAAACTCCAACATACATTGTTTCAGATAATTCGGTTTTATTTTAAAGAATAATATAACAAAACAAATGTTTTGGTTCATGTAGCACATCACATTACGTTTAGTACAAATTATAGTAAATGACTCTTATTTCAAAAGCACTATGATACAACAAGATAGGAAAAAGTTGGGTAAAGTTAAGTTTATTTAAAGACTCCAATACAGAAAGTAAAGTATTGTTGGTTATCAATGTCAGTAGCAAAGTACTGACTCTGTGTTTATTTCCTGCATAGCACATTTAGGCCATGTGTTTTGTGGAATGATCTATAATCATCTTTTTCTTTTTCATTCATCCCTCTGAAATGCCATGTTATTAATCTCAGTAACATTGTTATCTTCAGGTCAAACTGAACAGCTGATACTTTTCACAAAGCAGTGCTGATGTTTGCACTGGCTGTGTAGCTGCAGTATGTCAGGGGACCGAGGAAAGGACTCTCCGTCTGAGATGAGTCTTCCCGAGGAACATGGGTAAGTCTGTTTTCAGAGAATCCTTTACTGAACTTTCAGTTTTTTCCTGTGAACAAAACCTTAAAAACAGTGGGTGTATTTCTCAGCATTTGGCAATTAAATGATTTAGGTAGTAGACTTGCTATAACTTATTACCAGAATTTATTGAAATCGTGTTCGTAAAGTGTTCATAAAGGGTATACCCTTGTGAAAAAGAAGTGCACTTAAGTATACTTTTATAAAGTGTACTTATTGTGGAAATAATGTATTTTAAAAGAACACACATAAGTGCAAATTAAGTGTACTATTTTCGCCACTTAAGTACATTGTATTTGTAATTAATTTCAAATGTGTCACATTTTAAAGTTATATTAAATGCAATAAGTTGAACTTTTGAGTGATTTTTTTTAAAACCACTTAAGTGGGACTTTAGTACATCTTTATATGTACTTTCATAATTGCTTCTAGTGTCTTTAAAATATGGTTAAAGGGGTCATATGACATTGCTAAAAATAACATTATTTTGCGTATTTGGTGTAATGCAATGTGTTTATGCAGTTTAAGATTCAAAAAACACCCCAACCAACGCTACTTTGTTACCCATAATGTACCAATCGTTGTGCCCCTCCCAGTGGAATGAGTCGGGTTTTAGGTAGGCGTTGGTTGACTCTTAACTTTTATAAAGAATACTGTATCTTTTTGGATTTGAGACTTTAGTTTTTGCTACTTTACAGATCTTCTTTATGCAACAAGAGATTGTAACCACTCCAGACAAAGAGAAAGGAAAATTGACATAGCATTATATGACCCTTTAAAGGTACTAAGAATGTACTGACAAGCAATTTAATGTTAACTAAGAATATACTTTAATGTCAGTGAAACTTAAGTGTGAATCAAATGTAAGTTCGAACCACCCGCGACATGCATATTATTTTGTACTTGATTCAAAATAATACGGTTTTTAAAACTACATATTGCAAATTAGTTGACTTGTGAGTGATATTTTTGAACCTTACGTAAATGGCACTGTAGTATATTTATAGTGCTTTGAATATAGTAAAATATCTTCTTCTGAATAAGACATTAAATGTGAACTAAAATATACTCAATATCATTTCAATGTACTTACAATTCCGTATCTCTAGCAAACAATCAACACAAACACAAAATGGAAAACCCTCTACATTTATTGACAATCTCTAAAACAAATACACAAAAACGCTTTTTGCTGATGCACAAGAAAAACCCAACACTACACACAGTTACAACACTTTAACTCACTTATTAGAAAGAGTCTGGAGAACAATGCAAAATCACTTACATACATACAAAAGTACCTGATCTCGCCATCACAGAAAACATCATTCTGTATGATCTATAAGCCTGTTGCTCATGAGGAAATAAACAGGTCACAAGTGTCAAAATTACGGGCATGGAAAGCCAAACTTTTTCATTTGGTACCATTTATGGGCGAATTGATCACAGAACTGTTAAAAAGTTACACAGACATTAATAGAGTGCGGTCTAAAGAATATATTTAGAATAGAGATTGCTAGAGTTAGAGGGTAAAATAAAGATGGAAGGGATGTGTTTTTAGCTGTTTCTTGAAGATGGCTAAGGATTCAGCTGCTGGGATTGAGTTGGGCAGGTCATTCCACCAGGAGGGAACATTAAATTTAAAAGTCAGTGAAAGTGATTTTGTGCTTCTTTGAGATGGCACAATAAAGCGTTGTTCACTTGCAGAACGCAAGCTTCTAGAGGGCACATATTCTGAATAATGAATTTAGGTGTTAAAGGGGGTTGCGAGCCAGAGTGTGTGTTTAATATATAATATATATATTTGTATATTAAATATAAAAGATGAATATTACTAATTATATAATCAATATACATTTTAAAAATCTATGATTACATATCAACAGATGTATCATTTTCGTAAGTAATGTATAAATTCAATAGAAAGATGGCAAAATGAAAATGTATAAACATATAATGAAAACCGAGAATAGATATGCCAATAATAAAAGATAAGTAACTTAGCCAATTTTGTTTAATCAGGGATTCTCAAACTTTTGTAGACCAAGATACTTATTCAGGAATATATTTGGCTCTCCACGTCCACCAGAAGATTTCAACATTAAAATACAGTATAGTAGTAGGTCTAACTATTCAGCTACAGCTCTGCACAGTTCAAAAATGAGGAAGTTTTATTCCTAATAAGAATATTTATTGTTGACAGCCACTTTAACAATGTAAAATACACAGTTTGAACATTAACACTGCACAGTGCTTACAAACAGGTAAATAAAAAAACTTAAATAATAATTTAATTAAAATGTGTTGTACCAAAAGGTAAATAAAAACTGTACTGTACTTAAATGTAAAAAAAAAAAAAAAAACTTACTCAAATAAAGATTAAAGTAAAAATGTATTGGGCCTGGTGTCACAGACGGGGCTTAGACTAAGCCAGGATTAGATCATAGCTCAATTAGGACTTTTAAGCAATTTTTATAAACGTGCTTAGAAAAAAAAAAAAAAAAAAAAAACATTACTGGTGTCCCTCTTGGGACAAAACAAAGGCACTGATATTACAAAAAAAAAAAAGTGGAAAAGCTCCCCCAGACTTACATTTTAGTGTAGGACTAGGCTTAAGCCTTGTCTGTGAAAACCGGGGGTTAAAGTTTTAAACATAATTATATTTAATTAGTGCGTACCACTAGAGGGAGCCTGAGTACCACTAGTGGTACTCGTACCACACTTTGAGAACCAGGTTTAAAGGAAGGACCTGCGACAAATGAGGACAACCTAGATTTTAAAATTCAACAAAGTGTTATGTTCTATCACCCCTACCATATGCCCTCATAACTCTAAGTACCTGCTCTGACCCTTCTTGCCCTGAGGTTACAAGTCTCATGACACGAAGGATTTGCCATCTTCAATTGTCATATTGAACAAAAAAGCCCAACAATGCAGGTGAGGAGGAGAGGGATTATCCAAAATAATGATTGGTTTAATGGACCAGGAGTATGGATTCCTAGAAGTTAGACGTTTGGAAGTGAAACTAGGGGCAAGACTTGGAAAAAAGCTGAATGAGTTTATGTGCTTTGGCTAACAGTCCAGGATAGTGGTCGCTGGTGTGGATAAACAACCATGCCAGTCACTTATGCAGGCTGCTATTACGTTCTTTTAGGATAACAGTGTCATTTGGCTGGCTTGAGGACTTTTATTGGTGTTTCCTGCTCTTTTTCTAGCAAAAACTCACTCATCACTAAATTAAAGCTTAAAGTAAAGACCTGATTATTTCAGGAGCCTTAACACAAGTCCATTGTTTTTTAATGTTGGTGCTACTTCTGCTATATTTTCACACTTAAAACAATAATTTGGTATTCCTCTTGTACCATTGTCCTACTTTATATTAAAAACTTCCCAGTTCTCTCTCAAGTGGTTTCATTATTGCCAGCATTAAGTCTGAGTATGATTCATTGGGCTATATAACACTTTTAATTGTCAAGACATTACTTCTCTTTAAACAATTTGGTCCAACAGACATACCTGTTGCATCAATAATTGCCTTAACCTTATACCAGAATAATATTTTTAGTTTTATTTAGTAACTTTTAGGAGGGTGTACTCATTTTTGCAAAACAACATTTTGTCACTTTGATAAGAAAATCTTGTTTTCCTGAATCATTTTGACATGCTTCTTCTGTAATTAATCAAGCATACTTGCTGGAATATTATATCTCTAAAAAAAACATAACATGTCTTCTAAGCAAAGAGAAATTGCTGAATTTCAGTTTAAGAGGGGGTGTACTCATTTATGCTGTACACTGTATTGTCTCCTTGTAACAAAATGTATTGAGTTTTGTTGTTGATTCAAAACATCGAGAAAAAAAAAGTGTCAAAGAACTATATCATTCCAGTTTTGAAGCTATTGGTCTAATGAAGAGGATACGTGAGCAGCACATTTAATCACTGCCACTCCTGATCGGCCATTCGTCCAGAAATAACATTGAAAACGCAGCAAACACGTTTAGAGCCTAAATAGAAACTCTGCCTATGCTTGCGTCTTGTTAATCGTTTTTATTTCATATTAGTTGTTCTTGTTGGTTTTTTGCAATAGTTGAATAACAATTTATTTGTTTTAGATAATTTATTTTTAGATATTTCTATTTTGCGGGAGTTTTTTTTTTTT
>JADLZN010002762.1:0-75930 GCA_018155175.1 Sinocyclocheilus anophthalmus
AAATAATTGATGTTGTGGTGTTTTGAGGAATTGCGAGTAGTTTGTGAGAATTTGACATCAAAAAATTTAGTTGTCGGCACGATAGCCTTGTGGGCTGTCCCTGTCTCTCTACTCTGAAAGTGTTAATCTTGATCTGTTGTTCATACATGGTATCAGTTCCTAAATTTTCCATCAATTTTTGCCTCTAACGAAGTTTTGTCAGCGTCAGAAATTTTGCCTTACAGTTGTGTTCAAGGGGCAATACGTTTGACTGGTACAAAAGTATTGGCTAATGTTGTTTATCGTACAGTCTTGTAGACTGTTGATGTTGCGCAAACAACATTCGCGAAAATCGTAAATTGCCATTTGAGCATTCAGCAGACCGATTGGTACCAATGTCTTGGCTATGTTGTATATCGTACAGTCTTATAGACTGTTGATGTTGCACTTGATTGTAAAAATATGACCGCAAAAATCGTACACTGCCACATATGCTTTTAACTGGTCGGTTGGTGGCAAAGTCTTGGCTGTCATGTATATCGTAACATTTTATATACTGTTGATGCTGCACAAGCAGTAATTGTAAAAATATGACTAAAAAAAACGTACATGGCTATACGAGTTTTCTGCCAGTCAGTTGGTACCAAAGTCTTAGCTATGGTGTATGTTATACAAACTGAAAGACTGTTAATGTTGCACCTGCAAAGAATGTAAAAATGCAACCATTAAAATCATAAATGGTCATAAATCTGTAACTTTGCACATCCCTGTCCTTAAAGTTTGAGTCTCATCTAGTCATTAGGTAATGTAGCTAAAGCGAGACGCTCTGCACACATGGCTGTCACAAGAGCTTGTGTGTGTCGGGTCATGTGCAGTGTCGAAGGACTCCTGTAAGCTACCTCCGGCGAAATGTAATACCGTTACCTTCTCACAAGGATCCCTACTTGTGGTTTAATAGGCTTGCTTGCTTGAAAGTTGCCCTACACTACTTGGGTTTCAGGAATTGAGTAGCACTTGATACGTACAGGTGCCCCCTGTGTATGTGTGTGTTTGGTTGCTGGTTATCCCAACCCCCCAGTACCCCTTCCGAGAGCTGGGCCTTTAAAGCACACACCAGCTGACCGTGCCAAATCAGCAAATGTGTGCTGTGGTGGGGGTTGTGGAGTGGTCCATATGCATGTGTGCCCACCACCCACTGTACTGAAAGGCACCAGGCTCAGCTTGCTACAGATTGTGAAGGATTTGAGAGGATGTATGTATAAAAGGTTTGTTTATGCTCAAATGAACATAGATGTGCATGTCACAGATTCAGCGTGTAATCGTTTGGGTTCTGAATTCAGCAATACAAGTTCAGACCTTGAATATGGTGCCGCCAATTCTAATGTTTAAATGATGGTCCATGATATTGAGGGTTATTGAGATTCCGCTTCCACGAGACACTAAGCGTTATTAATGTTATTAAGAATAATACACCTTTACATTTATTATTCATAATACAAATATATTATTTCAAAATAAATCAAAATGTAACTTCTGATTTTTGTTTATTAAAAATTCTTAATAGCTCATGCTAATCCATGTCTAGTCTTATCTAGGGACTAAAATACCAGAGACTTAAAGGTTGGCCTCTTTTGCCTCAACCACCAAAAACACCTGATCAGCCAAATAGGAAAATGGTAAAACTCTTTGGCAACGTGGCAGCAAGTTTTGCACAGCAAGCACTGCTTACATTTTCTTAAGAATGTTAGCATTACAAGTAAATAAGCTGGCACAAGTTTGGGAACCCCAGCTCTGTAGGGGACCTGTGAATAATGAACTATAAAAAGTAGATGGTGCGTACAACCTAGATACTTGTGTTGCCAATTCTGTCCGTTAACACCCAAATGAAGCCTACAGTAGAGTTCATGCTTTCAACTAGTAGTATTTATACATGTTGAGGATGTGTGTTTTTCTACATGCTTGGAGTCTTCTGTCCAAATAAAGGACAGATTATCAGCCTGTGCCACAAATCAGTTTATATGCTGTTTGGTTGTGTTGCAGATGGTAGCTTAACTTGTAGCAGGCTTTCAGTTAAATCAGATATTCTCAAATGAAAAACATACCAAGGGTACCACTTGATTTTTCATCTTTATTGTTGTTTTAGCTTGCACCTAACTAAGCACTCTACAGTATCACGTCACTGCAAGATACTAAATATTTTACCATAAAATATCAATACAACCCATTTATGCCTGTGTTTGACCAATATACATGATTCTTTTTACATGGTGTAGTGCTCCTAAATTTAGTATAGTTCAGTTCATTTTAGACATACATCCTCAACTAAATTTTGAAGCTTAGTCCAAACAGATCGTATGAGGACAGTTACATCATTTCAAGCAGGTAATTGTGTACGAGATACTGATGTACTTTAAACTACTCCATGCACAATACTGTACATCCCAGGCACTATGCTTTGTGTGAAAGACAATTAGCTTCTGATGATGAAAATCGTCCCTGCGGTCACCATTGTTCTGTATGTAGGACTGTATATAATATATAGCTAGCATATATACAATATTTGAAATCATTATTTTATTAAATGTTCTGCTGATGTAAATAAAAATGCTTTTTTTAAATATATGTATTCATTTTTTTTTTCTGTTTCAGGCTCTGAATGGACATGAGGCCATTTTCTTATTCAAACCTGCCTTTTAAGTTTTAATACTGCAACACTTTCACACAAGACAGTTCTTTATATAGTTGCACATAAGTTTTGGCAGGATGCATTCGGATTAAACTCAGTATGGGTGTTAATGTTTGTTCTTATTTTATAAATACACACAGGAAGACATAAGTGCTTTAAGTAAGAGGAAAGATTGTAGTGCAAGTAGTAGCAACCATTGCAGTGACACTTGTGTTTAACACCACAACAGAAAAGCTTCCCGAGTTGTTTCTCAAATGTATCTCGGTGAAATCAGAATGATCTGAAGAGATGTACCATTACTGATGATGATCAAGACTTGACATTCCCACTCTGAACGCTTAATGTGAACCACTAGCAGCATTTAGACAGTGAGTAAAGAGTATGTTGCAGTTGCAATTGCAGGTGGATGTTACCTCCATAAATACTGCGACCACATTTACATGAAAAATTATTTCTGATCAAAAATTCCTTTACAGCAACTGGAATATTCCTGGATACATGCAGTCAGCATATAAACTGAGACATGCATGATTTGAGTAATTCTGAAGTTATTTTTCCCCAAATCGGCAAATAACCGTAAATGAACGTTGGCATCAGAGATTGAGGAAGGAGAAGGCAGACACTTGCTCACTAGATGTGAGTGAGCCTGCAGTTCTCTCACAGCTTTTCTCAATTGCACAGTCTGTGCCTGTAGTGGCTTCTACACTTATCTGGGCGCCTGACTCGACAGGAACAGGCTCGACCAAACATACAGGCTTGCTTCTGTTGACTAACTCCATTCCACTGAAGAGTGACAGTCTGGGTGGTTCTGAGATTTTAGAGGTTTCCGTGTACCTGTACTCTCCATCTTCTTGTTTTCTTTTCATATGAGACCCAGGTGCAGTGCTGTTACCCTGCAGGTGATGTGTAGATGGGGTCTCCTCTGATGGGATAACAGAGGTTAAGGTGTCTCCTAGTTGTCCCGGAACAAAGGGGACGGTTATAGATTCAGAGGGTTGATCTGAAAGCGAAGAGCTGGCAGAGGTTGGACATCCAGCACGGTCACATTTGGAATTTGTGACACAACCAAGCAAGGCCTCAAACTGCCTTAAGAGCTAATTAAACAAAAATAATCTGTTAGTCCTACATAATTACAAAGATAATACCACTACACTGGAAAAAATTGGTGTAGAAACTGTTTTTGCTAGCAATGTTTGTTTAGAAATTGCTAGTAAATTTCACAATTAGTCACTAAATGGAATTGAAGTAAAGGTTTCAATTTAAAAGTAGAAAGACTGAAATTGTATTTTCCTGTACAACATACAGTACTCCCAATAATCTATATTTTGATATATTCCAATAATTTTATTTTGAAAAACTTTGGCAATTGTGTAGGGCAATTGTTATCTTGGTTGCCTTGTTGGCGACAGGGCCTGCGGTTCCTTCACTAAGTTGTGCAAGGTGTTTATGTATGATATTGTAAATATGGTCTAGAGACAGGAAATCTGAAGAAATCAGGCAGGCCAGAGCACACAACGCCCTCTGGAGGAAGGAAATACAAATTGGTTATGCGGTATGTTATCAATATAAATTGCTCATACAAGTTAAATTAAAAAAATTAAGGATGTATTTATTTGAAATAACTTCTAAGTGTAACAGAATAGGAGACTTTACCCTCTGGACGATTTGTGTGTGGTCCTGGAGTTTGCGAGACAAAAGTTCAACGACCACCTCACAGTTGAGAGTGGAGCATCTGAAAGAAAACAGAGGATCAAGACGTAAACAATTTTATCTATGACACTGCATGCACTGACATTACAACCCAAGAGTGTACTGTACATCAGTAGTTGGCTACACTGATGCCAAAACCATGCACATGTCTCATGAATCATTTACTCTTTGATGAAGTGCTGGCTCTCCTCTCTGGACAGGAAGACTTTGGAACCGCTGGACAGTCTGTTGATAAGTGCCGTCTCCTGACCACAGAACTGAATGGCTTCCTCACTGATTCAAATGAACACAAATATAACAAAATAACAATGTGAATATCACACAACCTAAAAAGAATCCAAATAAAAAGAATAATAATTATTATTTTGTTTTGTGAAAATTAAGCCTATATTAAAATCTCATTCTCATTACAAAATATTTGTGGTTTTAAAGAAATTAATGTTTATTCAAAAAGGACACAATAAATTGATCAAAAGTGACAGTAATGACATTTTTGTTACAAAACATTCTATTTCAAACAAATACTGTTCTTTTGAATACTCAGTTTTAAGTCACAGCACAACCATTTTCAACATTGATAACAATAATAAATGTTTCTTGAACACCAAATCAGCACATTAGAATGATTTCTGAAGGATCATGTGACACTTAAGACTGAAGTAACGACTGCTGAAAATTCAGCTTTGCCATCACAGGAATAAATTACATTTTAAAATATAATAAACAGAAAACAGTTATTTTGATCAAATAAATGCAGCCTTGGTGAGCATAATAGACTTCTTTCAAAAACATAAAAAATACCCAAATACTTACACATTTAACCATAATAATATTTGTTTGCCCATATATTTGATATGCCATTATTTGCCCATAATGTATGCTGATTTATTTAAAAAAACTAAATGAAAGATTTATTTTTTATTGTAATACAGTTAATAAATTACTGATTAACAGTAATGATAATCTGAGGGTCATTGAAAAACATTAAAATTTCAATATGATAAAGAGAGTTTTTGCTTAATTATACTCATAATTCAATGGTCCTAAAAATAAGCCTCCTTTATATTAAAAATATGATATAATGCAAAAAATAATATTATTTCTTATATATTATATTTCTTGTGATTTTGTTGCAAATTATGACAAATGACATGGGATGCTGTTGTTTTAATACTGGAAATAAGACGCCAGAATTAAATTTCCCCTTAGCTATATGCAATGACCTGGCGTTAATGACCTCAAACACTTGAGAAAGCAATGTGTGCAGCCCTGTAGCAGTCTGTCCCTTACCGCTCTGATAGGTCACCGCTCTCCGGACTCGCACCGGAGTGGCTGCCCGAGCCGCCCGACTTACTGTTTCCTCCCAATGAGGTCTGGCTGGCTTCCGCAGTCTCCTGGGATGAGTTGTGGGATGAGCTGTGCCCACTGTCCGTTTCCTCCCAGCCTCCTCCAGCCTGCCCTAGGCACCTGTGAGATGCTGAGAGGAGAAGAAATGGTCATTTCTTTGACATTCTTAACATACACTTGACCTGTTTTTAAAATCAGTGCATGGGTCACCTCTGTGGCAGTGAGATTGGATGTTGTAGGCACATGCTGGCTCTGCCATCTCCACAGTAGCTGAGGGCGCCACCACAGCGTGGTAGTGGTTGTCATGGACACGAATGCCAGGATGCTCTGTTGGAGGAAGGACAGCGCTGGCAACCGCTTCGGCAGCTTTCTGAATCTTGTCCAAAAGAGTTCCTCTACCTGAACGAGTGAGGCAAACATTGCGTGAAATAAGACAGGACACACACGAGCACCAACCTTCCAGTTGAAATTTTTTTTTTTAGTTTAGGTCAGGAGTAGGATGAATGATATTAAATGTCTGTGTCTTACTGGACTCTTTCCTTCCTGGGCTGTATCCGAACCCCTGCATGCCAGACCTGAGTGACTCTGAGCCCATTCCTGCAAACAAACATCTTGGTATACATCATACACATACTATAACACTTTACTACTTTAAGCTTATATTAAAACAAACTAAATAGAGACATTCAAAAACACAAATCCTGGTTCACTCACCCACAGATTGTGTCACTGTTTTGAGTGGAGACAGTCCAGAATCTAGGGACATGGTATCATTAAAGAGTAGGGTAGCCAACTCCTGTATAGAAACAAACACTGACTCAATTCAGGTATTAATAAATAACTAGAAATAATACACAGAAAATGGACTGCTTCCTATATTAATTATACTTGGCATATTTTTATGAATAGAACCTTGACTTGACAGGTTGACATACAAGACTGCAAAAAAGGTACTGGTCATAGGAATGACTGTACTGCAGTTTAATTGTTCGATGATATTGATTTGTCTGCACAGAGAGAAAGTTTTACCTGAGCCGAGCTTCTGACTTTCTGAAAGAGAGCATTTCCATGGATGGGGTCCGGGGGGCCACTGTACACTAAGAAAGACATGTTTTTATTGTTTTTGTTTAAAGGAGTCTGTTATGCTTTCCAATGCAACATTTGATAAAAAATAAAGTGAATACAGTAATGCTGTGAAATATTATCATTTAAAATAACTATTTTCTGTTTTAATATGTTTTAAAATTGAATTTATTCCTGTAATGGCAAAGCTGAATTTTCAGCAGTCGTTACTTCAGTCTTAAGTGTCACATGATCCTTCAGAAATCATTCTAATGTGCTGATTTGGTGCTCAAGATACATATGTCTTTGCAAACTTTCATCACAATATAAATGATTGCTTTGCCTTTAAATGACTTCCCAGTTTGGCTGGCATCACCAATTCATCCCATACAGAGACCACTTTCCAATCCAATCCTTTCCCAGTGGCTAAAACCAAGTCCCACCCTACATTTTTATCTTGCTGAATATCCTGTTTCCCCAAGTGAAATGAGTTGGTGACATCACTGCATCTTGACTGAAAAAGTTCAAGAGTTACTGATGCTCTGGTTTTATTGATTGAAACATATTGATTGTTTTTATGTGTGTACACTGAATCCTTAGAATCAGTTAATATGACTTCCTTTTAAAAGTGCTAAAGTGTTCATCTTGAACTGTTTAGATCTGCTTACCAATTACTTCTTGTATAAATGTAGCATTCCGCCGTAGCTCTGTGAGGAAGTGAGGTGGTCCATGGCCACATAAATGCAGGAGAATCTTCAGGACCTTGGACAGCGTTAAAAGGCACAATAAACACCATGGCACCACTAAAGCCCAAATTTCGAAAACATTTAAAAACACTGAGCTCAGTAAAGGAAGTTCATGAATTACCCTTTTCAGGGTTTGAATCTACAACCTTTTGGATTCCAACCAAGGCAACCAACCCAAACTCACCTTAAGTTTGACATGGCAGGACTCCACCTGTAGTCTCTCCAAGAGGTACTCAAGAAGACACTGGCAGCAGCCCACTGACTCATGGGAAATTTCTCAAATATCATGACAGTTAAGGTCCACTGTTGACAGAGCGTTCATTATTCTGCCCTCTTACGTAATGGCAAAAAAGGATACTGCCGATTTCCTCAAAGAGATAGCCGGGACAGGGCGATTCGTCATCTGATGTTGCTCGCATAAGTGTTGGCACCTGAGACATAAAAAAAGAGGTGAGCAAATTTGTCTTCTAAAGAGATTATATATATATATAGTATTATAGTACAGTGCTACTATCATCTGAATCCACTCACAAAGTCAGTTCCATGGCACAATGATAGTAATACCATGGTATGTTTATATATTATTGCACAGAATGTAACATGGTATAGTACTGGTATTACCATAGACCATAGGTACTCATGTTATGGTACATGTCAAAAAGACCATGGTAATACCATGGTATATTTTCAAAACACCAAGACAGACCATGGTAACTGTGGTTGTCTTTTTCCACTGTCTGTAAACAGAAATATCAATCATATGCAGAGATAAACTGTCCATTTATCTATTTAACCACTTCTAACGCCAGATTCCACGGATACGTACTTTTTGTAGGAAAACCAACCGTTCCAATAATGCAGCCATGGTGAAGAAATCTGTGTTTTATCGCCTGTCTATGTACCATTGCTCACAAGGCGGGTGACAGCGCAGGTCCTGTCTGCCCAAGAATGTCTTCACAAACCACACGGACTTCTGTTTAGCTCGCCCACTCCGGTTTGACGTAGGCGACGTCCGCTTTGTGAGTCGGATCTTTTCAGTGAATCAGTTGAACCGATTCCTTCAGGAGTTACTTCTTTGGAATGATCGGTTTAAAAGAATCGATTCGCGGAAATAAATGAAAGATGTCGTAGCCAATAGAACGTGGTACTAAAGAACACGTGATCGACTGCGGAAGTTAATATGGAGTGGATTTCTCGAAATCCCGAATGTCTTTGAAATCAGCTCCAGTTACTACAGGCTCTCCACCATAAGTAGGAAACTACACCAGACAAAAAACAAAACAACCAGTTATAAAGTAGTGCATATGTTTCTGCTTCCAGATTAACGCACTGGTTAGCAGTCAGAGGTCATAAGCATGGCGCTGTCCGTGTTGAATATACACACTACATCTATGAGCCGTTACATTGGTTTTTAAATAAATGTAGGATTATTAACAGATTGCCGCTAAATAAAAGCATTATTGTAGTATATTTTGAAGTTTTTTAACTGTCTAGTTCAAATGTTTGGACTCGCAGCAGAGCGAGAATGAGACTCCTCCCAGAGCTGTTGGCTCAGTGTTCAGGAGAGGTACACGTTCAACTAGCATTCCTTCCTCAACAGTTTTGGGGGTAACGCATTACAAGTAACGCGAGTTACGTAATCAGATTACTTTTTTGAAGTAACTAGTAAAGTAACGCATTAAATAAGAGAATATCTGAGTTACTTTTTCAAAAAAAAGTAACGCCAGTTACTTTGTTTCCCCATTTATTGACTGACAGCTCTCCTGTCCCCATGTTGAGAGAAATCAGATGTTACTGTAGTTCTAAAATAAAAATGAATATGCATTAATTTCTCACTCACAAAAAAAACAGATTCAGTATTCCTCAAAATGAAAATAACTCAAAATATGACGCAAACCTGCAATAATTAAATGTTAAACAACACAAATATACTTTATGTATTTACTCCCATTGTTTTAACCAATGTCTTTGCTTCTAACCTTCGACGATCCAGTTCAACCGTACTAATAAGCAAAAATGACTCTAGACAAACATTTGTGTGTGTTTTTTATTGCTGAAGTGTGTTGAAATGTCTTCTTCTGCATTCTACTGTACGGACGTAAAAGTACTTTCCCTTCAGCCTGAGGCTTATTCATTTCACTTTTGGTGTGAAAAGGCTTTTATATTTGCCAAAAATAGAACTTTTTTATTTAAAAAAAAAAAAAGCAAGCCCTGTCCGGATTTTAAAAGTAACGCAAAAGTAACGTAAAACATTACTTTCCATAAAAAGTAACGTAATTAGTTACTTTTTTTATGGAGTAACGCCATATTGTAATGCATTACTTTTAAAAGTAATGTTCCCCAACACTGGTCCTCAGTATTGTTTATATAATTACAAATCCGATTTCAAAAACGTTGGGACACTGTACAAATTGTGAATAAAAACAGAATGCAATGTGGAAGTTTCAATATTTTATTCAGAATACAACAAATGACATATCAAATGTTTAAACTGAAAAAAATCTATCATTTTAAGGGGAAAAAATTTACACTGTGTGGGATCCCCTCTTTTTTAACAGTCTGCAAACGCTGGGGATGAGAGAAAGTTGCTAAAGGTTTAGAATAGGAATGTTTGTCCCATTCTTGTCTAATTCAGGCTTCTAGTTGCTCAACTGTCTTGGGTCTTTTTTGTCGCATCTTCCTCTTTATGATGTGCCATATGTTTTCTATGGGTGAAAGATCTGGCTGCAGGCTGGCCATTTCAGTACCTGTATCCTTCTACGCAGCCATGATGTTGTTTATTGATGCAGTATGTGGTCTGGCATTTTCATGTTGGAAAATGCAAGGTCTTCCGTGAAAGAGACGATGTCTGGATGGGAGTATATGTTGTTCTAGAATTTGGATATACCTTTCAGCATTGATGGTGTTTTTCCAGATGTGTAAGCTGCCCATGCTAAACGCACTTATGCAACCCCATACCATCAGAGATGCAGGCTTCTGAACTGAGCGCTGATAACAACTTGGGTTGTCCGTGTCCTCTTTAGTCCGGATGACATGGCGTCCCAGTTTTCCAAAAAGAACTTCAAATTTTGATTCGTCTGACCACAGAACAGTTTTCCACTTGCCACAGTCCATTTTAAATGAGCCTTGGCCCAGAAAAAACGCCTGCGCTTCTGGATCATGTTTAGATATGACTTATATTTTGACTTATAGAGTTTTAGCCGGCAACGGCGAATGGAACGGTGGATTGTGTTCACCGACAATGTTTCTGGAAGTATTCCTGAGCCCATGATGTGATTTCCATTACAGTAGCATTCCTGTATGTGATGCAGTGCCGTCTAAGGGCCCGAAGATCACGGGCATCCAGTATGGTTTTCCGGCCTTGACCCTTACGCACAGAGATTGTTCCAGATTCTCTGAATCTTTGGATGATATTATGCACTGTAGATGATGATAACTCCAAACTCTTTGCAATTTTTCTCTGAGAACCTCCTTTCTGATATTGCTCCACTATTATTCGCCACAGCATTGGGGGAATTGGTGACCCTCTGCCCATCTTGACTTCTGAGAGACACTGCCACTATGAGAGGCTCTTTTTATACCCAATCATGTTGCCAATTGAACTAATAAGTTGCAAAATGGTCCTCCAGCTGTTCCTTATATGTACATTTAACTTTTCCGGCCTCTTATTGCTACCTGTCCCAACTTTTTTGGAATGTGTAGCTCTCATGAAATCCAAAATGAGCCAATATTTGGCATGACATTTCAAAATGTCTCACTTTCAACATTTGATATGTTATCTATATTATATTGTGAATAAAATATAAGTTTATGAGATTTGTAAATTATTCCATTCCTTTTTTACTCAAATTTGTACAGTGTCCCAAATTTTTTGGAATTGGGTTGTATATATGATGCATTTATCCTTTTGTTGTTGTTTGTACATCGGTCTGTTTTCTATTATTATATTATTAGGCAGCTGCTTATGGAAAATGTGTCGCCTCCACAAACACTGGCAAACAGGAGCTGACCAAAAACATGTGTGTCAAAGAATTTGAAGTACTGAAAATCTGCTTTCAATCAGCTGTGAGTTTTTCGCGATTATTTTATAAAATATTTCTTAAGAAGTATCCCATTTACACAAACATTAGAGACATGGCAAATTACTTTTTTTTTTTACTATATAAATAATTGTATAGTTTAATTATTAATAAATTACACATTTAATATGAATGTTTATAAATATCTTTTGCAAAGATATTTAACTAATTGTTTTATATTTGCAGGCAAAAAAGGGAGTAAAGTGAAGAATATAAGGAATAAATATCATGCTAACCTTGACAGTGTTGGAAATCATTATAACTATCCAGTGAAACATTTCTGGGGATAAATATCTTTTATGTCTTTTTAAAAATTTATATTTTGTCATTTCTCTCTCTGTAAATATACATACATATACAATAATGTGTTTCAAATGGATAATTGTTTTGTGCAGAAAACCACAATGAAATATCTTTTTAATAAAAAGTCAAATCATAATTCTATCCTTTGTTCAGACATAACATTATAATATATAGAGGCAGTTTGAACTGAATTATATCACCATCTGCTTCATTACTTTGCTGTTGCTACATTTCAATATATCAGAATTGGGATAAAAGAGACAGACTAATGATAACCAGGCATTCTCTGTTGTTTGGAGTGTGTAATTGATGAGGGAGCGGCAAAATGAGAAATAAGATATGAGGTGTTACGTGATGGGTGGTCATTATCACGGCCTTGAATGGCGATTGCAGATCAGCGCTTGATTTTCCAAATTTGGACTCGCTCCTGAAATCTAGGATGGCGGTTTTAGGGGTTTTGTTTCCAATCAAACAAAAGAGGGCTGAAACATGAAAGGCCAGCTGATTAATGTGTATCCGTGGGGTGTATGTCACTGGCACCACAAAAGATTATGGGCTCTTAGTCATCTCGTATGGAATGTAAAGCCGTGCCACTGTTAAATACACCCTTCCTGCACAACCTGCACCCTCATTAGCCACATGTTAATTGATAAAAGGTCCATAAAGGCAGCCACTAATGAGTGGGGATCAACAAACTATTCAACCAGCCAATTAGAGGAACGAAGAACAGTTGTATAAAAATTTCCAGCAAAGCAATAACCTGTATTTCTATAAGAAAAGACATGCTACAGGTTATGCTTCAGCTTAGTCACAATCATTGTTTGTGGCCTTCCTTCATATGGGCTTCATTCACACTTTTTCAGTGCACTACAAGGTGTTAATTGAAAAAGAATGGCCTTGTGAAAACGGTTGTGTTTGGTCCAAATTGGCTATAAAATCTAATGGTTTAGGGGAACTTGTCTTGACATTAAAAAGGTTTATGCAGGCGATCAGTTCTGTGCACAATGAGCATTACATTAGCAAACAGTGCCTCAATGTCTTTATTATACCAGTACAATAGATGGCAGGCCAACCAGTGATTTTTAAATGTTTTAAATATTTCTATTACCTGTATAGTTATCTTACATGTTGTGTTTATGACTTAATATTAATTGAGACTAAATAGGATATTTGTACTTTCAAAAATTAGTCATAGTTCAGGATTATTTAAGTGAACTGAAAAAAAGCTTGAAATGTTTCTAAAAAAAGGTGAAAACTTAAAAAACATTTCTCACCATTTATGTATCACTATAATTTTTAACCTAAAACCCTGAATTTGAAGTAAAAGTGTAATGGACATACAATTTGTAAACTTTTTAAAAGATGAACAGGAGAAATATGATGCAAGCAACACAAAGAATATTTCACAAAGAGCTGCCGTTACATAATTTATTCAGTTATCCCAATTAAAGAACAAAATAAAATGGTTAGGGTCAAAGAGTCATCAACCTCTGAAATCTGCTAACATGTAAATCAAGCTTTATTTTTTATTTTTTTTAAAGAGATCTACACATCTTGTAACTAAACACCTGTATATGGATGAGTGAGCAGTGTTACTGACAAGACAGACAGACAGCATTCCATGAAACTCATATGACCATATCTCTATATATTTATGTTCTTTTGAAATAGGAAAATGATCCCCAAAAGCGAGATCAGGAAATTCATCAAGAGAATACAGTCACTGACAAGTTTAACCAGCAAGGTATAGAAACTGCAGATAGGGGACAAAAAGTTACAATCCACACACAGTGTAGGTGTAACAGACTTCACATACTCATCACTACAGAAACCCCATAAGGCACTGACCAGAATCATATCTTCATAGGCAAAAATATGGAATGTTCAAGAGAAAAGCAATGCAACCCTGAAAAGAAACCCATTGCACAGTGAAAACAAGGAACTGACTTTGGGAAACAGTCATGTTATGTTCAACACTAAATCTGGAATACATGTAAGGTCCAATTTCAGATCAACCACAA
Source organism: Sinocyclocheilus anophthalmus (assembly GCA_018155175.1). Taxonomy (NCBI): domain Eukaryota; kingdom Metazoa; phylum Chordata; class Actinopteri; order Cypriniformes; family Cyprinidae; genus Sinocyclocheilus; species Sinocyclocheilus anophthalmus. The sequence goes on from JADLZN010002762.1 coordinate 13,934, forward strand.
AAGATGACAGTTGAGTACTTTAACAACGTGATAAAACAAATATTGAAACACACATTGAAACAACCAGAAGAAAAAAAATCTAAACATAAATTATTCAAATATTTCATTCACTTATAGCTGGTCTGACTAACTACTAGTTATAACAGTTAACTATAACTGTAAGAGAAATCTGATCCTTAAGCGCACACACACACACACACACACACTCCTTTTTAAAGACAAACTACAATTGCAAAAAATAAATTAATAAAGGACTTTGGACAAATAAAAAAGAAAATATGATTTCATCAGGCTTTTTCTGAAAACCATTAAAGAAGTCTCAGCCTGGATTCCCAAGACTTTTCAATAGCACTTAATATTCCATCAGTACACTGGAAAAAACAACAAAGATATCTTAACGTAGAGTGACCATAGTTTCAGATAAGAACATGTCACTATTCTAGCAACCAGACGGACCATTGAACATGTTGGCCAAGGTAACATTAACACTCCATTTTCAATATACAGAATAGAAGACTGAAAACACTACGGTGCAGTAAATGGTTCAATAGTTCCTAGAGAAGAAGATAAAAGTTGCATTTTTTAAAAACCGTATCTCATATTAATTTGGCTTCTATTTTCATTCACAGAAGATAAAACTTCAATAAGGTAGTATGCAATAGTGACATTACATTTCAGAACTTGCCAAACAATTTACCATAGCAGCCACAAGTGGGAACACTTGTGCCGTTTTCCTATGCGGCGGTCCAAAACACAATATTCTGAAGTGCCCCGTGTGCCCGTCAAGGTCCGTTTTTAATGTGATGCCTGCTCAGTTTATTACACCAGACATTCCTTTTATTGCACCAGATTCAGCAAAATCTCTCACAAAACAATAATGGAAGCTCATAAGGGACTATGGAGTCAGTGTTCCTGGCGGACAACTAAAGGATCAAATCAAAGTGCCCACTGTCATCATGAACCCAAAAGGAATGTTAGAAGTCTTAGATAAAAGCATCAACTTTTCAAATGAGAAGTAAAGAGATTCGTCTCACTGCCAAATCACGTAAGGTTTTGAGTGAGGATTTCTGCACATCCATTTGAGAGGTCCACTGAGAAGTTTATTGGGTTCCAGAGGTTGTAATTCTGGAAAAACCTACTCTAGTCTTCACTCTCCTGCCTCTGAAACGTCTGTTTAAGCTGGCGTGTGTGAACCAGAGATCCCGCCAGGAGCTGCCCCTTTAGGTCAGCGTGTAAGTCTAAACCTCCCGTGTCCCGCAGAAGATCCAGGTCAGCGTCTCCTCCGCCCTCAGGGTTCACAGCTCTGCGTCTCCTCTTAAGGTCCACCCCTCCATCCTCTCTGCTCCTCTTTTCCCCTTTCTTCTCCTCTTCTGGTGGAATTATATTCTCCTTCAAGTCCCTGACTCCTTTTTGCTTAGGCATTTGCAGGACTTCTGCTTTGGGTTCATTATCATCCTTCTTTGCATCAATGACCTGCTGTAGTTTTTCTAGTTGTACTTTCTGCTTGAGTATCCTTTTCTCTTTCTCTGCACGCTCCATGATCTCTTTATCAGTCTTCTCTCGTTCCCGTTTCAAACTCTCATCCTCGAGACTTTCCTTGCCCTGCTGCACATGTCGCGCATCGATGACCTGCTGCAGCTGGTCGAGCCGCTCCTTCTGCTCCAACAATCTTTTCTCCTTCTCGGCACGCTCCATGATCTCTTTATCCATCTTCTCTCTTTCAAGTTTCGATCTTTCCGCTTCAAGCCTTTCCTTCTCTAGCTGTTCCTTTTGCTGCCGCACACGTTCTAGCTCCTGCTCACGTGCCAGTTCCTCTCGTCTTTCTCGTTCCTTCCGCTCCTTCTCGACACGGGCCTGCACCTCCTTCTCAATCCTTTCCTTCTCCAACTTTTCTTTCTCAATTCTCTCCTTCTCTGCCTCCAGTTGGGCCAATTTCTGCCTCACTCTCTCCTCCTCTTCTGCAAGAGTGTCAGGATTGATTTTGGGCAGTTCTGGTTCTCGAGGACGCAGAGGAACACCTCGGGCACCGACCTCTGGAGGTAGTGCTCCCTCGTGCCCTGCTTTGTTTTTCAGCTCCTCCTCCTTGGGAACTTTAACACCTGCATCTTGCAACAATTCAAGGGCATTGTCGGGAAGACCAACTGCGACGTGAGCCTCTTTTGCTTCTGGGTCTTCAGGCCCTGCGACAGCTGCAGCTACGTTCTCCACCTCACCTACACCCTCTCCTACAAAAGACATGATGTATTTTATTACTGCACTGCAGACAAGATCACTGCAGCAGGAAGCGCCAACACTGGTAACACTAAAGGTTAATTGAATCATTCTCTTTTTATTTTTCATCACATGACCAGAAAAATGTTAATCTTTTATGTCTAGATAAGTTGTCTACTGTTTTCTGACTTTCAGACTCACCTGCTGCTGCCTTTGGCTCAGCTTCTCCTTCTTTCACTTGATGGACCTCCTCATTCACATCTAAGTGTTTTTCCTCATGGTCCACATGTATTTTCTGCTGTTCTAGTGCCTTTGGTTCTTCTTCTCCCTCCTTAATTTGGTGGATCTCCTTGTGTTGCTCCTCAATTACAGCCAGGAGTTTTTCCTGTTGGTCCAGAAGCCTTTTCTGCTGTTCCTGCTGCTCCTTAATTACCTGGAGCAGCACAGCATGGTCCAACTGACCCTCTGAGGATCAGCCAAGCAGAAAGGAAAAAGAGACGTTACAATGAATATATTGTAGGATGCATATGAGAGTGTAAATAACTGTGGTCAAGCATACTTGTCAGTCTGAAGAAAATGTTAGTGGTGCCTGCCCATACAAAACCTACAACCATGATGTTGTAGTTGGCCTGATAACTTTCCCACTATTTGTTAAGCTATGTTTAGAACTGTTCTGAGATCCTAGATTTAACACTGATAAGTATTTTAGGTGGTTTCTAGGATGTTTCTATGCGGTTAGTAAGGCATCGCTAGGTGTTTGCTAGGAGATCGCTATGTTGTTCCCAGTCATTTGTAATTCATTGCTCAGCAGTTGCTAGATGGTTGCTGGAGTGTTTCTATGCAGTTAGTAGGGAATTGCTATGTGGTTGCTAGTAAATATGATACCCTAACAACATCAATATGGAATTCTACCAAAGAAATCACTTTCATCATCAAACAAGAGAAAGACTAGAGATCCCAATTAATATGAGATGGCTGTTCAGTTATGTTTCCAGAGCTATTGTACAGTACACAACTAGAATAATGGTCAATGTATCAACACAGGTAACAGACTATTGGTTATTAACAGCTATAAGGGTTGAAGCGTGAGAGAGAATGACTGGTAAAAATAACAGCAAAGAAGACAGAGTAGAGTGAGAACAGCAGACATAAGACACATCATCTCGTACCTGCAACAATCTTTTTAATCACTGTAGGAGGCAGGAGTCCGTGGCACAACAGAATGGCGGAGGAAGATAAGAAATCGAGAAACAAAAGAGAAAAAGACAGTACAAAGAGGGCAAAGTGCCTTAATCAAAAACAAGCCACGTGAAAGAGACAAGAGATTTAAGATTTGGTGCATTTTTGCAGTATATCTGAGTGCAGCAATGCAATGTGACATTCAGATGTTGGCCAATTTGCTGAGAGAAAGTAAAACGAGCATCTGGGGGGAAAAATGGCAAGTTATACAGTGCAAAATACACTTTTGACTTTGTACTAAAAGTTTTTTAAAAAGTATAGGATATGTATTATCATTACAAAACAGACCTGTCCTTGATGCTACTAGGTCAATACTGTGTTCTAGTCATGCTAAAATTAAAAATATAATACAAGTTTATGACAGCACATTGGTTCATAAAGCTACTGTCTAGTGGCCAACTAATAAACTTAGCACTAGGTAGGTTTTACATATAAGTGACTATATTTTCTAGTGTAAGAATTGAATTGCATTGCTTGATTACCTATTACACGTGTTGCTATGGTTAACTAAAACTATTAAAAATAATTTCCAGCAATTGAAATAAAAAAATTAATTAAAAATAGCAATGTTGTCTTGGCAATTAATTAATGTTTAAGATTATTTAAAACCACAACAAAAATAACGCTGAATAGAAAAGTTTAACAAACTAAAATTTAAATGAAAACTGGAAATATAAAAATAAAGCCAGTTCAAAACGGTCAAGCCAGGAGTGATGAAGTAGAACAGAACCAGGCCAAGAGAAGCAAAGATCGCACCAGTGAACTCAAACATCTGACTGAATGACTGAACAGAAAACGCTATTTTTCAAACCACCAACCTTTATACAGTATATCAAACCACATTTCCTATAGATTCTGGACAATGTTCTGTCAATGTTCTGATGGATAAAGCACTCACCTTCCATCTTGTCCCCATCTCCATCCTTGTCCACCCCTTCATCCTTTTCATCTGGAACCTTCTGTTCCTTGTGCTCCTGCACAAGAAACTTCTCCTTCACTGCAGGAAGTAGTCATTGAATGAACAAATCATTACAGAGTGGAAAAGGTGTGCCATGTCATTTCAAGAGAATATGAATAAAAACAAAAGGTCAAAGACGATGTTTACAAGCTACTTAAGAGTTTATCAGTCATGTACGATGAACAGAAACTAGATGTTTACATTTTCTTAAGATCTGAGTGATTGCCAGAGCGTTGCTAAGCAGATGCTTATGTGTTCACTCACATTTCTCACCCTGGGGTTCAGGGGCTTTGTCCATCTCCTCTGGCTTCTTCTCTCGGGGCGCTTCATTCTCATCATGCTGTTCCTTCACTTCAGGCAGGTTTTCTGGTTCTTTATGGACCACCAAGGGCTCAACCTTCTTCAGATCCTCTGGATTTTTTGCCTTATCCAACACTTCATTAACTGCAAGCTGGTCCTGATCGACAGCCCTTTTCACTGTATCTTCTTTTTCTTTTAACTCCTCCTCTTTTACAGCTTCCACCTCTTGTGCTTGCCCCGCCCCCTGCTCAGCAAGAAGCTCCTCCTCCTCACCAGCAGGCAGTTTCTTTTCTTCCTCCACAACTATAGGTTGTTTATTTTCGTCCTCCAGTTCCTCCTGGTTTTTGATCTCATCTATCTGAACTCTGTCATGAGGGTTGGGCGGCTCATGGCGATGGGCTTCCCCTTCTGGGACTGCAACACCTGTAGAAGAGAAGCCAGATCTCTGTAACTGCTCACATGCTCTCATACGTCACAAAACCGTCCAAATTACACAGCTAAATTAACGCATTACCTGCTTCAGGTCGGACCAGCTGAACCTTTTCATCCTTATTGTTTTGCTCAGCCACTTCCACAGGTACTTTAATCTGAGGGGGCTCTGCTGCTGCCTTCTCTGCTGGCTGTTCAACCTCAATTGGTGGCCTATCTGGCTTCTCTCCTGGATCAGGTTCCAGTCTATTCTCTTGCACTAGAAACACACAGATTAGACTTGTCAGCCACAATATACAAAAATAAATGAATAAATAAAAAAATATTGTCAAGTTTCTGTGCGGGGTGAAAAAAATGTCAAATTTATCCCACACCTATGGTTCTCAACCCACGGCTCTCAAGCTTCATGTGGCTCTTTAATGGCAGTCTCAAAAGTTTAATTTTTGTTCTTTAATTAGTTTTTGCCTGAGGCTTGTCAGATGTAATTTGCAGTGTAACTCAAGTTACTTTGATGAAAACCCTACTTTGGGTACAAACAAACCAGAATCAACACTGCACAGGTCTTCATCATGGCAGTGTAAAGATAACATTTAAAATCAACATGAAACGGCATATACAAGCTATTTTAGTTTTATAATCTGATATTTTTGAGAGAAACAAGAAAAAAATGGAAGGCAGAACTTGATTTTTTTTCCATCAGAAAATGACTGGACTGTTAAAAGTAAGCATTTCATACCAGAAAGGATCACCGCAGCTAGTTGGGTGGTGTCTCTAAACTACCAGTTCAAAATTTGGACACACCTTTCTCCTTTTTTAACATTTTAGAATAATAGAAAATGTGACATTTGGCTGCATTTTTTAATTTTTGCTATAACAGTCCACCTTTGTCATTTTAAATAGTTTGCTATAGTATAAATATAAATATATATCTTTATATATAAATATTAGCTATAGTTGGCAGTACTATTAACACAGCTAAAGAAAGAATTAGGCTATCTGAGAATGAAATTACCTACTTGATTAAGTATTTTAAGTATTTAAAATAAAAATACTGTCTCTGAACATATTTAATTACAAATTACATTTCTTTTTTTTTTGTCAAGCAAAATACAAATGACAAAATACTAACGTAATTAAATATGTATTTTAAATACATTTAATTGAAATATCTCTGATTTCAATCCAAGCCATGTGTGCATGTCTTTTCTGCTGCAGCGCAGTCCTAAAAATCCCATTGAGAGTGTCCCACAAACACCAGTAGAGGGCAGCAGAGTATGAAAGACCAACAGGATACGCGTTGCACCGTAGAAGAGATTTCTAATAAGGCTATTGATGGATGCTCAGTACTTTCCATATAACCTTGCCACTCGTCCTGTGCAAAACAGCCTTTGAATATTTGCATTGTCCACACCTTCCTTTAACCTGAGCCTGTAGTGTACTACCATAACAGATAATCTACTGCACGACAGCATTTATGCATACGCAGAAAGGAGTTACACATTGCAAATGAGAAAGGATAGCAGTTATGATAAACGTTATCTATGAGAGCAAGAAAGAAACAGGGGGTTGAAAAGAAAGAAAGAGTGTACAGTAAAGGGGGTTGGGTGCACTTCCCTAAAATCCTGAAAAGCAAAGCGTGCGTGTGTGTACTCCTATACTTCTACATGCCCGCGGGCCCCATGTTCCACTCACTTGCTCACAGAGCCCTACGTTTTCACACAGCTGCCCTCACCAGCACGCCGTAAACAGGAAACAGGTGTGGAAGTGGGTGTCCGCTCAATGATAAATGCCAGTGTCAGTCAGCAGGGGGGAGTGAGAAGGAGAAGAAGGAGGAGTGGCAGAACAGAAAAGGAGAGGTAATGGTGGATAAAGTTGTTGGGACGCTCCTGCTATCTGCATTTTTTATGAGCCTCTGTCCTGTATTGGCCCGTGTTGGAGGGAACACTGTCGTTTCTGTCTTCTCCCAGATTTGGACACCCTTCCATCTCCCCTCCCATGAACGGAGCCATAATGGGAAAATGCCACCGGCCGTTTCACTGCTGCTCTGGGACAGCGAGTGCTCAGGTTTGAAGGGCGTCATTCAGGTCACTGATTCAATGAGAGGCCTGCTACTGGAGCTCATCATTTGTGCTCCTTCACTGTTCTTTCTCATTTTCTCATTCATTTCACCTTGTCCCTTTCAGAACTTCCTTTTCCATTCTGTGTCATGTCAACTGATAACTTCATAAATATAAAGCATAGATGTACCTTGTACTTCAGGCATCTCAGGGGCAATGAGGATGGGAGGCTTGTTCTCAGTTTTTGCAGGGACATCCAGAGGGGGGTTTAATTTCTGTGGCTCGTTGGAGGAAATGGACAGCGTGGTGAAGGTACTGATGAGCAGGATGCCGAGACCAACCCACAGAACCAGCTTTAAAAAAGAAATGAAGGGAGAAATTAAAAGAGAAAAGAAAGTTAGTGTATATGGTCCTCTAACCAAAAAAACTTCAAAGTGGTGTAACTCCGTAGATTATAATGAACAAAAACAAAAGTCTAATGTGCATGAGAAAAAAATGCTGGAAATTATCACAATGTCAGCAAGTTAAATATATAAATATCTGTTAAATATTACATATATAAACAGATAATTTGACGTTTTTATGACGTTTATTAAAACTAGAGGTGGTAATTGTTTGAAATCACACATTTAAATTCTTGGGGTCAGAACTGTCCATATTAAATCCAATTTCGATTCGATATATGCATAGATTTGATTCTATTTTACTGTGATAAACAGTTTAATCTGTTTTGAAAGAAAAAGAAAAAAACAAAACACGAATCAAATGTAAACCAGGAATTTTGGTGTTCTTTTTATTCCCAGTTTATTAAACTCAGTATTATGACACAAATGCCATTCAAGCGACTGTAGCCCTGAGACAAATGTTTTATAAAACTACTCGGACAAAAAAAAAAAAAAAAAACTGTCCTATAGAAAATAAAGTTAAACTGGTAATAAAATCGAATAAAAACGTAATAAAATATTAAAAAAATATATTTTTAAATGCATTAAAAAAATAAAAAAGAAGAAAAACGCTTGCACTAACTGAAAATGGGGAAGGATGTATATGTTTTTCCTCCAAAAATACTCCACTGCTCATGCAGTGAAGTGTGCACTCTCTAAACTGCCCCAGTGTTACTCTACTCTCACAGTTGACGTTCACCTTTTTGTTTGAAAAACAAATCTGTGATTTGATTCAAATCAATAAACGATAGAATCATTTAAAATCATTTATTCATTTATTCCCCATCCCCTCATAGAACTGTTTAAATTCCTATAGAATCAGTGCACATTTAATTTTAGTAAAATTTAATTTTAGTTTAAAATTCAATATACAAAGCTGGCAAGGGTGTCGCTGGCATCAAATCTACAATAATGTCCTACAGTCACATTAATGGTGCCCCAAACGCTGATGAAATCTATTAAAGTATGCCCCTCCCAGTTCCTCTGCCCCTGATCTGAGGTTATTCCTTGTGCAGTGGTGGACCTGGGCATGTCAGGCTGCTTGGCATGAGACATGGCAGAGTGGCATCATCCACTTATGCCAACACAAACATCTGTTGTGCTCATAATGACAAGAAGCACTTTTGGAATGGTCCTTGCCCCAATATCAGGAACGCCACCCATTTGGGTGGACTCCAGTGTTTGGGAAGTAACCCTGTGGGCAGAGACTCATAGGCATGGAAGTGTGGCATAGTTGGCACTAAAGAACAATGAACATCAGTATGTTGGCTGCTCGCAAACCACACAACATAAAAGTGATGAGGATGACATCAGCATTGTGGTTACACATCACCTAAGTTGCTTTCACTCTGTTGTGAAAGAGTAAAGGCATCTGTAATTTGGGCAGGAGACGGAGGGGGCACAGCCCGAGGCACAGTGCCAGCACACACACTATGGGAATGATTCCACACAGCAAGTCAATGCACTCGCAGGATATCAAAATTAATGACAAACTCCATTACAAAAAGAGAGGATCAGCTGCCTTTTCTCCCTGACAAACAATTCCAGTGCATTCTTCTTTCAGATCACATCAGTAACAGACAAAATGTATGTACTCTCTTTAGATTCTTTGCCCTTTTTGTTTTAAAGAACTACACGTCCATTCAAAACTTTGGGGTCAGTAAGATTTGTTTCTGACAAAATCTCTTATGCTCACCAAGGCTGCATTTATAGGAAAAAACTGTAAAATAAAATATAGTGAAATATTATTAAAATAAGTGTTTTATGTATATATATATATATAAAGTTTGTGAACCCTTTATAATTTTCTATATTTCTGCATAAATATGACCCAAAGCATAATCAGATTTTCTCATAAGTCCTGAAAGTAGACAAAGAGAACCAAATCAAACAAATGAGACAAAAAGGTATGTACACATGTTTAAACAAACATAATATATATAATCTATGTATGTATGTATGTAGGTGAGTAAAACATTGACCGTCAGCCAGGTGTGCTGTACCTGTGCAGTCCAGGCATTCTTCAAGATCTTCTTGTAGATGAGAGCTGGGCAGATGAAGCAGATCAGACTGCCCATGGTGGCTCCAGTCAGACCCAGGATGGTCTCCACTATGGCACACACACAAACATATTTATTTACTATGGTACAAAACCAAAACAAAGGTAAGGCTAATGAACTATATTACTTGGAAGAATAGACTGGTGTCAGAATTATGCAATTAAGATTTATAATCATTCACTGCCAATTAATTGGTCATAATACTCTCTCTAAACTTAAAAGTTCCAAATGACTTGTAAAATGTCTGGTGATGTAATTAAGCAAAAACAAATAACCTCTTCATTGTTATGAATACATGGAGTGTCAATGTTAATCATTTTATCCAAATAAAGTTTGAAGAATATTTTTCAAGATAAATAGTAAAAAAAAAACAAAAAAAAAACTGAGGTCCGATTTTTAAAAATGTTTTTGAAAAAACAAAGTCTTTAACGCTCACGTAGGCAGCATTTATTTGATCATACAGTAAAACTGTAATCTTGTGAGATGTTTTTACAATTTAAATCTTAATATATTTTAAAATGTAATTTATTACTGTAATTTCAAAGCTGAATTTTTAGCATCATTACTCCAGTCTTCAGTGTCACATGATCCTTCAGAAATCATTCTGATATGCTGATTTGGTGCTCAAGAAACATTTCCTATTAAACCCAAGCCTGAGCTAACTTGATAACATGAACAGGTAATATTATCTGATTTGTTTTTACTAGGCCTATATTTAAACTTACCTTGACACGCTGTAAGTAATATAACACCATTTTAACAGTTTTAAAAATCACTGTAACACTGCAGCCTAAGGTGGCTATTTGCTCTAAGATATAAACCAAAATAAAACAGTAAGTAAGTGTGCAAATCTATTCCAACCTGCACTATATTCAGACCCAGCATGAGGAGGCAGTTTAAACCGGAAAAAATGGCACAGGCAATCTACACCATCTCATCTCCTGAATCACCACATCCATCCTCCATCAGTCTTTCTCCCCAGACCGCTCCATCACACGCTCCCCCCTCATCCTTCTATCTGCCTCCTACCATCCTTCCTCCACGCTGCCCTTGTGTTGCAAGGCTGGGCAGTGGGCCCAGGGGGTGTATTTCATCCTGAGAGCAGCCATATTGTTTTACTCAAATTTATGCCCTGCAGTGTCTGCTTCCCTATGGTTGGATTTGTGGCCGTGAGGACACGCCGGTGGCCAGCGGAGCCATCATGGAGGACAGAGCTACGCCTTTACCCCATTCAATCGTCTCTGCGAGTCTCACCTTCCCTTCTCTATTAGTCTAATTGGGCCCACTGAGCCAAATGGAGCCTAAGCCAGCGACAGCCAATCTCCATGAAGAATGAATAAAACATGGCCCACCCCACCTTTGCCTAAAACACACCTTTATTATCCTGTTCCACTGATAATGAATGGACAGTATAGAGAGGAAGGATTGATTGACAGAGAGATATTTTAAAGGGGAGATGAAGTGGGGTATGACATCATAGGGGTATTAGGGAGAGTAAAACATATGTGGGCACACAAACAGACTTACCATTAGGAATGAGGATGCCGCCCAACATGGTGCCAAAAACGATGCAAAGAGTGATGCTTTTGAAGCGAAGGGGTGGCATATACCCACCTGCAGCGAAGGTGCCATCCTTTTGCTGAAAAACAGAGACAAACAGAGTACTTTCACAAACCTGTTACTAGATTCCAGGCACACATGTTGCTCTCCAAGCCTCTGTTATAGCTGAACAAGTGAAATGCATGTAAGGATATTGGGTTTGGCATGTAAGCGTCATAAACCCCCTCCGCTCTGTTGTCAAAATGCCAGATTTAATGACAGCATAAAACCCTTCGCCCGACCGCGAATCTAGCCGTGATTTGAGCTGATTCAGCGTGGCAGCGGTGGTGAGACAGCGAGCCAATGTCTTGGATGGTTTATGGAGGAGATTTGGACCTTTTGTCATCAATCCAGCCCTTTTTATTTCCTCCTGAATCTCTCAGTGCCCCAGCAGTCTGCTGGCCGTGGAGGCTGGATCACGAGTGTCTGAGCGGTGGAAGGAGACTTTGGAACTCAAGGGATCTATACTGAGGGACAGAGCAGGCAAATGCATGCTGACTGAGACCAGACTTGGGGTCTGACATCAGCCCTGTGTAAATATGTTAGGCTCAATGAAGTCTTTGAGTCCATTAAATTTAGCAAAATACTTCTGCAGCTGGTGCAGTTTATGTGCATCAGGAAGGAGGAGACACCTGAGTTTGTCCAGACAATATCCAGATGGTGCCAAGTAAATTATTTTAAACATGGGCCAAGAATTATGGGATGTTTAAAAAATGGGTATATTTTGTAGGTTAAATTGGTGGGCAAACGGGGATGTGTACAACCAGTTCCAACCAGTCACAATACACATCACAGGGACTTTTGACAGTCTCAATTCTACTTTATTATAGGTAAATCCTTGTCCACACTCAGGATCTCATTCAGGATCTCAAACGTAATTGGTAAATGCAGGAGTTAGTTTAGTGAGGAGAAAAATTGTGTTAGGAAAAATGTAAAACTATAAAATAATAAAAATTACTAATAATAATATTGTTACAATATAATATAATATTTGACATGTTTATAATATTATATATTACAGTATAAATAGATTTTTATATACAAACATATATTGCTATCTATACATTTTAGGAAGGGGCTCGGTCGCAAGGGAAACTTCATATTTGGGGGTGCATGGCATAAAAAGTTTAAAAACCTCTGTCTTTGTAAAACTGTTACCTGCTGCTCGAATAGCATGGTGTTGATAGCCTGTCTGCAGGGCAGGATCATCATGGGAAAGCCCACAGCCACAGACATCATGAAGCCCACACGGATCATTTCCGTTACCAGGTTTGATGGAAAGTTCATCAGTACGTTCCCGGCAATGTTATCTGTGAAGCTCACATAACCGAAGAACCCCACCTAGAGGAATACAGTACAAAGCATAGTTAAGCGTTTCAGTCTTATGAAGAACAAATCTGCATAATACTCAAGACAATATCAAACAGCATTCATTTTCAATTAAAACCTAAATATCAGATAAGAAATAATGTAAGGCAAGACTTGGTTTTATTCAACAGGATTTGATTGGATCATGAAGTTATGTTATAGTATTGCTTTATTCTTTTCTGAGCACAAATCAGAATCAGAATGAGCTTTATTCACAACTTAAGTGTGCGCAAACACAAGGAATTTGTTATAGTGTCACAAGCGGAGACAACGACAACACACAGATAATAAAAATGAGATGTGAATAAAATACACATGCATAAATATAAACCACAAAAAAAGAATAAATTGTATGTACAGGTGTGGTATAGATGGAATAGGAAGAGAATAAAATTAAATAAGTTGTAGGGATGTACTAGGGTTTAGGGTGATAAATAATTATAAGGTTATTGCACATACTGTACTTTAATTGCACAATGGGAGGACATTAACTGTTCATGAGGTAGATTGAATGGCGAAAGAAACTGTTCCTGTGCCTGGCTGTCCTGGTATTCGGTGCTCTGTAACGCCGACCAGATGGCAAAAGTTAAAAAAAGAGATGGCTTGGATGTGATGGATCCAAAGTGATTTTCTGAGCCCTTTTCCTCAATCTGGATGTATACAGTTCTTGGAGGGTAGGCAGGGGGGCACCAATAATCCTTTCAGCAGTCCGAACCATTCTCTGTAGTCTTCTGATGTCTGATTTTGTAGCTGAACCAAACCAGACAGTTATTGAAGTGCACAGAACAGACTCGATGACGGCTGAGTAGAACTGTTTCAGCAGCTCCTGTGGCAGGTTAAATTTCCTCAGCTGGCGAAGGAAGTACAACCTCTGCTGGGCCTTTTTAACAGTGGAGTCAATGTGAGTGTCCCACTTCAGGTCCTGAGAGATGGTGGTGCCCAGGAACCTGAATGACTCCACTGTCGTTACAGTGCTATCCATGATGGTGAGTGGGGGGAGTGCAGGGGGGTTCCTCCTGAAGTCCACGGTCATCTCCACAGTTTAGAGCGTGTTGAGCTCCAGGTTGTTGAAACTGCACCAGACAGCCAGCTCTTTAACCTCCTGTCTGTAAGCAGACTCGTCTCCATCCTGGATGAGACCGATGACTGTAGTGTCATCTGCAAACTTCAGGAGCTTGACAGAGGGGTCTTTAGAGGTGCAGTCGTTGGTGTAGAGGGAGAAGAGCAGTGGGGAGAGGACGCAACCCTGAGGGGTGCCAGTGCTGGTGGTGCGGTTGTTGGATGTGAATTTACCAGTTCTCACTAGCTGTTGCCTATCTGTCAGAAAGCTGGTAATCCATTGACAGATAGAGCTAGGGACAGAGAGCTGGGTTAGTTTGGTCTGGAGGAGTGTTGGGATGATGGTGTTGAAAGCGGAGCTAAAGTCCACAAACAGGATCCTCACATAAGTCCCTGTTTTGTCCAGATGTTGCAGGATGAAGTGCAGTCCCATATTGACTGCATCATCCACGGACCTGTTTGCTCGGTAAGCAAACTGCAGGGGGTCAAATAAGGGTCCAGTAATGTCCTTCAGATAAGCCAACACCAACCTCTCAAATGTCTTCATGACCACAGACGTTAGGGCCACAGGTCTGTAGTCATTAAGTCCTGTTATCTTGGGTTTCTTTGGGACGGGGATGATGGTGGAGCGTTTGAAGCAGGCAGGGACTTTGCACAGCTCCAGTGATCTGTTGACGACTGTGAGAAGAGATGGGGGCCAGTGGATCAGCGCAGTTTCAGACAGGATGGGTCACAACTTGGGCCTGGCGCTTTTTCTCGTGTTCTCCCTGACGACCCTGGCGCACATCATCCTCACGATCTGAACGGAGGATGGGGGAGAGGGGGGTTTGGCAGGAGGTGTGATGGTGTGGAGAGATGTTCAGAGCGGGTGTGGGGTGTTAGACTGGGAGTTTCAAATCTACAGTAAAACTCATTCAGGTCTTCAGCAAGTTGTTGATTGGCCTCAGTGCTGGGGGATGGTGTCTTGTAGTTGGTGATGTCCTTCAGGCCTTTCCACACTGATGCAGGCTCATTCGCAGAAAACTAGTGTTCTAGTTTTTTTAGCGTAGTTCCTCTTGGCCACTTTAATCTCCTTATTTAGTGTGTTTCTGGCCTGATTGTACAATACTCTGTCCCCCCTTTTGTAGGCGTCCACTTTGGCCTGAGGAATATGATGAAGTTTTGCTGTAAACCATGGCTTATCATTATTGAATGTTAAATGAGTCCTGGTAGGGATGCACATGTCTTCACAGAAGCTGATATATGATGTTACAGATTCCGTGAGCTCGTCCAGATCGTTGGTGGCTGCTTCAAAAACACTCCAATCAGTGCAGTCGAAACAGGCTTGCAATGCCTGCTCTGTTTCGTTGGTCCATCTCTTTACAGACTTTACTACAGGTTTAGCCGATTTAAGTTTATGCCTGTAAGTCGGTACAAGATGAACCAGGCAGTGGTCAGAGAACCTACAGCTGCTCTGGGGACCGAGCGATATGCATCCTTTATTGTGGAGTAACAATGGTCCAGTATATTACTGTCACTGGTGGGACATGTAACATGCTGTCTGTATTTTGGCAGTTCACGGGAAAGATTTGCTTTATTAAAGTCCCAGAGAATGATTAAAACAGAGTCCGGGTGTTGTTGTTCTGTCTCTGTGATCTGATCAGCGAGTTTCTGTAAAGCTGAGCTCACGTGTGCTTGCGGAGGGATGTAAATACTCACGAGAATGAACGAGTGAAACTCCCGCGGCGAATAGAACGGCTTACAGTTAGAAAAATCTGTGTGAAAAATCCTTATTTGTCCGGGAGAGCAGAAGAAGTTCGTCCGTTTTGTTGGGTAGAGAGCGGAGATTCGCCATATGAATGCTCGGCAACGGCGTCCTGAATCCGCGCTTCCTGAGCTTCACGAGCACGCCGGCTCGCTTCCCCCGTCTGCGCGTCCTGAAGCGTTTGATCAGCGCAGTAGCTCCGCCGACTACAACGTCCAGCAAAACGTCCGATAAACGAAATCCGGTAGAAGAGTGTGTGCTGTGTACTGCCGAATTTTCAGCAGCTTATCCCTGGTAAAACTGATCGTGTTTGAGAAACAAAAAAACAGGAAAAACGAACAAAAACTGTACAAACACTGGAGAGCCAAACACTGAGGCTGCCGTCTGCAGCGCCATCGCATGTACCAACAAATACATGCGATGTTAAAACAACAAATGTTGTTTTAAGAAATTTTTATGTTAAATTAAAAATCATCAAAACATTTTTTGCTTTTCAGCACAGTCCCTGTTTAAAGATATTCAATGCAGTTTTTTTATTCAAAAAGTTGGATCACAACTCAGATCTAAAGTAATGTTTGTTTGGATGCAAACAAGGGAAAACAATCTTCTACATTGACTTTCCACTTCAGTATGTGGTACGTCTGAGCAAACAAATATAATTTCATACAGGGTCACTTGATCCAGCTTGAAACGATCAGGACTAATACTACTTAGGGCTGTCAAATTTTTTTTTTCGAAGTTCGAATATTTGTAGAATTTAAAATCAAAATTCACATTCGAATGCAAAAATGTTGCATTTGAATTTTAGTTGTGCATTAAGTAGGCAGCCTTATCAGTGGCGCACGAGATGAGATGACGATGTAAGTGTCATTCCATTTTATGTTTTTGTTAGCCTATCCAGTTGAAGCCATTAGATGCGGCGCTGCTGCATTGTTAATTACAAATATTGCGGGAAAAGAGAACATAAATGCGGAGAAGATCTTGTTTACGTCAAAACTGAAACTAAGCCGTTCACACAGAACGCATATTTCACGCATTTTCTAGAGGGACATCTATCACCGTTGCACTCGCATCTCGCACAAAAGAGCCGCATGTTTAGAAAGCCATGTAAAATTAATGCAAGTACAACTTTGAAAAAACATATCTCGAGACTTTATGGAAAGTTTTTTCCCCATCCCACTGCAACTCGTGTTTATAAATGAAAAATGTACTCTGTGTGATTGGCTTTATGCCCTTTGTATTAAACTATGCATACATACATGATGCTGTTTTGTTTATAGTTGTTTAAGCAACTTAATTATAATTGGTTTATAAACATTATTTTAAACATCATGCACTATTTTTCACAGATAGTCATGTCATCTTATGCTTTGAATAAACGTGCATTAGTAATATTTTGCTCGATGCGCCCTCTTGTGGCCTCAGGAGAGAAGCCAAAAGCTTTTCTTCACCCTAACTGAAATTATGCATTTTAAATTCGAATATAATTCGAATTTTGATAATAATTAAGTTAAAAAAAATTGAATTTAGTTTCATCCATTTTGGCAGCCCTAATACTACGTATGGCATTGTACAGAAGCAGTCCAACAGAAATCCATGTCTCTTTCCTTGTCTCTTTGATGACCTCTCAACACCTCCTGACTGTGCAATGATATTGTTTTTATGTGATGAAAAATAGCAAGCTGCTTTTCAAAGGTCTTTAAAGTCTGTCGGCCCCCTGAAGGCCATCTCTACAGAGAAACAAAGCAGTGCCTTCCTTCTCCGACCTTGCTGGCCTTGATTCATTCACAGAGGAAAAGGTTCCCTTCAGTAGCAACACCAGACAGAAGTCCTTGAGCCCACCACAAACCTCCCTCTCTATTCTATTCTACAAATCCTCCCCTGATTCAATTCAGCTTTTGTTCAAAGAGAAAAAAAGCAAAAAGATGATTAAATATAAAAGTAGAATACAAAGAACACTCCAAAAAAAAAAAAATCACAAGCAATATTATTTCTCAAGGTAACGTTTATACTCCAGCTTTCAGAGAAGAGAATGGGGAGCAGAAACATTCTGACGATGTCTTAAATCACATTCCACACAAAGTGGCCCTGAAAATATTTATGAAGGAATAAAAGAGACACAGCATTTGATGTTGATGGAGCGTGTCGGTGCACGTGGGTCACAGAAAAACATGCCAGTCAGTCTGACCCCATCGTCTGAGTTCTCTCTGTTCCTCTGAGCTCCGAAAGAGAACCGGGAGGACATTCCAGGGTATCAGTGTGCACCCACCACCCACAACAGAGGAAGGGCAATCACCTGTGGGGCCGGATATGGATCTAAGAGTAAGAACATTAGCAGACAACAACTCTACCATCCTTGAATCCTCATTTTTTTACCGTGTATGAGGCACATGCTCCCAGGAGTCAATAAGGACAGAGCAGCTACAAGTGTTATACGTTTTTCTACTCACTACAGTTTGTTGGTGTATATATAATAGTAGATATATATATATAAAAAATTACACTATTGATAAATGTTTGGGGTGAGTTTGAAAAACGCTCTTATGCTCACTAAGGCTGCTTTATTTGATCGAAATCAGGTAAACGAGTAATGTATTAGTATTAGTGAAGTATTATTACAATTTGAAATAACTTTTATTTTAATAAATTTTAAAATGTAATTTATTCCTGTGATGGCACCGGTCTTCAGTGTCACATGATCCTCAGACAAATCATTCTAATATGCTGATTTGGTGCTCAAGAAAAAAATATTATTATTGTCACTCAAGTTAAAAAAGATTAACAATTATTAATGAAAACAGCTCAATATTTTTGTGGAAAACTTAAGACTTATGACATTTGTCATACGTCATATGACATGACTATCCGATGTGTAAGATATTTTTATTAATTCCTATGAAATATGATTATAATAATTATGAAAGAGCACTTTCTCATTTGTCAGCAAATTAAAAAGCAACAGAGAAGAGCTGTTCAGATTGCTTTGGCAAGATCTTAAGCTTTTATATCAACCCGTGACTAAATAATTAGCTTTTTAACTAGTCACTCCAGTTGAAAAGGTTAAAACACAAAAATAAATTGAATGGTTATTGTATCAGCCTCAACAAGCTGCTGATTATCAGTTAGCAGTTAATGAATGGTCTCACACACTTACTGTGATGTAGAAGGTTGTGACCACGTTGAGCGAAGAGGTGAATATTGTGCTCATTCTCTTCACCGAGGGCTCATCCAGGCTGTCGTAAGTGGGCAATACTTGCCTGTGGAAGAAAAAGCTTTTTATATACATCAAGCTCAAGATGCATACATTAAAGTAGGTCAATAAAAGTTACAATTATGACATACTGTCGATTACTACTGCTGAAAACAATGTTTTAAAAAGCTCATATTTTGATAAAACGTTTATATTAGTTCTTTCAAAAATGTCTGTTATTTGAGGTGTAAAGATGTCTTAATCATTCATTAACAGGGGTTACGGTTCTAGGAGAAAGAACATTTAGTTGTACTGTACATAACTGATGTAATTCTTGTGGGTGAATATTTGATTTTGTCAATTGTCCATTTCTTGTGTCCTTGTGCATATCAGGTCTCCCCTTTTACAATGGACTGATCCAATGTGTTTAAAGTAAACTTGATTTTTGTTTTTATAAACTAAGAGACAACATATTATAATCGACAGCATGTCACAGATAAAGTCTACAGACTTGCATTAAACCCAAAGCATTCAGATTTATAGTAACGTTATGACAAAATATAACAAATATAACATCATGTGAAATCACATAAATGCTTATTTATTGGTTAACTCAAGCTGACCAGTCACAGTATAATCATTATTTAGCATAAGGACATACTGAACTGTGCGTTTGAACTCTAGAGACATAAACATGCAAGAGAGCAAGAGAAGCAGGAATTTAATATAGAAAGGCCATCACGCATTTCAGACATACAAAAGACAAATGGAGGGAGGGTGGGAAGGAGGGAGAGTCGAATTGGATGAAACGAGCACTGATAAAGGGTTCAGTATCACTGAGAAACAAAAAACAGCTACAAAAAGAGCAGGAAATAAAATCGATGTCTGTCATCATAAACACCCTACACCAGACCGCCGGGAGGCCAAACATTAAATGGGGAATTTACAATGGCTATATATTAGCGACAAGTGCTAGTCAGACTTTAGCATGTTATAAAATTTCTGGCAGTATGGGCTTTTGTTCGGGCGCTCCTGCTCTCAGCCCACTCACAGCTCTCGTAGACACTGTCGGAGCCCATTCCTGCTTTTATTAGGATATATACAGTACCACGTTCTGGGCTTTTTAAGCCAACGCCTGATCTCAGACCAAAGGCCAGTCTGTCTCATAGATGAAAAATCTCCCACTGACTACCATTACAAAGTTTGGGGTCAGTAAAAATTTTTAAGAGACAAATTAATACTTTTATTCAGCAAGGAAGCACTAAATTGAGCAAAAGTGATAGTAAAGACATTTAAAATGTTACAACATTATATTGCTATTTTTTGTTTCTATCATCAAATAAAATTATATCATGGTTTCCACAAAAACATTAACCAGGCTAGCAGCTGGGTTTTTAAGACATTAGGCAGTAGGGGTTCGTAGAAGTTTTAGACCAAGGGTGTCCAAACTCGGTCCTGGAGGGCCGGTGTCCTGCAGAGTTTAGCTCCAACTTGCCTCAACACACCTGAATGGAAGTTTCTAGTATGCCTATAAGAGCTTGATTATCTGGTTCAGGTGTGTTTGATTAGGGTTGGAGCTAAACTACTGCATGGGGAGAGGGGAAAAGAAAAAGAAAAAGGGAGGGAGGAGAGGGCTCTTGACAGGAAAAAAAAAGGGAAGTACACTGGCCCTCCAGGACCGAGTTTGGACAGCCCTGTTCTAGAGCATCAAATCAGCATATTCAAATGATTTCTGAAGGATCATGTGACACCAAAGACTGGAATAATGGCTTCTGAAAATGCAGCTTTTCCATAATAAATTACACTTAAAATGTACTAAATTAGAAAACAGTTATTTTAAGTTGTAGTAATATTTTACAGTATTCATGTTTTTTACTGTATTTTGATCAAATATTTTGATGGTAATGAATGGTAACACGTTGATAGAATGTTTGCCATTCAAAATGTAATGGAAGTTGGCATTCTAACATTTATTTGTATACTGTATTGCACAAATCTCTACAATTGTCTCAGGATTCGGATAAAAAAAATGCTAATTTTGTTTCTCCAAGGAAACACTTATTTGCTGACAACATTTGCCACCCAACTGTTGATTCTCATATACAACTAGCAGAAAACAAGTCACTGTTGAGGCGCCATTTACCCAGAACCAAAGTCTAAAATCTGATTTTACTTGCCTTGCAAGCCCTGGTATTTCCCTCACAAATTTAATTTGATAATTTCCTTCTGTTTAAGTTTTAGTCTTTATAGTCCTCCAGCTTCCAAAAGCTTTTTGACAATACCTTTCATGTTGTCAGCCATGACATGGATGAAAAATAGAATTCAGAATTCTACAACTAGTATGTCTGAAATCAGACAGACAGACGACTAGAATTACATAGATGTATAGAATTCAGTGCAATAAAATGGAGAGAAAGGACCCCAGAAAAGCCATTCCTGATGAATGAAGAGAAAAGTCCCCAAAAAGCTATTCCTGATGAAATTACAGTGTGTGTGGAGGGGGGAAGATCAGGGATGCTACAGTCCCACTGCACTTTCTATACACCTCTACCAGGTGTTGACATAATAATTATTTTATAATATTGCTAAAATGATCCCTTCATAACACCTAAAGCTGTGAACCAGTGACTTGATGCTGTGTAAGCTGACATGACAATTTTACCATAGGAATAACACATTACAGTGGAATTTACACATTAAGCGGGAGCCGTATAAGGGTGCCAGTGGACCCAGAATGCTGCTGTTCAATGAACCGTATCTGTTCTTAGTCAAAAGAGCAACCAGGTCAACTTTTCTCTAAAGATTCAATTTGGCATCAAAAAGAGCTCATACTAAATGTACTAAAGTAATAAATGTAAATTGATGGGTAAATGTAGGTGTTGACAGGAACTGTTTGTGGTCGGATCGGAGGTCACGTCGCGCCATCTCGCTCTTCTAATGATCGGGTGTAAGTGGCATTGTATGTCAATGCCGGCCAAGAAGGCACAGCCAAACATCACTCATCATCCTTCAGAGAAAGAGTGTGTGTGTGTGTGTGTGTGTGTGTGTGTGTGTGGTATAAAGGGGGAGTCACAGTAAGCTTCAAGAGCCGCATTACCTCATCCACACCAGAATCCAACACTGACACCTCCTTCACCCCAACACCCTCACTCTCCAACACACACACATTTGTGCTCGCATCTGCACACTCAGTCACCTCAATTCTATTCACTTCCAAACACATTAATATCCAGACAGACACAAACACAAGCACCATGTTAAGGATAATAGAAGGAACCTTCTATGTATATTTAACTGAGAGAATTGTGTGGATAAAAGCTATTGTTTGTCACAAATTGATGTTTTTGTCTGAGAATATTTTACAAACATTTATAACAATTAGAAATGTTTCTTAATCAAATCAGCATATTAAAATGGCTAAAGGACCAGGTGGCACTGGAAGATTGTTGTGGCTGCTGAAAATTTAGCTTTGCTGTCACAGGAATAAAATTAGAAATAAAAATGTGAACGAAAATGAAAATATATTAAAAAAGAAAACAGTTTTCTTTTTCGAGATTATATTACTGTTTTACTGTATTTTTGATCAAATAATTGTAGCTTTGACTTAAAGACTTATGCAAAAGTATTTAAAAAATACCAGACGCCCAAGTTGAAGCTATTTTGTGTGTGTGTGTATGATATGTATTTTATTTATATATATAAATATATAGGATATAGATATATATATAATATTATATATAAAATGTGGTGTATATTATGTATGTATGTATATATATATATATCTCCTAGGTGTAATGTATGTATGTATATAGATATATATATATATATTTGTGAAGGAACATGTGAATGTGTTATATAATTATATGAATACACTTAATTTCCCTGGATGTACTTAGTTTAATTGTTTACAAAAAACACCAATTTGACAAATAATATTAGACAGGTCAACTAAGTAAAACTACGATAACCATATATGCATGGTAAAGATTTGATGTATTATGATGTGGATATAGTAAAACTACAGTGGAAATGATTTGCACAATAAGAAATTAAACTTAAAAAAGAGAAAAGAAGAGCTGAAGGAACTGGGAGTGGAAGATCAATGGACATTGGTGAATGGTGTTAATGTTGTGAAAGATAAGAAACAGAGAGAAGTGAGTCAATGACTCTCCCTGGCCAAATTTGAGATTACATAACCTGGTAAACACTGAGAATACCAATCTCCCTGCATGGTTAGTATATTTGAGCTAGTGAAAAGGAAAGAAAAGAAACATGAAATTAGGTCAAGATAGAGAAAAAGAATGTGATCTTTATCAAAGTCAAAAAACACTGGTCACAAGTCTCCCAGCAGTATCAAAGACCTGGAACAATGCTAACTATGAGCTCAACATTAGTTTATGGTACACCCACAACATATCAGAGTTCAAACATAATACAAATAAAGACTGTGTCAGTGCACATTGGTTGAATTCATCAGGGGAAGATCCGGTCACGATGAGTTCTTTATGAATGAACTATAATAAGGTGCAAAAACTCATCATTCCATGTTTATGAATCATTAATGCTTGTATCAGAACGCACTAATATTTCAACTGTATGCAGATCTGACAAGCTGCCAACTGATGAAATAAATCAAGACGACCTTGTGGGTCAGCCTATTATTGCTATGAAAACCCAAGCTATTCAAACACGTTAAAAAGGCAAAGAGGCCTTTCGTGGTTGGGAATAGTTCACTCATAAAAGAACCTCGTTTTCACATCCCCACCCTGTCATTCAAACCTGTATGACTTTTCTTCCAACACGCTTTGAGATGGCAAGTTTTCAATATGCACATGTGCAAAAGAGATTTTAAAGCTATGGCAGAAGTAAGGCAAACAGTGAATAAAAACTTAAATGTTGGTCTTTACCTTCATAAAAGAAAGAATATCATACAGATTTGGAATGACATGACTGATTAAATGATCACAGATTTTTCATTTTTGGTGAACTATTTATTTACCGCTTTAAAAGGACAGAGTTAGTGTTGAAGATATAGGATAGAAGAAATATACACAGAAGGACAAAAATTTAGAATTCCAAACGCAGTTAGTGCGTACCTGTCACTGTGATAAGAGATAACTTTTACAGCTAATCTTAGCACCTATCCTAATGTATCAGGTCTACTAAAAAGGTTCTCCTTTTCTCAGGCAAACACCTTGTATTTTAGGTGCATTAGCTCTGAGGGGGGGTCAAGGACATGCATGATGTCTTTTCGTACCATGAAAATGGAGCCCTACATTAAACGTTAGCTGTGGCCCTTAGTTCAGGGGCGTCAGAAAGAGGAGGGATGCGCGGGGAAAAATGTCGAGGATTGTCGGCTGTACTTACGACTTGCAGGCAAATGCATGCCACCTATAGGAGGTATGCAGCGAAAGGCACGCCATCCCAACCGAGATCACGTGAGAAAATGAGGCCTTGTGGTATGGCAGCCACTGTCCATTGGAGCGGAGAAGGAAATTAGCGCGTGTGTATAATGAATAGATAAAGAGGGGAACAGCCATCTGTGGTTAAGGTGAGAGCAGGGAGAGTTTGCAGCATCCCATGAGACAGGCGCAGATGGAGACCAAAGACCACTAGCAGGGCATTGGATGCTGCTGATCCTAAGCCCCTATACTGGCCATGAATACTGTAACATGTAGAACCCTGTAATCTTTTTAAACTGTGGTATAGTCCCCATAAAATGAATTTCTGTCATCTTTTACTCACCTTCATGTCGTTCCAAACCCTGTATGTCTTTATGTTTGGCACATGGACACCCAAATTGACAACCTTATGGACATGGTGGCTGGACACGGCGAACAATTGCCAAACAGAAAGCGAAGGACACTTGCCGTGGAAGGATACAGTTTTACATAAAAGTGATCCATATAAGTTGTTGTGCCGAAATCGTCTAAACGACACTTAAGCCATTAAAAAGTAGATATGTGGAGTTTTGGAAGATGATGGGCGGTACATAGAGCTTTCTCTAATAGGCTCACCAAGTGGCTGCATTTATGTGATCAGAAGAACCGTAAAGAGTTTTTAGAAATATTAGAATAATTTAAAATAGCTGTTTTCTATATTTCTACATTTTAAAATGTAATTTATTCCTGTGATGAAAAAGTTTAATTTTCAGCAGCCATTACTCAGTCTTCAGTGTCACATGATCCAGTCATTCCAACATGTTGATTTGGTTCTCAAGTTATCTTTCTTATTATCAATATTAAAAAGTTACTTAATATTCTTGTGGAAACTGTGATTAATTTTTTCAGGATTATTTGATGAATAGAAAGTTTATAAAAAGCATTTTAAATAGATTTACTCTATTTGACATTACTGTCACATTTGATCAATTTAATGCATGCTTGCTGAATAAAAGTAGTAATAAAAAAAACTGGCCCCAAACTTTTGATTGGTTCTATATATGATAACTTAGTGTAAAAAAAAAACACAGAGTTAATAACTGCCTAATTTGAAAACCATATGGGTTTAGAACAATATTATAGTGAGCAAATTATTTTCATTTTTGGGTGAACTACTCCTTCAAGGGGATAAACAAATATCACAAAAATCAAAAACAAAATAATTTGTCAACTAATGGATGAAAAACAAATCATACTGATCAGCTTCCACGCATAATTTCAATGCCAGTTCATCTCTACAGGACATCAAAACTTTGCAGCTGCATGTGAAAAGGGTAAAATCTGACTGCTGCACACGTTTGCAGAAAACATTTGCGGCAGCTTGTCAATTTCCATTCAAAATCAAGAGCGTCAGCCCGTGAAACCATCAGAATCACCACCAATCCCAACCCTATCAGATCTGCTTACCCAGTCGTAGGGTTTAATTCCAGCTGGAGTATATCAGAGGATGCTGGGTATTACCAAAGTTGAGACAACGCTAACGACACACAACATATATAAATTCTGCCACCAAGACACAAACTCACACACTCACTCACACAATAATACCCTGAACCGGATGGCACCAACAAACAGAGCTTTGGATTGAATGAAGGTGGACAGAGGAGGAAGGGGATTTTGGGTAATGTAGTTGAATCCATGGCAGTGGTATGGTCCGTTCTCTGGGGCGGATTACTTACGGGTGGCAGCAGAAGGTGGTGGCGATAATTGGCAGACACTGTATGACACCCTTGAAGCGCCACAGATGTACTTGCTCCACCCAGGAGCCACTGATTATTCCGTAACGCAGAGAGGACAACACTATCTATAGGCCGCCAAGTCAGAGCATCAGATGGTTGGTCGGAAGTCAGCATCAGGAATGGGGGCGGGGCAGCGGTTTAGATGGGGGCAGAGGGAAAACATAATTAGATGGTAAAATGCTAGACTAAGAAATGGGTTGGGAAAAAAACACCCCATTGAGATGGATAAAAGGAATACAAACTGTATAGAATGTGCACTCAGTGCAACACACTAAAAAAACTCAAAGGACCTTAAAGTCTTCAATATCAATGACTAGTAGAAATACTTCTATTGTATTAATGATTGACTGATTTATTGATTGCAATTTTATTACAAATTGCATTATCAGCATAGTAGTTTCAGTGAAAACTTCACAAGTTTGTGTAAAATCAGAGTTCTCCAGATTTTAGAATGTTCCAGAGAGTCTTGTGCTGCAATGGAACACTTGACTATATGGAGTTTACATGATCAGTATAATAAATTCACTAATTTAATAAGAGACCTAGAAATACTGCAGAACCTAAAATATGTCTTAATCATTCTTTGTTTTACATCCTAAAAATTATTCCAGAAAAAAAAATATCAAAATTTTCAATATAAGCTCAGTATTCTGCGTTCAACACTAACTCAGCATAAAGTTTCGGAATGTTTTGTCATGGTTCTCTTCAGTTCTTTAAGAACTTGCATTTCACTTTTACACTTTTCCAGATTTAGAACAAGAAACACTGAAAATCTGCTGGCATGGTGAAGCATATTCACATTGTATTCACAAAAAGAACAGCCAATCACCACATTACACCTCAAAAGGAACCAAAAAAATGGGAACATTGTTTTCATTTACAAAAAAAAAAAAAAAAAAAGCTATAAATGAATTCCACACATACTTTAAACACAGTATCATTGAAGTGACTTGAAGTGAAGTGAAAAACATGACCTTAACGCAACCATAATGAACAGCTGTAATCTGAAGTGTTTGAAATTCATGTTGAAGTGCATTCTTACACTTTACAAAACATTTTAATAAGATTTAATATACTCAAATGTCTAGAATACATCAAATCCCTTCCGTCCTGGTACCAAGTCTGGGAGTGAATACAGAATGCAGTATAGTACAGAAACTGCCTACACCGACGCGAGGGTGTGCTGATTGCTCACTATTTGATATTACATTTTTCAGTTAAAGTTTGGAACTGTAAAGGGGAACACTCACGTGGAACGAAGAGTGTTTAGAAGATAAGTTCCATGGCTGAAAGGACTGAATTTAATGACAAATCCTGTTTCTTTGGCAAGCTGATTGTAGCACAATGAACCGCGACACACAGCAAATCAAGTAACACGATACCGATGCGTACCGTCACCTGAATTAGCCAAGGACACCAGTTGATTGGCTATCTATCACTCTATTATCTCCATGTGTGTCATATATATTAGTATATATTTATATATTATAGCTATTAGATCAATAATAGATATATATAATCACACACACATCGTTACTGCAACCGTACAAACAGAGAAAACGTTAGTCATATTTTAGTGTACAAGAAAAATTGGCAAACTGTATTTATTCATCACTTGGCCAGTATCTTTATTTTTATTTATTTTACCATCAGCATTTCATCAAAGGTGCCTAATGTTTTTCTCCAGAAAACATATGTTAAATATTCAGTAATGACTAAGCAATCAAAACAAGAATACAAGAAACAAAATCCCTATTATGACAAGTCATGTTTTTGTGATTGGTCTCGTTTAACAAAAGGATCTCTCATCTTGCATTAGATGCTACAAGTTACACAATGAGCTATGTTTGACAGAATTATACAGCTAAAAATGAAACAAAAAAGCGAAATAATCCCCGTTTTATGTCAATTATAAAAAAAGAAAAGAAAAAAAAAAGAAAGTAAAATACAGATTTGTGGCCAGCAAGAAATATTTATAACCAGTCAAATTTCTCAATTCACCCATCACTGGCAGGTGTGATAAAAAGTTCATTTTCACACAGAATCTGTGATCTCATCTACACTAAATTTATAAAAAGTGTATGGAGTTATTTTGTTATGGTTACATGACACACAGCTCAGCACTTTTTTTTTTTTTTTTTTTTTTAAATATTGGACCTTTCATTTGGATCATTTCAGAGGATTTTCTGAACAATCCGGCAACGTGATCAGTTCTGGGAACTGCTTATCATTAATTGATTTGGAAGAAATGTGTTAGAGTAACAAAAGGATTTAACATAATTTTAGTCACATGAAAACCTAAAAGCTTATTTTTTTACCTCCAGCCCAAGCAGCTGAGCAAAGAAGTTGGACCCCAGATCTGCGATGACGACATAGAAAGCAATGCATGTGCCCAACATGAGGCCAATCATGCTGAAAACAGAGAGAGAATACAAGTAAATAATACAAGCAATAAGAGAAGCTGAATCTCCACAAAGTCATCTTACCTTAATTCCACAAGAGCCTTGCCTGGTTTTCCATAAGCATGAAAAGCTGGGAAGGGAGAAAGAAAGAAAAAGGCTTCTTGCAAAATTATCTTGTAAAATTACAGTTTTTTTTTTTTTAACCACTTCCACAAAAAGGGTTGATTAGAATTTTTAACATAACACTAATATCACAAATACTAATGTGGCAGGAGCTCTTTCAGTCTACATTAGCGGAGTGTTGTAGGTTCTTGGCTTTTCTGTTTTATTTTGCTTTAAAAATACAGATGTTGCAATCTGGTCACCTAATTTAACAATATAATTAATTATTTCACTGTAATCCACACTGAGGATGCTTGAAACATTATCATGATGGAAACTGTGAAAGCAGCAGACACACTAAGAGGTTTCATGTCACTCTCACCTAGTCCAGCGTAAGTCCTGCGTTTGGTGTTACTAGCCGAGTGGACTAGAAACATGCAGGACTGGTGGGTCATCCACGAACAGAAGAACAACAACAGTGTGCCCAACACAATTCCACACTGCAGAGAGAACGAAAAAGAAAAATGGCTCTAAAAATTAAAGGACAAATACAGATGTCTTATATATTTATATTCCAGCCCCAGTAAATGTTACATGCTTTTACTGATTCAAACTAAAATGGCAGCTTATCAATTTCTGATTCACTTCATTCCCTCAGTTAACAGATTATTAACCAGAAAAGTAATGTGTAAACAACTCCAAGTCCGTATGCCAGATTTCAACATATGGAATCCTCTTATAAGCATACAAAACAACACAGCACACGTTCCCATAAGCTCTAACCATGCGTTTACCTGTTTGAAGCAGAAGGGCATCGTCAAGACACTCACACCCACG
Source organism: Sinocyclocheilus anophthalmus (assembly GCA_018155175.1). Taxonomy (NCBI): domain Eukaryota; kingdom Metazoa; phylum Chordata; class Actinopteri; order Cypriniformes; family Cyprinidae; genus Sinocyclocheilus; species Sinocyclocheilus anophthalmus. Next base: position 43,112 of record JADLZN010002762.1, read on the forward strand.
ATGCTGTTTACAACGTTCATGATCAGACCCCAGTTTGACACAGTCATTTTGGCTCTCTGACAGCTGAGATCTCTAATATCCAAATGGGTGTGTGTGGTGCTTCCACACTGGCCTAAGGTTTAATTGAGATAAGTAGGTTGATGCAGCTGTCCTTCAACTGGTCGTTATGATGCTCTGTGGAGACGCAGAAGAAAACAAAAACTTAAGCATCACATTCAGCGCTACTGAACTTGAGGGACTTTTTAAAAATGTACTCATTTGCTAGTGTTATGCTTTATATATAAAGAGAAATATACAGCTTAATACAAAACAGCAATATATAAACCATTAATAAACAATTAATTAGCTTATTTATTCATTTGGTATGCTCTACGAGATAAAAAAAAATGCAAACAGCTTCTGGAAACAGTAACCAAAGAAAACCAAAGCAAATAAAAATCTATATAATCAATACAAATTTATACTAGTAAACTCTATACCAAACAGACTCTGAAATATACAAAAGATGCTAGATTTTGAGTGATATAGAAGATTTCCTTTCATGCTATAAGAAAGCAGGTCATTACAGAATTACATCTGGAACAAATTTAACACATTTATCTATTGTTGGTCTACAGACATGTTCGCCTAACCTGATTCCCTTAAATCGTTAAAAACGACATATCTGTAATTGCTGCACTGATTACAAACATTCAGTGTAACTGTCAAATGTGTTTTAGGTTGTCCTGCCATATGGCAAAAGTTGTGTTGTCAGGTGCACTTTTGAGTACTTTTACACAACTCATAGAACAAACTGATTGGTCATTTGTGGGAAGATTTTTTCTCAATAAAATCAGAAACGGCAGCTTGTGTTTACATGTAGCAGACACAGAAAATATGCTGTGTTTGCTTTTAGTTTTGAAACACTGTTGAAAACAAAAATGTCATTTATCAGAGTAATATCAGTGTGCATGTGACAGCATATGTGACTTTTATACACACCAGAAGAAGTCATTATTGTATACTACTTTTCAATTTGCTAATTTAACATGCTATTCAATAAAGCAATTATCATTTCTCATGAGTAAACATTGTCCGTTTATAAAGTTTCCCATATCAAGAATGAGGAGGTTATAAATAAGTTTGTTTACGTACCACGTCCACACTTTTTCCCAACAGTCATTCATTTATAAGTGACCATCGGTTCATGGCTGTTTTAAAACGATTACAAATAAACTTCCTGTTATATGTGTGCCCTCTGTATGAAGTTACAGGAGATTCAACAAATATTTAGAGAGAAAATATGCAAAAATGTCCTTGTTTCCCCAATCTGTAACCAGGAAGTATGCGCAGCGCTGCCAGTGTGGCGTCACCAAAGACACTAGTGCGCCCTGCTGCCTCCAGTGGCCAGGAGTGGAATGACACGCTGCTTACAGCCTGTCACGGTTAGTCAAGTTCACTTTTGTTTGACAAATATAGCTGAAATTGGAAGTTGACGGTTTGTTCATTTTGTTTTCAAAGTAACTAACACCTGCAATATCTTTTGAGTCCCGCAATGCTTTACTTTGACACACGGTGTAGAATTTATGCATGCAGAGATCATATCAATGGCTCAGTCTGTCAACAGCACCTACACAGACGAATCACTGTGTTGTTTCATTTGGAGATTTGAGCAGGAAAGGCGAACAGGAACAAGGGATGTTGATCTGCAAGAGGAGCCCCACGGAATCTGGGCAACAGAGGCTTCTGTCTCTGGTGTACTGGTGTGTTTGGAGGAGAGAGGTTGGGACCAGCGTTCCCCAATAAGGCATGCGCTCTCCTGGGAGGGGATTTTAGTGTGTTGTTTTAGAATGGAGACAGGAAAAGTCTGGCTATTGTGTACCACTGGCCTTCGAACGTAACTGACAAGTCAGCCCATTGGCCAGAGGGTCTTGTCACTCCACACCTAATCCCTGAAGATTGGAAATAGGCCCGAGCAGCAGAAGGGGAGACAGTGGGCAGATTGCTAGGCAGATTTGGTGGTGGGGGGGAGAGATTCTGTAGCCAGGAAGAAATTAGACACAGGCACCCGGTTGAACCGCTGACCTCCAGGGGAAACCCCTGGTCAGCGCGAGGTCACGGGAGCACAAAGCTGGGCGATGAACTGCGAGAGGTCAAGCATGTATGCGGCTGAAAGAGAGTCTTTGTGAGCTCAGGCATGCACAAAATTTCCCATCAGCCACCAAAGTCACAGGCTCCTCAGGAAGCCAAGGAAGGGGGATGAAACCTGGCGACGGAGAGTTGCAGCACTTGTGTGTGTGCGAGTGACCTCAGAAAGGACACACACAGACTGCAGCAGTAATCACATTTAATTACACATCAACCAGCCTTGTGAATTAAGTTTTTAATGCAGACCTCCCTACACACAAAAAGACTGACATGTGCAGCTAAACATTGCCTACCTTTGTCCTCCTAAAATCTATTAAAGCCCTCTCTATTAACCATCAGCATCGCTAAAGGCTGCAGATAATGGCCATTATGTTGATAATTGTGAATAAAAGGAACAAAAGATGTTTTTTGTGTGCAATGCCTCAATCTACCGTTCATCCAAAGGTCGGACCTATTTATAATGGGAGCCTGGTTGAAACGATAAGGGCTGAATTCAATAAAAGAAACGATTACATGATCCTGTGCCAATAATCTGTCAGCGCTCAGTCGCTAATCGATTACTTATGTAATCTAAACAGTCCTGTCGGCATTTGTTTATTCCAGTGTTACCTGTTTTAATGTGATTTACTAAATCAAATCATTTGCTTATTGGATAATCATTAGTTTCAAATCTATTTCAAATCCATGGTGGTGTGTTTTAAATACAGGCTCAGTGATAAAGATAGATCTGTTTAGAAGAAAAACCTTTGAATTGTGTTCTGCATATGCAAGTTTTATGTGTACCTGAGAATTGAATTAAGAATATTTTTCAAATAAATTTGCTCATAGGATAGATACATAGATAGATAGATAGTCTCTATCACTCCCAGTGTATATAGTGGTTCCAGCCCTGCTTTAGGAAGAACATTTGCGAGATGACACAGAATATTAACTGGTGCTTGAAAACAGTGTTCATTGTTTCATGGATATTTCTTGTTAAATAAGCAGAACACAGCCTTAGACACATCTACACGTCAATGCGTGGGGGTCAGCAACGTTGTTGGGAATTTTTCTCATAGTAACACATGCGCAGGCATAGCACAGCTCCTTGGCATGTGCATGTGGACAGTAAAAGTGTCAGAATGACATTTACACCGTTAACGACTAAATCTCTCTACGTTACAGATACTGCTATTATGGCTTTGGACGAATCTCTCTCACACACACAATCAAACACACACGATTCCAATTGTAAAGGGAAAAGCTGTGCATTCAGTATTTACTTGGCCTGACCGCTATAATTTCAGTTTTCACACAGCTTAAAGATAGGGGGTAATTAAAGTGAGAATGTTTTCCTTTCAGATTAGTTGTCCTGTCCATTTATCAGTTGTCTGACCACATGTGTACAGACGCTGGATGCCTGTGAAGCACTCACTGAAAGTCAGTCTTTCAGAAAGAGTGCCAAATTGTCATTCCCCATTAAAAGCTGCTCTCCACTCAAACATGGCAAGCATCTCGGCTTGACAGGCGGCTATTTTATAGGCCTGAAACATTTCTCTGCCTCTTTCCTTACGTCTTTTGCTGTACCCAACCCCCGTGACTGCCAACTGTTAGTACATCTCAATCAGGTCTTCATGTTGAATTGGGCTTAACTAACCCCACTCAAACAGCCATGAAATAGCAGAGAAAAAACTCACCATAAATCTTTACACAGGGAAAAAAACCCTCAGACTCGTAAAAAAGGAGGGTGGCAAGAGTTGCGCTGATGGGCTGATCTATGTAGCCTCTCCTCTCAAAGTTATGCACAGCCATCCTCATACAAGCCCGCCGTATATCAACCACGGGGGCTGGAGGGTCCGGTCAATGGCGGAGCCTGTTAGATGCGGCCCGCACAGAAAGGGCTCCTGTGTCAGCTCCCACAGGGTACCTCCAATTAAAATCCTTTTTTGAGACATGGTTATGTGCGAATTGTAATTGGTAGGGGTGTCTGCATGGAGAAAGAAGGCACCTCATTCCTGTGTGGCGGTGGGGAGTGATTGGGGCGGTTTTGGGTTTCTGTAAAACTAATGGATCATTTAGGGCTTGCTTGATGAAAGTGTATTCTAAATATAATATATTACGCCATAAATGCTTTGATTTGGCCTCAGTTTACACAAGCAACGGCCACCGCATGCTTCTGGAAATCTTTCTGTGCCGCTTTCGGGCCTTTCAATAATTCTTTGAGAAATTTGCGTTGGCTGTTTCTCACTAATTATATCCCTCATGGTAAAAAGAGAGGAAACAGTGGCAGCTCAGTGCCTTAAAAGAGAAAAGCATAGATCACAGATCATTTTAGTGGCTCCTCCCACTTCGGCCCCACCCACTGAAATACGGCCAATCACAGGCACATTGCTCAGACCAGATATGTGGCTCACAGCTGCTGAGGAATTAGTGGGGTACAGCCAGTGCTCCCCTAACATTACTAATGAATCTCTTTTAGATGACTTTCATGACTTCACATGCAGCAAGTGAGCTACCCAGCCCCTGCCCTCTGATTGACCTCATCCCTGGCCAAGTTTCTTCTTAGTAGTGACTGAGGGGAACAGATGGGGTACAGGAATACCCCCCTTTCCTTGCCCGCTTTACAGTCTTTCTACCCCTCAATCAAATAACCATATAACCGCCTAACCCCCTTTTTTATGGACTATGACCCTTATCCAGCTCTGGGCAGTAATGCATTACTTAGTAACGAGTTACTGTAATTTGATTATTTTTTTAATAACGGAGTAATTTAACGTTATTAATTGTCAAAATAGTAATTAGAGTATAGTTACAGGCCGAGGCCTTTATACGTTACTGCCACGTTACATTGCTGACAGAATGCAGTGTTTTATAATCTAGAGATTGTAAAAAGGATGTAACACACGCATTGTCGAGTCAAGTGCCAGTGGATTAGAGACCTGCTCTCCTGCGAGACCCGAGCGCGGGACAAGATGGGGAGCTGATGGTGGACACCATCTTGGCAATCGTGTGTGTGTGTGTGTGTGTGTGTGTGTGTGTGTGTGTGTGGGATGTGGGAGAATAAAACGATTCACGGGACTCCCGCAAAATAGAAATATCTAAAGATAAAATATCTAAAACAAATAAATTGTTATTCATCTATTGCACAAAAGCAACATGAACTAATATAAAATATAAACGATTAACAGATGCAAGCATATGCAGAGTTTCTATTTAGGCTATAACACGTGTTTGCAGCGTTGAGCAATGCAGTGCTGACATTTGCGTGCTCACGAATCCTCTCATTATAACACACGAATTGTAGACATTATGAAAGATTCATTATGCATATATGTATTGTGTTATAACAGAGATTTGTGAGATTGCGATGAACTGAGATGTCTTTAAGAGATTATAATTGCAGCGCTCTTTGCTGGCATTCTGCCATGCCAAACCATGCACGCAGCAGCCGCTTGCTTTAGTTAAAAATAACAGTGTTCTGTGAATGTTGATGCTTTAATAAAAAATATTTATCGGGAGCGTGTATGCTGGGATTTCATACATTTCATGGAGAAAAAAGTAACGTAACTAGTAATGTAACTAATTACTAGTTACTTTTGAAATAAAGTAATCAGAACCGTAACGTGATTACTTTTAAAAGGAGTAATCAGTAATCAATAATTTGATTACATTTTTAGAGTAACTTGCCCAACACTGCTCCTATCTCTCTCTTCTCCATCAACAGTGCAACTTTATTATACTCAGTGTTCTAGAGAAGAGAAGTGTCGTTCACTGTGGAGACGTTTGTGTTGCTATCAGTCATGATATCTTATTATTCACTGAATTGTTCAGCATGTTTAGATTACACAATGCATTTAAAAAAAAATAGGTTACACGATAAATTGTAAAACTGATCTGGTGAAAAGAATGGAGGCATTTATTATGTAATGAGGGTATTTATTATGTAAATGTATGTATTTTTAATTTGTATTTTTTTAACAATATCTGTATAGTGCTATTCTAATGTAGCCATAATATTAATATAATAAATACAAAACATGTACATCATAACGCTAGGTTACATCGATAAGCCTATAATGGACCCTTTTCTCAAGACTGTGATGACGCGTTTAATGGTCATCAGCATCGTAAATCCTCGAAAGTTTTTCAATTTTTTTTTAATTGATCTACATTTATAACAATATTCTTTGTATTATATCACATTTGCATCAAATTATAAAAAAAACAGTTAACGCTAATGCGAGGGTGTTTCTAATGCAGCGTCTATGGGAGGGATGGTAAATTTGACATCGTTCTCTCTTCTGACTGCCGTTATCAGTCTCTCTCAATTTTTTCCTGTATTGAAAGTCATGAAAACACTATCGGGGAGTTTTTCTTTTCCTATTTGAGCAAATGGGAATGCAAAAAATATATTTGTGGTAGTCTCTCATTCACTGCTCTTCAAGTTAACACGACTTCCGCTGCCGAGAAACCCGGAAATGTGAAAAAGTGTCTTGATTGTTATGATTGAGTTTTTGAACCATTCATTTAGCGGATTCGTTAAAAACACTGATTGTTTTTTTTTTTTTAAAAACGGCTCACATGACATACTGAATTCGAAACCGCATAAAAGTACACTACTATTATAATTTACCATATCTTTCTATAGCAGACATAGTAAAAGTAGTGTGGTAGAATGCGGTCAAAACACCAGACTGTCTTTATAAGTGAGTCATTGAATCATTCATTGAATCGATTAGCAAAGCGAATCATTCAGGAACGAAACAACACTACTGCGTTGCTCTTCTGTGGATTTTAAAGACAACGTAACTGACAATATTGTGTGGTCTGAACTGTAAGTTACTCAATATTAACTTTTTGTTTATTTAACTGTTGTATAAAAGTAATATCACACTGCCTACTTATTAGGCTATTTCTAAGAATTGGCCCAAACCGCCATTCCATTGCTAATTAATCTAACCTGACGTTTTTGAATTAGCAACGCAGACTTGTTCTAACATAAATTTTCTTATGTTATATATATTGTGTGTGTGTGTGTGTGTGTGTGTGTGTGTGGAGAGAGAGAGAGAGAGAGAGAGGAGTGTACGTATATGTTTAACAAAGTAAACATACCTGTTTTTCGCTAAACACTGCCATAACAAGCATTTTTTACTTGTGATTTGTGATATTGCTGCTTTCATGAAACATTATTTATATGTAATGCAACTTTCAACTTTTATAATGTATGCATTATATATCTTACATACATTAGCATGTGGTTCAAAACAGAATTAATCTAGCTTTATTTAAAATGCTCATTTATAGCCTAATCCAGGATTGCAGGATGATTACTGGCCATTAGTTGAATGGGTAATTTGAGGATTAATTTTTTTCTCCCTTATATAAAATGTTTGTGTAATTAAATTCGAATCATAAAACAAACTCTTTAGCCCCATGGAAAAAGTCAGAGGGCTTCTTATGGCCAGTCCGTTCCTTCTTACATCACATCCATGTCATCTTTCTCTTTTTATCCAGAAGCTTCTGTATGGATTTCTTGCATTCAGTTTCTCTCTGCTTTCATTTTTGATCGTTTTGTCAGATCTAATAGGCACATACACGTACACACACATACGTACAATTCAGAAGGAGCACAGCAGCTGAAGTGAGCAGGAATCAAAGAGACATTGGGGATTTTGAATGGCTCCAAATGGCCATACAGTGGTGACAGTGTAGAATCAACATCCATCCATTATCTCTGTATCCGCTTCTAACTCAGCCTTCACGAACACCACACACACACACACACACACACACACAACACTCATACACAGGCAAATACAGACAGGTACACGCTCATCCAGAGAAAGTGTCACACTGGGTTTTCTGGAATCTCAGGCCCCCTCCTCACTCTCTCGCACTCTCACTTTTTATTGCCCCGTTTCCTCCTCCTCCCTCGTTCTGTGGTGCAGAAATGTGTGAGGATCGCCACAGAGCAGCTGCTGGCAAGAGCTGCAGGTTCAGGCCAAAGAGAAACACATTATCCTGTTCTAAACAGGAAATGTCTTCTTAAATAGCCATAAGTAAAGGCTTCACTTCACAGTTGGGCCCTGGAAACACACTATTTTTTATTTAATGTCGAAAGCCGGCATATGTAAACATAATCACACATAAATCTAAACAGTTATTAGTTCACAGTCTGTCTTTTATGTATCCTCATAGCACAGAGAACATTTGTGACCTGGAAATGTTGTGAAGCTTATCTATATTGGTGCATTATGTTCATGTACAGTGGTCCCAAAAAGTATTTGGCCACCTTTAAACTTTTGAAATGTATACATGTAATGAGATAGCAAACTGATGCTCGTAAAACTAAGTAATGCTAGATTCTAGACCTTTTTTAATTGTTTTAACTTATAAATATATAGAATATTTATAGAATAATATATTTTATATAAATATATAATAAATAAATATGAGAATATAAAAAATAGTAATGGGTACCTTGTAGAGAGAGAGAATTTTGTGATATATTTATAGTTTTATAATAATTAGGAATAATTATATATTGATATAAATGTATAGAAATATTTTTGTATTATACTATAATGCAATATTTTACCAGACAGATCCTCACAAATGATAATTTTTTTGTTTTTTGAAATGTATGCTCATATTTTTCTACTAGTAGCAGCAGTGATCTTTAGGTATTGTGTTGTACATATGAGTGTAATTTATTTATTTAAAAAAAACAATATAGGCCGGAAAGATCCAATCGGAAGATTGAAAGATCCAGTTATGACATTTTGTTTAAACATTACGAGGTCAAAAAAATTAATGGATGAATCGTTCACAATAAGATCTATAACATTTTCAAAATAGATCGGGTGAATTTTCATTCCATGCTGACTTAAAATAAATGCCACTTGGTTTGATATTTTATCATATAATGCAATTAAATTTTTCATGCATTTTTAAGTGTAGCGTAAGTGTCCAAATACTTTTTAGGGCCACTGTGCTTGTGTATTTTCCATATGCCGCTTATGAGTTGTAAATAGCCCTGTTTTTGTGTTCGCCTACCCATGAGTGAGCGGACTGCACACAGACAGTGGCTATCCACATGAAAGCCTTCACTGTCCCCACAATCTCGCCTTTGTTCTTACACTGATCTGATCAAGGGCAGTCTTTGTGAGCTCCCTGTGCCCTGTCTGCGTGCACTTTCAAGGGGATATTTCTCTTCCATGTCTACTCCTTTGCTTTCTTCTCTCTCTAAAATTAAGCTCTGTAATTCTTGCCTTTTTCCAGGTAAATGAAAAAAAGAGGCCCATGCGATTGATGTGTTTGGCGGTTGTTGGGGACGCGGTGGTGTGGACAGAGGAAAGTGGTTGACGAATAAAGCTGTGTCTTCCCTTTGTCATTACATCCTCCTCCCCATTTGTTTTCTTTTTCAAGTGTCCTGAAACAACAGTGCGGCTCTTTATTTTCTGTAATGGTGCTGCTTATTTACTGTGAGTCATTGACTTTATGCCAAAGCCACATTTTCCAGCAAGTTTTGAGCTGTAAACCGCATCAAAGGAGGGATGGGGTGGGGGTCATTCCTGCAGTGAGTGTAAATATTTGGGCACGGAGCACATAGTGGGTGGCACGTTGTGTTCACGAGAGAGGAGGGGTATTGCCTTTGGACACGGAGCGATAAAACCATTCCCCTCTGTGCTCCGGCGCAGGAACTAACCCTTTACCCAGCTCTCCTTCACTGCTTAATTAGCTCTTATGATTAGATGAAGCCCACAGATAGGCTGCAAGGGGAATAACTAGCACTCGGGGTCTCATTGCGGTGACTCAATATTCTGATCAGGTCTATTGTCTGTATTTGAAGATGCTACAAACAGGTGGACTGTTCAGGCAGAATGAAACTAGATTTTTACATTTGCACAACTCGCCAACATGACACTGCAGTGTTCTGGGTGGCTGCTAGGGCATTTCTGTGTGGTTGCTAGGGTGGCCTGGGAGGTTGCTAAGGCATATCTACATGTTTGCCAGCAGGGCTGAAATGATTAGTCGGCATATAAAAAAACTGTCAAATAGTCATTTGATCTCATATGACATAATGTAAAGACCTGCAATAACGTGGTTTGACCAGTGTGGCGCTGTAGCAGAAGACTGTATTCAGCCCTCCTGGCTGCAATCCAACAGAAGACACACTCATTAGAAGTGCAAACGAAGCCAAACCAGTAGAGTGAGTGTAGGAAAGCTGTCATGTGTAAAGGCCTCAATATACTCATGGCAAAGTTCTTTTCCATTCTTCGGTTAGGTGTAATAAAAATAAGTTCCATATATGCAAGCAGCGATTTATTGTTAGCGAACCTCCCGACATTGCTGAGAGTGAGAGTTTAGATGAATGTATAAATATAAGATGCATGCTTTCCTCTCAATAACAGAGTAAACGCACAGCAAAAATGACAGTGGTGAGAAAACAGCAGTTAAGAAAGCATCTGATCATAGGCCTGAGGATATGTTTGCACCAGCTCGGCGCTCCAGTAAAGTTACGTCACATTTATTTATATAATACTTTATGCAATAGATTGCTTTAAAGCAAGCAACATTACAGGATTAAACATAGGAAAAAAACGTGTAAGTGTCGCTTTCAGTTTGAATTAAAACTTGATTTTCTGCTATAAAGCAGCTCTAAATGTATATGAATGTGTATAATATGTAAAACTCAATATTTTAACAAATTGCAAAAGTTGAATAATCAGACAAAGCCTACTGATTAATCAGTGGAATAATCAACGAGTAGTCGATTAATCATTCCAATAACCGTTATATTAATCAATTATCAAAGTAATCGTTTGTTGCTGTAGACCTTGTCAGAGAAACAAGTGTGCATCCATCTTTATAATTATGTGTTTGAATATTCTTTTTTGTGTTGAAGAGTAATTAGCCAGTGAAGTGAAATTCCTTATCGTAGAGTTAACAGAAGTTATCATAAGCATTGTAATGTTCGAAGCGGATGTCATAACAAATGTCAGTAGACCTGGAAGATTTTAAAACGAGCTGTTCATTAATAAATTCAAAAGATCTTACCTTCATGCTGTGGAAATTAGAAACTTGAAGACAGAAGACAACGAGCACAGTGTTGAAAAGGGTCGGGGCTACATAAAGTCTATATGATTGCTAGAATGTTTTGGGTGGTTGAAAGAACATTTCTGTGTGGTTGCTAAGGGGTTCTGGGTGGTTGCTAGGGCATTTCTATGCAGTTTCTAAAGGGTTCCTGGTGGTTGCAAGAGCATTTCTGTTTGGTTGCTAATGTTCTAGATCAGGGACCTCCAACCCTGCTCCTGGAGAGCTACTGTCCTGCAGATTTCAGCTCCAACCCCAATCAAACACACGTTGAACCAACTAATCAAGGTGTTCAGGGTTACTTGATTACATGCAGGTGTATTGGAGCAGGGTTGGAACTGAAGTCTGCAGGATGGTAGCTCTCCAGCAACAGGGTCGGATATCCCTGATGGTTGCTGGGTTATTTCTAGAGGCTATGGGAATGTTCCATCCATTTTATAATCTGTCAGATGGAAATTACAAGTCCAATAGTTTTTTTTTTTTTTTTAAGTAATAACACTCTCCTCAGCAAGCCACAGAGTTTGAGTTACCTTGAGTTACTCTTGTCTGTAACACAAACTGTGTGGGACATTTTTATTTAAATGTCTGTTTTGAGAAGTTTTTTTTAAAGTAATTAGTTATGCCAAAGTTTAATACTTGAGGTTAGAGGTTTAGTATGAGCGATAGTAGTAGTGGTGCTATGGCTAGCACTACGAATATGTAAAATGCACATCGATTAAAAGGTTTTTATGAAAGCCAGCAAGCATGTAGTGAACATTTGTGCCCTGAACATCCCAAAATTGATTCAACCACACCCTAAAGCAATGCTGTACATAACCACTTCCATAGCCTATATCTGGACAAAAAGAAAATCAGACCTCGGATTGTCCACGTGGACTGTTTAGTGCAGTTGGAGCCTATTCTGTCAGTAACTATGATTATCAGCTTGCTGAGGTCATGCTGCAGAAAGAAGAGGGGCCTTGGGGTGTCAGAGGTGGGGCGCATATGCCCACAAGGTATATGGACCTGCACTTCTACAACGTGGGTGTACTTATATGCGACCTTACCAGAGTCACCCCAGCCCTGCCTACCAGGGTTCTAATCATAGTCTCCATGTCCTCAAGCTACACGATGTGGTCAGCAGACATTCTGGCTGCAGCCGAGAAACTTTAGCTGCCCGCATAATTTTCTCCTTTTTTAACTGAATCTCGCCAGTGACCCCGGCCTGGCCTCTCGCTCACCCTGGCCTCCGCACTTCTAGCACCCGACCAAAATAGAGAAAAAATAAAACTAGCAGACTTCCAGAGTTCTGCCAATCATTTTGTATCAAGGCAATAAATCTGAATTGTTATTGTTCGGCCTACTATTTGCAAGTACACGTCTGTGTGTCAGAGCGGCGCTGCATGCGCAAGCCACAGGTTGCACATTTGGTTTTAATTGCGGCCGTTTCAGTCCAGGGCAAATGGAAAGCACATGGAAACCCCTCCACCTGCCTTGAGTCAGCTACTGACAGAAACACAGCAAATCAAACTGACAAGAGGAAGGGAGGCACTGAAAGAGAGAAAAAAACAATAGTGAGTTTATAGAGGGCGTGTAGTGAATAATTAATTCCCGAAAGGAAAATAATCTTTAAAAGGTATCAGAGAACAATTAAGGCTTCAAGACTAATAAAGGGCAAGCGGACAAGTTGGCGCTGTAAGGTCTGGGTTTTTCATTGGCCCCAAAGGATCCTTGTGTGCAGTTTGGAAATATGCCTATGCCTGGCTGCCTTGATAAGAAACACATGCAATTCAGACAAAGAGACTCCGTTTGTATGATTCCCTCTACTGAGGTGAGAACATAAACAAGCCGATTCAAATTAAAGAAGCCAGTGTCAAAATATTTAAAAACCCACCCAACCTGGTCTGAACCGATTTCAACAGAAACAAGACCCTTGCCTTCTGAGATACCGGCCTAGATGCTTGACAAAAAAAGACTCTTTCTGATCTGGCAACAGAAGCAAGTGATGAAAACTGTTTTATGGAAAGATAAAACAATAAAGTGATTACAAAGAGTAAGAAAAAATATGACAGATTTCCATCGGCTTATTGTTATCAGAAATGCCTTGGAATGACCTTGATGTGCAGTTCAAATCATGCACTGTGTTTTATGTAGACAGGTATAGGGAATGATTCCTGCATTTCATACTTTGAACCTTTACTATTTAAAGGTGCCATAGAATGCAAAAATCACTTTTATAAGGTGTTTTAACACAGTTGTGTGGCCGCAGTGTGTGAAAACAACCAGCCTATAATGGTAAAAATCCACCCACTCATTGTTTTATAATCCCAAGAAATCATAAACAGTCTCTCCACACTAGCAGTTCCAGATTTCTCACTACTACGTCATACTCGGGGGAAAGTCCCTCCCATTTGTGACTCTCTGCCCTATTAGCATATACACAGTAGTGATGCAAAGTCCGATTCATTTCCACGAACCGGTTATTTTCGGACAGATTGGCTCATTGAACCAGTTCAAAAAGCGGATTCATCGGTTCCTGACGTCATCAAGCAATAACGTCTCTACGCATTTCTTTTCTAACAACTCAGTGCCATGTATCAATGAAAAATTCAAATAAGTCATTTGTGTCAACGCATATTGAAACATTCAAAAATAAAGTTATTTGTGTGAAAGCGTATTGGTGATTATTGCCATATATTTAACTTAAGGTAATGGTGTTTGTGGTCACAGTTTCATTCGCGGATCCTCAGATACGACTGCCTGAGCAATATTGACAAGCCTACAATTTGGATAAGATTCCTTAAAGTTTAGCACCTACAGCACACATTACAGACATTGATGCACAAACGCGGATATGTTCTACATATCTACAGTATAAAGAATGAATAAACATAAACTCCTTGATTTCGCTTAAGCAACTTTAAATATAATATGCATGCACAATAAACTATTGTAAAATGTATTTACATCACTCGACAGAAATGTTTTTGCAGGTTTTAATAAAATGTAAATTAATAACAGTCATAATAAACAAGCATATTTCCAGTACATGCCTCAGGCTTGCACAGTATCGTCAACTCACTCATCAGAATCTTCGGTAATCCTCGGCAAACTTCAGGGGGGGGGGGGGTCGTGCGCTTGCGCATGCTTCAAAAGGGCTTACAATGAATTACAAAGATACATATCAGCTACAAGTGTAGGCACTACTTGCTTTATGCAAGCACTATATAGGATAAATCACTATACAGGATTTACCGTATTATACTTTATCGACACGAATTGATAGGCGAAACAACAAACAGCCACCCACAAATAGTCTATAAACAAAGCATCAGGCTGTCTTTGAATTCACATGAACAACGGTTAACGTAAAGTTACTCTTCGTCAGGCTACAGAAGAATACATAATTCCTCCGTTCAATTAGGCCTAAGGTTTAAATCGCCGTCATGCATGAATTAATTATATTTTTGCAATTTTACACATAATAATCCATGATGATCACATTACACAAAACTGAAATTGCACTTCAAAATAACACATTGCCCAAAATTTCACAAATCACGTTTTCAGGGGAGCCCATGTTTTATTAAGGGGAGCCGAGCTCCCCCTAGCTCCCCCGTAGTTCGCACCCTGGTCCTCGGTAATCCTCTGCAAACTTCGACAGTTGGTTGAACTGGCTCATTCGGTTCTTTTGAGTTGGACATGCTACTGCGGCTGTGCGTCCTGCGCATCAACCTGGAACTAAAGTTCGATTTGTGAACCGGCTCGACCGTTTACTTCCTGAGAACCAGCTCAAAAGAACGATTCGTTCAAGAACTACATCACTGATACACAGCCCTGGGTGAGAAGCAGCAGTCCGTCATTACTGTTTTCTTGTTGTAGCTGCTGGAGATACAATGTCAGCGCCAAAGAGCCATTAAAAGTGTTGTGTGTTGGGATGCACCAACGAACATAGGAGTCTCCATAGACCGCTGAGGGCATGGTGGTTAAATTTAATTTTCGAAGAAAATGTCCCGGAAAAAAACGGAAAAGTCCTATACGTTTGTGCTAACATTTTATGCCGGACTGCCTCACAAACAAGTTTCAGTTCAGCGCTGGAGTTGTGCAAAGATTGCTTCTGAAAGAGGGATCGATACCAACGCTTTGTGCACAAATGTCCAGACTCCAGACAAAGTAAGCATCAAGCGTCAAATTTTGTTTTCCAAAAGAGCTTCTTGACACTTGACACAATGTTGCTAAAGCTATCATTGTCTCTGCCTGTTTTCACTAATGCTACCTTCACGGGCTACCAGAATGATCATAAATAGGAATGTGGTAGTTAAAAATTGCATTTAGAAGCAATGTGAGGTCAGTAACACGGCCACCACCAGTTAAACTGTAACACCAGTATGCCCGCGAGCATGAGCTCTTGAAGCTCCGTACTCTTCTGAAAAGGGAGGCGGGAGCACCAGCTCATTTTCATTTAAAGGGGACAAACACAAAAAACAGCGCGTTTTGGCTCATACCCTAAAAGTGGCAATTTCAACAAGCTATAAAAAATGATCTGTGGGGTATTTTACGATAAAACTTCACATACACACTCTGGGGACATCAGAGAACAATTTAAGATATTGTATCAATGCATTCTATGGCACTTTTAAAGGTCACTGGCATTTTTACCCTCCACGCATAATGCATGCTTTTTTCATATGAAGAACACTGTGTTGTGTTACCATTTACAGAGGCAGAAAGTTATCATCTGTGAGGCTAAAGTGTTTTTACTACTAAAATAGTGTCTGTGGGAAAAATGTCTATTTGCTGACAAGTTTCATTCATGCTGGGTTTGACTAACTGTATGAACAAGCAACCTTTTACAACAGGTCACGGATTTGAAAAGTTGTGAAATTGAATGCACATACTTTTTCCAAGTCTGTCACATAAAGTGTATTCTGCACACTGACATACAGCATGCTTAAGGGCTACAAATACTTCAATTTTTAATTTTTCTTTCCAAGACTGGCTTGTAAACGCCGTTTGCCATGTAAGCCCGTTTCCGCGTTAGAAAATAATATTTATGTATTTTATTACCGTGACAGAGTACAGTAATTGTGACTTTATTTCTCACAATAGCATCTTTATTTCACATAATTTTTACTTTATATCTCACAGTTATGACTGTGTATTTCACAATTTCAATTTCTCAATGGCCGTAACTGCTGCAATTGTGACTATATTTTAAAATGTGAGTTTACATCTCACAAGTGCAACTTTATATCTCATAACTGCAACTTTATTGTAATTGTGGCTATGTTTTGGAATGTGACCTTACATCTCACAGTGGCTTTATTATACTTTAACTCAAAATATGATGTTATATATCAAAATTTTTACTTTTTACTTTAAAATTATAAAAAAAATTTCTTGCAGTTATAACTTTATATCTTAAAATGTTACTATATTTCACAGTTGTGAAATTGTGATTTTTAACTGCAGCTTAATTGTAATTGTGACTGTTTTAAAATGTGAACTTGCATCTCACAGTTGTGACTATATTATACTTTAACTCATAGAACATGATTTTATATCTTAAAATTATAACTTTATACTTTAAAATTGTAAATTTGTTTCTTGTAATTTACTTTATATCTCAAAATGTTACTATATTTCCCAATTGTGAAAATTTGAGATTTTTCATAACTGCAGCTCAATTGTAATTGCGACTATTTTAGAATGTGACTTTACATCTCACAATTGCAACTGTATTTCGCATGACTGCAAACTTTATCATAATTGCTGACTTGGACTTTGCATCTCACAATAACTAACGCAAATAACGATTAATATTTCAAAATGTAAATGTATACCTTTAACAATGTTTAAAGGGATAGTTCATCCAAAAATTACAATTTGATGGTTATCTGCTTACCCCCAGGGCATCCAAGATGTAAGTGACTTTGTTTCTTCAGTTGAACACATATGATGATTTTTAACTTTAGCCGTTGCAGTCTATCAGTTTTATAATGCATGGCAATGGTAACAAATCTATGAGAGTAAAAAAAACATGAACAGACAAATCCAAATAAAACCCTGCAGCTCGTGACGACACACCGATATCCTAACACACGAAACGATCGGTTTGTCCAAGAAACCGAACAGTATTTATATAATAATTTTTACCTCTAATACACCACTACGTATGTCCAACTGTCTTTGGGCGCGTGCATGGCATCCGGTGCGTGAGGTGTGTATGCGGTCTGGCGTAGTTTACGTTAATGGGTGTGTTGATATCCAGCTGAAGAGCAATCAACCATAACTTCAGGCGAGCAGGTTCAGAAGTTGGGAATATGTGGAAAGTCACCACTCCCGAATGAGTTCGCGCGAGAGAACGTAATCTTTTAGTTTCAAATCGGTTTGAACAACCCGGATAAGCGCAAGTAAGTACCATTTTGATTAGCCGTCGTACCTACAATGACTGCGCTGTGTAACCAATGAGTGACGTATACGCACGAGAGATCACTTCCGGCGCTTACGTAAACTACGCCAGAGCGCGTACACACCTCATGCACCGGATGCCTGCGTGCGCTCAAAGACAGTTACATAGTGGTGTATTAGAGATAAAAAATCATATAAATACTGTTCAGTTTCTCACACAAAATGAACGTTTCGTGTCTTAGGACATCAATGTAACGTCACGAGCTGCAGGGTTTAATTTGAATTTGTCTGTTCATGTTTTTTTTACTCTCATAGACTTTGTTACATTGCCATGCATTATACGACTGATAGACTGCAACGGTTAAAGTTAAAAAATCATCATATGTGTTCTACTGAAGAAACAAAGTCACCTATATATTGGATGCCCTGGGGGTAAGCAGGTAATCATCAAATGGTCATTTTTGGGTGAACTATCCTTTTAATTCATTCATTGTAATTGTGACTTAATATTTCAAAATGTGACTATATTTCACAATTGTGAAATTGTGATTTCTTCTAATAACTGCAGATTTTTTATTTATTTCTTATTGTGTGGAAACAGGCAAAACCCAGTAGTGTTAGTATCTAATCTAATCTATGCAATCACTTTGTGCAATCACAGAGTGTCTTATTTAACTATATTAAAATTGGAGTAGTTTCTGAATTTTTTTCTGGCTACAATTATCCTTGAACTCAACTTAATTAGGGGGCACAAGGAGAGCTTGCATTGCGTCCTGGTCTGACTGCGTACACGACTGATCCCTTGTGATCCTCTCATTAGTGCACCCCGGTCTCATGAAAATGCGTATAAATAGTACGCCAAATAAAAACGAAAACTCGTGGTATTGATACGCAAAAATGGACTTTGGCGTGCATATGATAAGCATGTGTTTGGCGTGCATATAATACGCAGTTTTCGCGTGCATATGATACGAAATTTGTTGGCGTGCATATGATACGCAGTTTTCGCGTACATATGATACGCATCTACCCCACAACCCTAAACCTACCCATCGCGTAGCATATACACGACAAAGTCCATTTTTGCGTATCAGTACCACGAGTTTTCGTTTTTATTTGGCGTACTATTTATACGCACTTTCATGAGATGGGGTTGAATCAGCAGCCATCTAGCGCTCATCTCCCATCTCATTTAAGAGTCATTTAACTCCATACCTAAACCTTCTCTGCACCGTACACAAACCCTCCTGCTCCCTTCAACTCTTGAGAGGTCACAGCCAGCCTACCAAATGAGTTTCAAATGTTCTTGTTATTTATGATTAGGTATCAATTCACTACAAATCCCTTGCAGATGTTTTTGTCACTGCAATCCTCTTCCACATACATAGCTTGTATATACGTCCATGTGTGTGTTAGAGAGAGAGAGTCTTGTATGAATTATACATACAGCAGGTGTTGTTACTGTTGTTACTGTTTACCACTAAGCCTTGAGCCTGGGTTATACATCACAGGCGTGGCAATATCATCTCAGTTCAGGCATGGACGAAAATACATTTACAGTCTGACCCCCCCCCCCCCACCACCCCCAACTAACTGCTAAATTTACTGAACAAAGTACAAAAAATAATGATTGACACATTGTATTTCACTTTATTTTATTTATGTTACGTTATATTATTGCTCCCTTTTCCTATTTTTTTCCAATTCCTTCACTTGCATATTATACAGGTAAATAGGACACAACCCAATCCACATTACTGTTGGCCTGTCGCAATAATCAATATATCGACTTATCGTTATTGTTTTTTTTTTTGTTATTTGCACAATATATGTACATGACCTCCATAATTTTTGGTGACGCAATATAGCGCCCATTATATTTACTTAAAAATTAATGTCACCATGTTTTGTACATTCCACTTGCGCCTGTGTCTTTTGCAGCTTCTCGTACATAACGTGGTGTAGTCATGAGGTGCTAGTTCAAAATTTAAAAACGCTTCTACAAACAAAGTTTCATCTGCAGATATGGTCTTGTTTAGGGATCTGTGCCTTTGTGCATACGGACATCTGACTGCTGAGTGCTGAGTAGTGATTTTGTTTTTCAGCAATAGTGTGCACCCTTCATTTACAGAGAAAAGAAGGTCAATCAGTAGATGGAAAAATCTCCATACAAGTTCTTTGTGCATTTTTCTTTTTCTACTTGTTACTTTGCACTTTCTGTTAGAAAATGTTTATTTACTATTTATTCAAGTTATCTAATATTTTGAAACTTAATTTCCATGATCTAAACATTCTTAAAAATTAAAAGTTTGTTGTCATTTGGAAGTGTGTAGGCCTTCTTGCATTATTATGCTGTTACATTATGATTATATATTCAGTGGCATAAAATGGTCTTTAAAATGACAATAATATCGCTTATCGCAATTATTTCTGGTGCAATATATCGCACAATAAAAAGTTGTTATCGTGACAGGCCTACATTACTGTGTATCTGTTGTTTTAACCTGCACTATACTTTTACACCAGTAGGTGGGGTCGCCACTGTGTCTTTACTTTTCAATTATTTTTATATGATTTTTGATATTATTTTAAATTATATTTTACAAAATAGTTTTAGATTTGAGATATTTTTTCAAGTCAACATGGAAACAAACAACCTTCCTTTTTGGTTGACATTCAATCACTCTTATTTTTCACCTCCTCCTGCCTTCATTCTAGTAACATCCACATTCACAAATCCAATGATGGATCTTGATGGATAAAATCAATTCCCTCTCTACATTTTTCTCTTTGAATATCCTGTTTATCTCAGAAATATTTGAAATAATAGAATTTTAAACAGGAACATGTTGCTTTATGAGACATTTGCTCGTTACCTTGCATAACATGAACACACAACAATATTGCTGTTGTGTAATTAAAAGTAATTTAAGCTGAAAGTGCAATTATTATTTATTTCTTGCTTAATAAAAGTAGGTTTAATATGTGACAGTGAATTTTAAGAAGAGGGACTGAATGTTGTAGGCCTCACCATTTGACTCATTATACAATTCCCCTGTGGTCTCCCCTAGAACATCTCTCTTACTGAAACTTACCCTTTCAGATCTCATCAGTCATAGGTTACCCCTGCTGACAGGTCTGCCTTGAGATTGACGCACACATCTTTAAACACACATACACTGCCTTATTCCTTCTCTCCTGTAAGGCATTCACAGTCAAGCAAACGTGGACACACCACACACATACACCGGTGTCCTTTGGGGTTCTCCACACGCCAGGTCTGTGCAGTTCTGAGAGGCTGAGATGGGACTTAAGACTCAAAGGACATGAGGAAGACAGCGCTCATGACCTTCTCTAACCCCTTTTTCCCTCTGCCTCAACATCTGGTTTGGTTATCCCTATCCCTGCCGGTGATCCCACTCATACACACACTACCTCAACTAAACACACATGCGCACCACCTCTTGCCCTCCGTCCATTAATCGTATCAGCCACATCATGCCCTCTGCTTTCGCCATGATTGGTAAAGTAAACCCAAGATGTGAAAATGATGTATGAGCTGCTCTGCTACGGAAACGACAGTCGAGCAGAACCTCAACCTCAGCCGGACCCCGCTGTGCAGACCCCACTCTTCTCCCAGAAACCGTTTTCTCCCAATAGGCAAGACACACCTGTCTGCCTTATATGTCACAATGGTTTGCAGGCAGAAGATTTTCAGCCTTTTATTGGAAGCATCTGAACCGAAGCCTTGTTAGAGACAGGACCTGCAGAAGGCCATTAGCGCCTCGTGTGCTTCCAAAAACAGTGTCTTACAGTAAATGCAGTTAGTTTTTGAGAATTTAAGGCCCATTATGATAAACGCTGCACTGCTTTTGTTGCACACTAGAAAAAAGTCTCAAGATGATGTATTTTGTCATTATATTTTTTTCAGTAGTGCAGTGGATTGTAATGATTCTGTGGAATGAGAGCATTGCGCTGTCATTGTGAATAATAAAAACATCAACTAACTGTTGTCTGGAAAGACAATGTGGGGTTCATTTTCAGCCATCTTGTCGTCAACAATAACACTGCTATTTCTCAGCCTAAACACACCACAAGCTGCTGCAGCTTTCGCCATAGAACAATGATCATCGCACTGAACCATAATTCTGTCCCTTGAACCTCACAGAGAGGCTGTATAATTAAGAACAGTACACAATCACTGAATGATTGTTGAGATGAAGATGAAGCTGATGCACCACTAATGCTATACAAGTTAATCCATCTGTGTGTGTGTGTGTAGTAAACTACACCAAATTTATTTATTTTCTTGCCTTTGGTTCATAGTGTTGGTCACGTTCACTCGCCCCCCCAAAAACACTTCATCCTGGCTCTTATTATTATCCTCTTCATGTAGGCCTATAAGCTATTTACGTTTAATTTTGATTGTGTGTGTTTCCTTTGACAGTAAATATAAAAAATGACGATAGGCTATCCAAAACAATGCTTTATCACAGCTGACCTCAGATGAGTCCGAAAGTTTAAAAGTCAAATTTAAATGAACCTTCAGCAGTTTTATACCCGAGTGGAGAGTTGCGTGCTCAAGACCACAGAACCGGAGATGAGCTCTGCTAGAAGAAACACGGATCACACAGACATATCTCACATCTCCGTCTTTGTAAGTTACTGAAACCACACTTGAAAATACCTGTGTGTGCAGTGCCAAGTTCTGTACGACGTGACAGTCACGTATTTGTCCAGTACGGTTTCATTCACACAGCATAGGCCTGTGAACTGAAAAGGCGGTTATGATTCGTGTGAATTCGATGACAGAATGCCATTGCGAAGCCTGTGAATTCAGTTATAAAATGCTGTTTCAACTGTCACTCTCGTAAATAACCAAACAGTGTATGAAGGTAGCCACATTAAGTATTAATCGCTCTAAAACAAGACTGACAACCCTTTTCTGCTCTTGAATGAACATGGCCATAAATACTCGTCAGGCCATGTTTCTGAACACAGAACAAGCGTTATTGATGTGGGCGGGGTTTCTATTAATAAATTTGTGCTTCTGATATCAAAGAGCCAAGAACTTAAGAGCGAATCATTTTTTTTACTTTTTTCGGTCTTGTTAGGCTAGTTAGTTATCTGTTCTTAAAGTTACAGTAGCCTGTTTTTTTGGCGTACCATATTAACT
Organism: Sinocyclocheilus anophthalmus; assembly: GCA_018155175.1. NCBI lineage: Eukaryota > Metazoa > Chordata > Actinopteri > Cypriniformes > Cyprinidae > Sinocyclocheilus > Sinocyclocheilus anophthalmus. The sequence continues at coordinate 65,880 of JADLZN010002762.1, forward strand.
ATTTGAAAAGATCAAGTTAAATGACATTGTATCTCACACTTTCAGTAACGCACACAGATCAATCCATATATAAGGAATTTTAGGGAGTCAGAAAGAATCCGATTTCATGTTAGCATTCTTTGACACAGATGATGTCTGTCTTTCTACAGGAATCATCCAGTGAGACTTCATGGGGATTCTTTGGATAAAAATGTTATTGTCATTTACCATAAAAGTCATATCAGTTTAAATGGAGAGGTTCAAACTTTGGTTTGCTTTTTATTCTCTGTTGTGCCGCTCTCTGTTCTGTGCATGCATGTTGAGTCAATGTATCGTAATACATCCCCAGGAATCATAATTACATTAGTTTGAAAAGATGTCAGGGGTGTGCATGTGTGTTGGGGGGTAGGGTTTGAGAGGGAGGCTCATCCCATTTTGTGGAAATACTGAAACTCCAGGAGGTCTGACAGCCAATTAAATAAGCACCAATCCAGCTCCACCCTACACTGAAAAAAGGGAGACTGGTCACCTGTTAAATTTATGAAATTATATTTAGTATATTTTACTAAAGGGTATTATGTTCTTAAGTAAAACGTGATAGCATTGTGTAGACTGCACATTATAAGCAGAAAGCGTGCACGAACATATTTAGCTCATGTTGGGACAAAGTAAGTCAATCAAGTGAATACCAGTTCTCATTTTATCTCACGATATTCACGCACGGGTGCAATGCATTTCGGGAAGAAGAAAGAAAAGTCCGCGCTTTTTTTCAACGGTCCCACTTGCAACTTCCAGAGAAACAGAGACGTGCATCATGTAAGTTACAGACAGAATAGGCTACAATAATAATTCTACGAGTTAGAGGTTTGTTGCAGCAAAACTGAAATTGGTGATTTTTGGAACAACAAGGTTTTGGTGAGTTTTATTTAGTTTTTGTCGAATTAGAATGAAGTGTGTCCGTTACTGCCTACTGGCGCGGACGAGCCGTGGGGCCGCCATCTTATGGTGCGTTCACACCAGACGCGAATAGAGCGTCTGGCGCGAGTGATTTCAATGTTAAGTCAATGCAAAGACGCGTTACGCGCGTCAAAAGTTCCTGCGGCGCGAATGGGGCATAGAGCGCGGCGCGGTAGACGCGAATACGCCGAATTGAGCGTCTGGTGCGTTACGCGCGAATTATTTTATATGGTGCTTTTTGTGCATTCACGCGTTTGACGCGAATTCGCGTCTGCCGCCCGAGTTGAAAAATCTGGCGTCTATCTCTATATTATGTCTATGGTTTTAACCATGAGCTAACAAGGTAACGATAACATTAAAGTATTTTGAGCTAGTGTTAGTCCCAGTTCTGGAACCCAGGGATACTTCATTTCAGAAAGTGCCCCCCCAACCCAGTTGGTATTTGTTTTTTCCGACCTTTTTGGGTGTTTACTGGGTAAGTGTTTTAACTTATACAGTCTATTGGTAACTGTAGAGATAAAAAAAAAACTACTTAGGGGGTGGGGTACTTAGCCCCAGCCATGTTAACTTTTGTGGCGCAAACACCCAAAATACTGCTTTGCCAGGAACCGCATTAATGTTTTAAGTTGTTTGGTACATTTTGAGTAAGTTTAACCTTTTAGAAAAGACAAAGGGTCACTTAATCTACAAAATGTGTTTTTAAATGGTTCTTAGCTGTTCATCTTAAACAAGAAGGAAGAGTTTAAGTTGAAAGGCTTATGATTTAACGTTAACATATAGTCTAGTTTTTAATTATTTAATGGTAACATTAATTTATGTTCTTGCTCTTTGTTGTTGCAGATGGACACTAAACTCACACTCTGTACATGTCATGTGGAGTCAGCTCTTTCACTGTGGGCTCAGGTTTGTGTGGCGAGTAATGTTTACAGTTTTTGCCTCACAGGGCAGGGTTCTGTAGTAGGCTATTCAGTGTTTCCCACATAATTTCAGTCTAAAATGTTTTCTCGCATTTTGCAACCATTTTTTTGAGATAGTGCCAGTAGTTTTTACAACTTGTACAACCTACAAATTTGACTACCTGTTGTTGTTGTTTATTTCATGTTTAAAAACAGGAGGGAGTCTGCAAATGGAGATCTCCCAGTGGCCTGTGGGCTGTTTTGGCCTGCCGTTAAATAATAACTTGACCCGCCGCAGCTATAATATAGCAAGCTTCTTTAGTATAATATAGAAAGCAGGAGAATCCAGTATCTGCCATCTCCTTGTCTTTTTCTCTCTGTTTTTCTGGCAAATAATACGTTGACGACCGTTAATAAGTCGGTGTTGATAACTGCCATGCAGCTGGCCACAAGTTTTAACGTTCGTGCTTCTAAAGCCTTTTCAGATGGGAAGCGACGGTCTGTTTGCGGACACATTTGGATAAATACATAACCATTCAGTCAATAAGTAGAGGCTGCAATCACTTTTTTTTGCAAGAAGGTTAAGCTACTGCTTTTATATTGGTTGTATTGGCCATTTAAAGGTTAATTTTAATACTTAATATAAATTGTTGTAAAGAATATTTAAATAAAAATATAATTCCACAGGCTTCATTATAGACACAGTGATTGGTTTCGGACGATACTGTGTCCAGGAAATGGTAATTGTCCCCAAAAATCCTGATAGGAGTACCCCTAATATGTTTTGTTGTTGTTGTTTGATATTTCATAATTTGACAGCATGTTTATTTTTAATTAGAAATACTTACATTTGTGAAACCTGTCTTTGATTTATCCTTATTTATTTTATTTTTTATTTCTCTTTTTCAGTGACGAATAATGCAGGAAATGCTGTGAATGTGGCGTTGTAAAGCCTGCCCCTCAGTTTTACCAAGTAGGTCCCATGTATTAAAGCATTATCGGGTAAAACATAGTTTTTATGGGAATAATAATAGATTTCCATGTGCATATGTAACCTGCCCGTGCACTTTTAGAACATGGAATGCACTTTCAATTCATTTGAATAGATTCCATGTGGCTGAAACCTCTCATCAAACAGATAGCTGTATATTTAGCTGCCATTTATGTCTTTGTCAGGATCTTGTCTCTGAAAGGGATTACTGGGTTCACATTAATGCACACCTGAAGAAAAATGAGGTTGTAACATGCATGTTTTTAGGTTGCAACTTTCAAACAAATATCTACGGAACATTTAAATCCCACAAGAGCAGAACACACAATTCCTATTCATTAACAGATTTTAAACCAGGCATTGTGACATCTACCACTTTTGTTTCCCTGAATTCAGCTGAAAATACTTCAAACGATGATATAGGTGAGGTATACTTGGCTGCACAACCAGATTCCAGTGTAGATGCCCCAAAAGACCTTCCAAATGTAATAGAACACACTTTCGCAGCAGCTCTGTTAAAGTTAGAACATTTTTCTCATGTACCAAGCACAGCAATCAGTGATTTTTTGTCTGAGCTTAACCACTTAACTAGCTCTCTCTCAAGTTCCCACACTGATGGTGTTCTAGTTGATATTTTTCAGAAGCACAACCTTCAGGTTGACGGAGATGTCATAGAGGAAATAACCACTGCTTTATGCACAGGGAATCCTATAAATAAAGCCATAGCTAAGGGTGGGACTTTGAGTTCTGCATATCAACGTAAGCAGTATTATAAGGCAAACTTTAATGTAATAGAACCAGTTGAATATATTTTGGATGCTAAAGAGAACAAAACCTTTCAGTATGTCCCCATTCTTGAATCACTACAAGTGCTTTTGAATAGGAAAGACATCTTGGACAAGATAGTTTGTAATCACAAAACAGAAGTGGAGACTTCAGGTGAAATTGTGTACAGGTGTTTCAGGGACGGTCTGCATTTTAAGCAAAACACTTTTTTGTCAGGGGAGGAGTTAAGACTATCTGTAAGTTTGTATGTTGATGACTTCGAGGTCTGCAACCCTCTAGGCACCTCCCGTAAAACACACAAACTTTGTGCTGTGTATTGGGTGCTGAGTAACCTTCCTCCTGGGTGTAATTCGTCTTTGACCTCCATCTACTTAGCACTGTTGTGCAAAACAGACGATGTGAAGTGCTATGGCTATGACAAGGTTTTAGAACCACTTGTTCGAGATCTCAGGTCTTTGGAAGTTAATGGAATATTTGTTCCACAACTGGGCAGATCGCTTAAAGGTACAGTTCAGTCAGTTGCTGCAGACAATTTAGGAGCTCACGGAATAGCAGGCTTTGTTGAGAGTTTTACAGGACCCTATTTTTGTCGTTTTTGTACTGCAACAGCCTCAGAAATTGCATTGAATGAGGTGAGATCAGAAACTTTTATCCTCAGAACAAAAGAAACACACAGGACTCATGTCAAAGCAGCCTTAGATAGTGGCAGTAACTGTTTTGGAGTTAAACGAGCATGTCCTTTGACTAAAGCCCTTTCTCATTTTCATGTTGTCAGTGGCTACCCTCCTGACATTGCCCATGACCTCTTTGAAGGCATTGTGCCTGTTGAAATAGCAAGTTGTCTCAAAATACTAATATCAAAGAAGTATATCAGCTTGGATGATATCAACAATTCCATTCTTCACTTTCCATACAAGTGGACAGACAAAACAAATAAGCCTCATGTTTTGCAAAATCTGTCAAGCAGGAAAACCATAGGCGGTAATGCCCATGAAAACTGGAGCTTGCTAAGATTGCTTCCCTTTCTAATTGGGCCCCAAATTCCTGAGCTTGATCCTGCATGGCAAGTCTTGTTGGATCTAAAACAGATCGTGGAGCTTGTGGTTGCCCCAGTCCACAACGATGAGTCTATTGCATTCCTTGAAAGCAAAGTTTCTGACCACAGACAAAGGCATCAAGAGATGTTTCCACAGAATAGACTGCTGCCCAAACATCATTATCTAGAACATTATCCAAAACTAATAAAGTTGTTTGGGCCTCTTGTGGGTCTTTGGACCATGAGGTTTGAGGCAAAGCACAGTTTCTTTAAAAGGGTAATTAAACGCACGAGTTGCTTTAAAAATGTGCCCCTCTCTCTGGCTGTGAAACATCAGTATATGATTGGGTACCACTTGTCGTCTCCAAGTATTGATAAACCAATTCTGGATGTGTCAAATGCATCTCTTGTCCCGTTAGGTTTTTTGAAGGAAGAGTTGGCTCAATCTTTCAAACAAAGATATCCTGATCTATCTGAAATACACCTTTCAAAAAATGTTTGGAGCAAGGGAATAAACTACAGGGCAGGTATGGTAGTTGCCCATGGGTCTGAAGGTGGACTGCCTGAGTTTGGGGAAATCCATCAAATATGCATTTTGCATCCAAGATTGTTTTTTGTTTTGAAACTGCTGTGTGGATGGTATAGAGAGCACTATGGAGCCTATGAGCTGACTCCATCTCCAGCACAAGAACTTGCTCTTGTTGAAGTCTGTGAACTGGTTGATGAGTATCCCTTGGCTGCCTATCTGGTTGGGTGTGCGCGGATGGTGACCTTGAAAAGATCCATCTGTGTTTAAAGTAAGTTAATATGTTGGACACGATGATTGGATACATAACATGAACATGAGGGCACACTCTTAAATTTGTCTATGTCAAGGTTATTATCGTTAATGAAAACTAAACAAATAATGATAACTAGGTGTGTGAAAAAATTATAGTTAACTGAAATCAAAATGAGTCCTTACCAAAAAAAATGATAATTGGAACTGCTTTCTTGCAAAATAAACTAAAATTATAAAGTAATGTCTTTAGTTTTCGTCTTTTGCCAATTGATTTTTATAGGGCCTACATAAGACTAATATTTCGGGTGGAAATGAAATCTCTTCAAATTTCTTAGCTGTGCCCTTTTAATTCCATGCCTGTCGCCTGGCATCTTAGCTGCGAAAGTCGGGAGAAAGCTACAGAGTCCCATAATACATAGAAAGATTAAACTTGCACTGAAACTAATAAAATAACTAAAACCAAGCATTTAAAAAAATAAACAACGAAACGAATTTTAAAACAAATTTTAAAACAAATTAAAACTAGAAAATGCTAAACTATAATAACCTTGGTCTATATGTTTTTATGTCTTGGGATGTCTTTCCTCCTTAGCATGGTGTTTGACAAACTTGCATACTTGCACATTTGAACAGTTTACTCTTTCAGATGAAAAACGTATTATTGTTATTTTTCTTAACAGACAGTGCAGTAAGACCATGACAGCGATTCTCAGAGTAATCTTGGGGCCAGACAGCTGTCAGAGGGTGGTGTTTCCTTCTGGTCTACCTTCAACTGTAACTGACCTAGAGACTGAGATAAAGACTCAATGTAAAATAAAACAATCCTTTCGACTGCAATTTATGGATACACTTTTTGGCAACGACTTCATGAACCTCACTTCTGTGGAAGAAGTACAAGACAAAGCTACAGTCAAGGTCATATACACATCCTGCAGACCTCTCGATGGAGATCACTGTGCTGACGTTGACTCACCAACCACTCACAATGATGACTCCTTATGTTCTTCTGATGATAGCACCATAATTCTCTCATCGTCCCAGTCCACCTCTTCAAGGTCTTCGTGGCCAGATTTTTTTAATGTTCCTCGTTTTTCATATGATGCAGAGTTAAAGCTTGAACAAGCCGACGCAGCTTTCAGAGAAAAGGGGACCCTGCTCATTCCTGATCCAAAGCTGAAGTCCGATATACTAGAGGGGTTGATACAAGCGATAGTCCAGCACAAAGTCTATGTCACAGACAGGGAGTTTGACCAAGTTGCTGGGGCGCTCATCAAGAGGCATCCATGTTTACAAGAGAGAGGCTCAGCTACTGGCTATGGAGGATGGAAGACCAGCCTCAAATACAAGCTGTCCAACTACCGCACACATCTCCGGAAAGTAGGATGTCCTGAAGTTTGTGTAAATGCTTTGAAACATAAACCTGATGGTAAACGTAGTCCTGCCTTTGACGTTAAGAAACCAAAGAGGGGTGAAGTGGCCTACTATCCCTCCTTTCCACTTGGGGAGTGCGAAGAGTCCCTGGAGACGATGAGGGTTGAACTCATTTCAGATATCAAGCAGCAGCATAACAGAGAGGCAATTAGGGCTAAAATGGAGAAAACGTTTGCATTAAGAAGACAAGAAGTAATACGTTGTGCTCCGATGATCAGCGACTTTCAAGAGAGATGGCCAGCTCTCTTTGATGTAATGGAGGCAAGTAAAAAAACTTAAGTAAAATTGTGAAATCTTGTGTGGTAGATTTAAGGTTAGATTTAAGGTTAGACTAACACTTTGCATGCAATGATGTGGCTTGCAGGCTTATTTTAATGCTTACAGAGGTTTATGTATTGTAGTATGTCTGATGTGAAACTGTGGTGGGCCTCCACAGTTTACTACATTCATGTTTGGAAATACTGCATTTGATCTACTCTTAAAAATTAAATTTCTCTTAGGAAAAGAAGCATGAAAATATAAAGATGGTATTTGACAAATAGAGGGATTGTTGCAGCTAAGAAATAATGACATAATAACTTTACATTTGTTTCGTTGAATTCAGATGAACCACATTTAAATGATATTTCTTCCCAACCTCAGTTTTAGGTCTAACTAATATCTTGTATGCATGTCCCTGTACTAATGTTTCAGATAAATGCAGAGTTTAAACGGATCACCACCATGCCTCTACAGTCAAGGTTCCTCTCACAGTTGAACCTATTCACTGCAAATTTGCTGAAGGTGTTTGAGAAGAGATCGGGGCAGCAGGGAAAGAAGCTGAGAGACATGTCTGCCATGGTGACGGTAAGAATTCTAACTATTTAACTTTCAGTTGCATTTTTTCCCATGTTGGGATTAGGTTGGCAGAGGTGGGTAGAGTAGGCAAAACCTGTACTCAAGTAAATCTGGTCGTCAAAATAATTATTTGAGTTAAGCTTAATTTATACTTCTGCATCGTCTACGCCGTAGCCATGCATTTATACTTGTGTGTTGGTTTCGGCGTTGTTCTGCAATTACACCACCAAAACGCTAGTTGGTGGTAGTGCTACAGCTTCCATTGTGTCGACTTTTGCCAGCCAAACAGGCTAACTTCCTGTTTAGCTCCCGCTTACTTAAAGGGGGTAAATTATATATGTGCGGCTCTTATAGACTTTTCAAATGTTATTGACAAAATGGATCACATTCTGAAAATTTACTTCAAAGCATGGAGCACTTCCTGTGGGCTTGGAGGCATTGCAAGGCTATCCAGCTATCCAGGTCCACATCGCTGCGACATGTAGTTACATTTTTGGGGAGGTGCACGTTGGGCTAAGCGTAGACTACAACGTAGATTCGACGCAAAAGTATAAATCAAAAGTACAAAAGGATTTACTGAAAAAATTACTTGAGTAGCAAGTAACTTAAGAAATAAAAACATAAATAAAAAAACACTAGGGACAAATACTAAATTAATTTTAAAGTCCTAAGTACGCCAATAAGTAATTATTATTTGAAAAATGTTCTTGTCTACTGTAATTTATTGTTAGGAAAACAAATCAAACAAACCTATGTATTATGTCCATTGGTAGTCAATTGATGATGAAATGTCTTTACCTTTGCATTCAAATAAAACAACTATCTGTAATTTGGAACAGCTTTGTGTTAAAATGCAGTCATATGCTTTGTTTTATTCTCTAAGGATGACATTGATGCTGGTCGGGAATGTGTCATCAAAGGACTCTGCATCTACCTAAACGAGGATCCTGATCATCTCGTGCAGGAGTATGTGGTGAGTGTATAGTGAAGTAATAGTGTAACATTGTTAGGCTCAGATCAGACAGTACTGCCCTTTTTGTTGAAGCCTACAGTAAAAAAAAGAAAAAGCAATTCATAGTTTTCAGTCATGTGACATGCACGGTGACCTGGAGGGCAAAACAACAGACCAACATAGCTGCTCACACCAGGACTCCCCCATAGAGACGCCGCAAAAGCAGTTACATTTTATTTGGATCACCTCTCATTTTAAGAAAAAGAAAGATATGGACACAAACTGCAAGTGTTGGGCACTTCCGATCCATGTTACGGCATACGCTGCCGCATTTCTATCATTCAAAAGCGCCAGGTCCCTGCCGCGGCTTGACTGCGGTATTGTTTACGTTTACCTTGCGGGGAATCCCTCACCTAACACAGCCCAGGCTTGTCTCTTCTGCGATTTTTAGTGTATCAGAAAGCACAACTACCATCCAGCATTTTGGCAACGCAAAAGTAACAAACTTAAAGTAACCGTGTATCACTTGCTTCCTGGTAGGCGGGCAGCGGAAAAATTTTTTTGCCCTCCTAGGGATCGTTTTACTTGGAATGTGACGTCATGTGAAAACTATGAATATGCTGCTCTTGTTGGTTGCTATACAACCACAGAATTAGCTGTAAATTTGCTGTAAATTGAACTTGCACATCTGAAAAAACATCTACATAAAAATAAATGGATGGGCAGAACCGCAGAAGTTGAATAGTAGAGTATACTTTGTAATCTAAATTTAAAAATTTAGACTACTAACATGTTTTATCTGCTTTAACAAAACAATACAAGTTAGCTTGCCCTTTAACTTAAAATAATGTAAATAAAAATAGGACGTCTATTCCATGAAATTCCTTTGCCAGGGTAGCAAACAAAATCTTAAAAATTAGTTTAAAAAAAAAATGGATCACAAAAGCCCTGGCACATTTTATGTATTCAACTGTAGCCAAATTTTTTTGTGCTGCATTTTGTACTGCATTTTTATACACTTAGGGGGCTTTCACACCTACCAAACAGACGAAATTTGGTCCGACGAAAAGAGCCAACTAACCGTATGTATCAAAACATGAACTTTGGTTCATTCAGGTGTGAAAGCCCCCTTTACTGTGTTCGCTAGAGTTTGGGTACTGGTCATCTGGAATTCTGTATCAGTACCCAAACAGTACATTTTAAGGTACTTAACTGTCCCTGTAATAACAAATGTACTGTAATTTCAGTTAACCAAACAAAACATTAGTGTGTCTGCTGCTTCTTTATGCAAAAGCACATATGCCAGAGGGATTTGGATCTTTATAACTTGGGGTGTAACAAAACGCTCACGAGACGAGACACAAAATTGGGTTCACGAGATAGAGACGAGATTTTGACAGTGCTT
>JADLZN010002763.1:0-160140 GCA_018155175.1 Sinocyclocheilus anophthalmus
CACAGTATACTTTCTGACAGCACAGAGGATTTTCAAGCCCCTTTTCTGGTCTCTTTCTGCAACTGGTAAAGCTCCAGGACACCAAAGTAATGGGCAAAAACACATTACCTTGTTGACGGCACCAAAGAAAACTCCCGTGAAGTTGTGGACCTAGTGGTAATATTGGGATGTCTTCAGAAACCCAAGATGCTGCACTTAGCTCCTCCTTATCTCCTGGGAGACTCGTAGGTTCAGCCAAAGTAGTTTCCTTGTACTCCCTCAAAGCTTTGTGCTTTCGGAAACAACCTGAATTTTGTCAGTGGCGATGTCCTCACTTGTTGACCTTACTCTGAGGGAACCACCTTGGCATTCAATCTTAAACCTGTTTTACCGGCCCCATTTTGAAGTGTTAACAGGTCTATCAGTACATGCTGATGCTCAGGCATTTGTTAAGCAGATATGCAGTGCATCTGTGGAGGCTTGACTACTTTGACACCTCCCTTCCCCATCCTACAGCTTTGACTGCAGTGGCCCCTGCTGAACCAGTCAACAGGCTCTATTAGTCACTATAGGGTCTTTCCACCTGCACGGTACGGCTCGGTAAGTTTCACTTTTGGGGGGTTTTCCACTGGGTTTCCACTGGTACTTTTTTTTTAGTACCACCTTGGTTGGGGTTCCAAGCGAACCGTACCATTACCAAAACATGACGTGTAAACTCTGCTGATCACTGATTGGCCGGAGAGAATGGTCACTACCTGCGTCACTGAACTTGCTACACAAACACAATAGAACCGCTAGATTTAAATCAGCGCAGCCAGCGAAGGATCGAACACAACTGTTTTGAACAAGCGCACCTTTTTTTTAACAACTAAAAAATGGCTGTTTCGTGGTCTGTTAAGGAAGTACAGACGTTCCTATAGTTGATAGCAGAGGAGCGGATCCAGCTTGATGGGGCGATGCGGAATGAAAAAGTTTTTTTAGGAGTCGCGGCAGTAGAGGCGGCGGAACTATAACGACATGTGAATAATCCCTCCCACTCTAAAGCGGTACTAAACTGCAGTGGAAATGCAAACCGAGCCGTGCCGTGCCGTACTGAGCTGTGCCGAGTTGTACCACGCAGTGGAAAAGCACCATAGGTTGGCAGTACATACTTTTGACCCACAATGGAAAGTACTTGTCACTCTTTATGATCCTATTACCGATTTGAACTTTTTATAACTTAATTGATATTGTCAGCTGTTTGGTTTCCACTGGATTATCGACGGTCCCATTTAATGGCAGGGATCAGCGAGAAGGCAGCACTCATAAGTCACCACTGTGTTGGTATCAGTGTGACATCATAAACCAACACATTGTTCTGGGCATTTCCTGTATGCTGCCCCTGCCAGTGACTAGACAGGTCAAAATCAAGCGCTGTCTGGGTTTAATATACACTTTGAATCACTGTCTTCTGAGATTACAAAAGAGCTGTCTATTTTTTTTCTTCCCGCCTACCTATATCTCTCTTGTGATTCAGATTTTGTGGTGTGCAGTCATTGGGAGTAAGTGTGTTTACATGCACTTTGCAATAATTTGTCTTTTTAAAAATGTTATGTCAATGTTTAGTCACTAAAGCTAGATTTAAATCATATTAGCACATTAGATTTTTGAAAAGTTGGACTAACAGACCTGGCTTATGCGATTGTAGCTCAGCTTCGTTCCAGCATGTATACACAGTCATTTGACTACAATCTGCCTTCGTGCACTTGCTCCAAAGGTGCAATGTGTTTATAATCCTTTAAATATTTGGTTACACTTTGTGTCATGTATACTTAGACAGACGGATAAAGACAGATACACGACTACTACTTAAATACAAAAAAAAAAAACTGTAGCTAAAATACAATTGCGCATATAAATATTCTTGGTGACTACAGCAAAACCGGAGGCCCAGACACAGCAGATCACTCAGCCCCCAGACAGCTGACAGTAATTAGGTAGTAGTGAGTGTGCAGCAGGGTCTTTCATGTGTAGGGCTGAACCAGGTCTCACTTTGATATAGGGACCTTACAGTCACATTCTCCTGTTACGTTTGAGCAAAGTTCATACTATGACATTAACACAGGCTGTTTCTGAAGCAACACATCAATTTCATGTTGAATTCCATCTCTTTTTTAAAATAAAGCTGTAACCACAAGCTTGCATGACAGGTTTGGGCAACCTAATAAACAACTAGCTGTGGAAATTACACAGGGAAAAAAAGCATCTGACTTAACTATTATTCTGTGATTTCGAGTTACTACATAAAAGTGAAACGCCTTTACAAGATCATTAGCATTTGAAGCACAGTATTAGTGAATTAGCTCACCCGCATATACAACATGTGCTGTTTACCAAATATCACACACCATGAAATTTGGCAATTGCTCTATAATTTATTCTCAGCGCTAGAGGTAGATCAAAGACGGCATCAACCTGGCAGTTGGTAGGTTTTTGAACGGTCAAACATAGGTTTGGTGAAATGAAAAACTGGGGGATAATTGGCATCTCCAGAGAACACAACCTACAACAAAGTCAAGGGCTGGAAAAAATATAAAAATATATAATGTCATATGTAAAAAAAAAATTATATATCTCTATATATATATATATTATATAAATGATCTTCTGGAATTGATTTCATTACCATTTCCTTTTAAAATGTCCCCACACCCCCCCCCCCCCACAAGAGAAGAAACTGCGGTGTTCTTTGCAGACACCCCTTGGTATAAAATAGAAGTGTATAGAAGACGTGTTGCATGTAAATGCAGTCAGGAACATTAAACTGGTAAGGAAATAAGTATGAAAACAAGGGTTAAAAAGTGATAATAAGGAAATAGACCACTATTGTAAGCTATGCGAGTTGAATATTAAGCGTGTGACAAAATTTCAAGGAAGCACTGTAGTTCAGTTATGAGAAACACTGATTTGCTGAGCAATATACTGATTATGTTAAAGCCTATCCATTTCCAGTAAGCACTGGAAGTGATCTCAGTCTTGATCTGGCCACGCAAGCTTTGAGGCACTAATAGGCCTTGCTTATCTTCACTGAGGGTGTCTATTGTTTGTCTAACAGTGTGTCACCTCACCTGCAATACATAGCTGTGGCCACAATAACATGTGTGGTTGCATATGCTGCCTAAGGAACTGCAGAAGATTCACAGCATGCAGTTGATTCACAGAATTCCACAGATGCATTCTAGGTATTTCTACAGGAAACACATGCATAGAACCAATTCTTTCTGGGGTAAAAGGTTATGATTATTTGACCCAATGGTAGTACATGCTAAACTGAATACACCTACCCTCATCCACACATTCAGTTTGCAGACGGGCCAACATGCTAATTATCCCCACGCCTGTGAGTGATTGCTGATGGAAGTGGTCTTTTTATGTAGGGATCAAGAGCTTTTCAGGGGCAATGATTGACAAGCTTTTGGATGGTAAGGCTGGTGAGGGTCATTTGTCTGCTGTCTTCTCGAGAGCCCATCAGCCCATGGAGATGAAAAGCAAGGCTAGGATGGACAGAGAGAGAAAAAGACAGAGAAAGATGAGTGTTTGGAATGCATCTTTATGCATGAGGCCTGTGGTCTCGATTGAGAGGCAGTTTAGCCACTCAAGGATTTGATTAACAGGCTGAGAGGAACCAGCCATTTTTCTCTAAGCGCAAGTGCACACACACGCATACAAACTCCGACTAACAGCCTGATGATATCTCTCACACCACCCTGAAAAAAACACGCCAGATTGGAAATCAATACTTCCTCATTGCAAATGGTACATCAATGCTATTTGAGACTGCAGCACTCCGTATTCTGCAAATGTGAGAGTTACATAAACCAGGAGGGCATTTTATATGAATAATAAATATGGTATTTTGTGTATTCCTAACCAGCTATAAGTAGCCCTGCAGAACGTCAAGGTAAAAATAAAGAAATGGAGAGAGAGGAAAGAGCCGGAGACGAAGGCTGAGGAGGGAAGTGAAGGATGTCTCATGTTTATTCAAGTGTTCTTGACGTGAGATGCGGTACTGATGGTCCTGCACTATTTGTATCCTATTTTGACCTTCTGGAAATTCCCTGAACTGACACTGTCCAGATGGGAATGTGCATAAGGCAAATCCAAGACTGCTGTTAGTCTATCTAATGTTTATATTTTGCAGCTAGCCAAATTCAAGCCACGTCACCTTGTTTGACATCACAGACCTAAAACATACACAGTATACTCTCACATGTACACATCACAGTTCTTTGTATCCAGATATCTTTCCATCAGTAGCAAATTGTCATGTTTTGCATGCAGATTTTGTAGCGACACTACTGGCAAATCTGATTCGATGCATTTCCTCTGGAGGAATTTGGAGTCTTTTGTCTAGTGGAGATTGTGATTTCAGATTGGGTTTCAGAGTGGCAGGAAGCTCAGGTCTGAATCACCCAACACCTGCTGTCAAGCTGCCAAACAAGAGTAGTGAGCTCATTGTTTGTTTTGGTGTTGGTGACATACAATGAATAAGGACAGGTCGCATGGACCATTCAAACACAAAGACCAACAACAGGTACTTTTCCAGCAGGTATTAAATGCCTTTAGGGTATGTTTTGTGACCTTGAAACTACTTCAAGTAAAAATAAGTGAATTAATGCACATTGGCTGGGCTTGTTGAAAATTAGTTATTTGAATATACTAAAGTGCAAAGGGACAAAATTGTTTTTTATGAATATAATATTTTGATTAATATCAATATTCCTGTAGTAATAAGCATACTTACCAGCTGAAGCATACTTGATTGGCCCTTTGCAGATCTGTGGAAGCAGCATCTAAAACAACACATACACAATAGTAACATTTAGCCATTTTGTAATACTGATACCTATTAATAAAATATTATGAATATGGAACAATGTACTCCATGCTAAAACATGTCTCATCTGTGTAGAAGGTTTAATTATCGATATGATTCTCAAAACTAGGCTAAATACAGTTTTTCTGACTCAAAAGGAACCCATGCTCACTATTAGGGCAACATGAATAATAATCCATTTGTCTGCTTTCGTTTATCACAGAGTAAACCTGTGGTTAGGACTATCAGCATGGCTGCTGTGGCTATGCAGAAGTCTACATATCAGAAGAAAAAAAATTTTAAATTGGAATCATATATTTTAATTAGAACATGGCGATCATAAATTTGGAATACTAATTGTTACAGTTTGGGGCTTGCGACCGAGCAATAAACAGGTTTAACCTTTTTATAATTGTACACTGAACTTAATTTGTTTCCTGTTGTGTGTGTTGTGTGTGTTGTGTGTGTTGTGTGTGTGTGTTGTGGTGTACAGGACAATGGCTTAAAAAAAACCTTCCAAAAATAAAGTCTTAATGAAAATCCAAAAAGATGCTATGAGGGTAAAGTTATGGGAAAGAAAATGCCATTAGCACAATATAAAAACAATAGTAGAAAGTTCCCACCATGATAGAAAACCAAACATCTGTGTGCAAGTGCATATTTGCATATCCTCTCTCTCTGGTGGCCACATGACCTGGCATCACTCCAGCCTCCTGCTGTGCCAGTCCAGTTTCACTATACTTGCTCATTTCCAGTAGCTCATTCTCTTCCTCCTCTCGATCATTCTTTCTTGCTGTCTCACCCAGTTTGACCCTGTTCGCCATTGACCTTTTAAAGCACAGCCAATGATTAGTGTACAATTTGCATGATGTGGGCTGTTCCAATGCAAAAATCAAAACAAGATCCTACGCGTATATCTAGATACATTGTATGCCACAAAATAGAAGGCATATCATTACAATCATGGAACAATCATCATATTATGTACTTGAGATGTTTTATGCAAAATAATGAATAATATTAAAACAGTAAAACCACATCTCTGTGATGCTACTGTATCTGTTCATGTAGAGGTCAAAGCAGGTGTGTGCCATTTATGTTGAGAGGTGTGTAGGCAGAGTTGGCGCACATCACCCTCACAGAGCCATCCACCTAACAGCTCTGCTCAATAATTACATGGAGAGAAAATAAAAAGGGCAGATGCCCCCTGGCACCGGGCACAGGACCGGTGTGTGTCCAACCTGGCGATGTGGAAGAGCAAACAAGGCCGACTCTTTGCTCCAGCGAGCAGAGAAGCTTGACGCAAATACACTAGAGAGCTGACTTTGAGCACAGTTCAGAAAGCATGACCACCCCATAAAGCACAAACAGAGAATGTTTGCGGTTCTTCTCCTAGAAAGCGAGTTTCTAAGTGCGCTTTACTACTTCCTCCCCATCCACTGCCAATTCAGTGGAGGAAACCAAGCCCTTTTTTACCCGACAGGATTCTTCACTATCCCCCCGACCCGCAGGCCCCCCTTTCCTTCCCCCTGCCCCAAAAGTCACTCCCTACACATGGACAACTGCCAAAATCCTCTCCATTTATCAACCCAACAGCCATACTGTTACAGTTACGCTGGTTACAGCCCCTGGTGATGGTTGCTAAGCTGGTGCAAGAGCCATATTGTGTAAGCTTTATTTTAAGCCTTTTATTTAAGGCAGGCCAGACCCTCTGTATTTTTGTACCAAGTGCC
The DNA here is from genome assembly GCA_018155175.1 of Sinocyclocheilus anophthalmus. Lineage (NCBI taxonomy): Eukaryota > Metazoa > Chordata > Actinopteri > Cypriniformes > Cyprinidae > Sinocyclocheilus > Sinocyclocheilus anophthalmus. Next base: position 6,568 of record JADLZN010002763.1, read on the forward strand.
ATACTGTATACCTGATATAGCTCTGGCTAAGGATCTGCAGGCACTGCAGTCTCTCCTTGAGGTGGCTCTGAGCTGCTCTGCTGTGAGACCCACCTGTTCGGTATTGCTGGCATGCTCCACTTTTCAAATTTAGATGAAGCTGAATCATTTGGAAGCGGAGTAAAAATTAAAATGGGAAGTTGTGAGATATAGTTAATAAGAGAGAAAGTCAAATTATGAGATACGTTATAAAGCTGTAAATGTGAGATAAAATCACATTGTGAGAAATAGTAGTATTGCAACATATAAAGATTTCAGAGATTGCTGAGTTGCAATTAGGAAATATACACTACCATTTAAAATTCTGGGGTGAGCCTTTTTTTGAAAGAAATTAATGCTTTACTTTAGCAAGGTTGCATTAAATTGAAAACTAATTACAAATGCTCAAAATCACAGGGTTTCCACAAAAATATTAAGCAGCACATCTGTTTTCAATATTGATAATAAGAAATGTTTTTTGAGCACCAGATCAGCATATTAGAATGATTTCTGAATGATCCTGTAAATATTAAAGGACTGCACTAATTCAGCTTTGGCATCGCAGAAATTAAATTGATATATTTTAAAATAGGATCAAGCATGAACAATTCATTATTAGTTATTCAAATGTAATAATATTTCACAATATTACTTTTTACTGCAAACTTACTTTTTGAACAAATAAATGCATCCTTGGTGAGCATGAATACCTAAAAAAAAACTTTTGTACAGGTAGAAATGGGTTTCCACATAATCCATGTCATTATGTATTCATTAAATACTTAAATTAACTATATCAATGTCTTACAAAAATAGCTCAAAACATACAAATAATGTCAAATGTTGAAATAAAAGTGTTTGCCTTAAAAAAAAAAATTACATAAATATAAATATTACAAAACTGCACAACTGCTCTTATAATTCCGCTTGTATTTCAATCTTTCTCATCTAAGTGTGATATGTTTTTAAGAAGCAGAAACTTTGCATCTCTTAATTTGGAGCTGCCCTACAAACACAATAACCTCCCCACCACATCCACACTAAACTGCGCTTTCGTCCTGAAGGTTGTACAATGCGAGTGCTGCTGAGTGCTTTTGGGAAGGAGACAGAACAAACTTGCTGTTCTTAGTCCTTCCAGTTTGTTATGGCTCCGTTAAATAGGTCATGCGCTGAGGACCAGTGACCTTGGAGCATTTGTCCTGCTCATTGAGACATTCAGCCTTCTTTGTTTTGCGCAGAAACAGAGAGACCCACTTTCCACCATTTGCACCAGAGTCTTAATCATTTCATTATAATTTATACAAAAATGTTGGTGTTTTCGATGGTGTTACCGATTTCTTTTAACACTGTTTTCTCAAAGCACCTGGATGCTATGACAGCGCTCTCACCATCTGGTGCGAACGCAGTGAAATTGGAGTGCAAAAATGACAGCAATTGTGAGGTGTTTGCAGTCAAGAACGTAAAGTCTGCCTTCTCCGAAGGGGAGGCTGAGCCAGTGCACAGCTATGTGGGTCGGCTGCTATTTTAATCTGTAATGTTGCCGGGAATACCTGGGGGAACAGCCTGGCTCTGTTGGAATGGGGGCTTGTCTGTATGCAAGTGCCAGTTTGCATGTGTACACATATGTATGGCAGGTTAGAGCGTGCAGATCAGAAAGGTTGTTTAAAGAGTTGCTTTAGTGTGAGCGATGCCTACTGGGCACCTCTTGTACCCTATTAGATTCAGTGGAGCAGGGAGCATATATGTGTGCTTTTAGGCATGGGCCACTGCACCAGGGCAAACCCAGCAGAGACTAGCTGGCATCTGCCCACACGTGAACGCATCATGCTGGCAATCTCGCTCTTACGGTACCCTTCCCCCTCAAGTGATCTTCAGACAGGCCAACAGCTCAAGTCTACATTTTGAGTGCCTGTGACTCATCTCGTGCGCTACAATATTCAGGATGAGATCACCCACTTTATCAAATGCAAAGTGCTAAATGTGCTCAACTGCACTGTAGATTCCAGTAAAATGATGAGGTAATGCCTGAGATCCATCTCCGAGTTGCTACCTTGTCCTAGCAACGATGCTGTCATTGCGTTCGTGACCTTGTGATAATCAGCAAAGGGTTGGGGAATTTTGGCAAGGTGGTGTTAGAGCTCCCGTACGGGTTCCCCGCAGTGCAGACAAGTGTGACGGCAACAGGGGCACCTGCCGTTCAGCCGTCCCACTCTGTCTGCGATCCCGGTGGCTTCAAAAACCCCAACTCCTGGGTGAGCGCCTCAGTCCTGGAGAGGTGCAACTCCAAATGCCCAAATGCACCATGCACACTTAGCAAAGGTCTTCCTTTCCACAGTTTCCATTGTAGTCAGGGATTAATAGACTGCAAAGGCATTCATCAAGTCCCAGTTAGGTTTCCTTTTATGTCACTGTAGCAATCTTGTCAGATGCTGGTAATTGGGTTCAAAGTGCCATCACAGTAAAAAGCTTAGTGGGAGTGAGTCAGAAGGGGCGGAACCTCGCCGTCTCAGGTGACCTCACTCTCGGCCCAGCTGCTCCAGAGTGCAGAGAGGAGGGAGGAGGTGGGGGATGAGGTCATTCTTTTGCTGGGAGTGTGTGGGCTGGATTTGTGTAGGTGTCTTTGTGTGCGTGTCTGCATGCATGAGAGAAAGACGCTGGAAGAGATAAGGCTGGAAATTTCTGAGCCTACTTTTTGTGACATTGATAAAACAAAAGAAGAATGAAAAAAATGAAATGCTAAACGAAAAGCTTAGGATCTGATATCGATCAATAATGTCCACAATAAAGAAAAGGAAAAATCTAGTTTAGAACACATAGAAATGTACTCTTTGTATTCATGTTGGTTTCATATTTTTGGAAATTTTTGGTTTTATACAATTATAAAGAAAGTTTACATTTTAAATTGTCATGTGTGGCCATCAAGTAAAAAGTGAAAGAAAGAAAAATATTAATTTATAAATATCACATTTTGGGGGAGTCACACCACATGATATTTTACAACCTGAACTAAATTTCCTTCAATTTAATTTAATTTTTTATTAATTACATTTGACTTCATATTTTAATTTATTTATATATAACTTATTTGGGTAAAGAAATACCAAAATGAATTTTAACACAAAAATTTAAAACATGCTCATTTATTGTGATGTCATTGACCCTCACATATGGCAAATTGTGCATTACAAAGTCCATTTAAAAAAATAAAATAAATAAAAAAACAAGGAAACTAGTTTCACTCACACTGAGGAATTTCATCCAGACATTGTCTTATCATCGCAAAAAAAAAAAAATGTCTCACTGTCCCCTGCTTGCGGTTTGTGGTTTCATTCCTCACAAAAAAAGCTTTTAGGCATCAGTTCACGATCAAATGCTCCCTCCCACCTCACCCCATTTATGGCTGACTGGCAGAGTGGCAGGGCTTTGTGTCTGTTGTTGAGAGATGAGCTGGGCTGATAGCCACGTGGAGAAAACGGGGCAGTCTGTGAGGATTGAGACGTCACAACGCAGTGGCGGCTTGCCATTGAGCGTTCAGAGCACGCGCTGGAGCGGTATCAGATCATAGGAGGTATCGGTGAAGCAGACATCTGATTCGAGGCGTCTATGATCGATGCCAGCGTTTCAAAAGCTACACGAGGATATTGTTTCATTGTAAATTCTCCCATACGTGTCAGTAATGAGACATCTAGATGGAAAGGACAATTTCGCTGCTAGCATGAACAAAGTCGTAGTAGGCTCTCTGAGAGATTGCTTTTGCGGTTTTTACTGCAGTCGTCAAAGCTCTAACTCTCCGCTCATGACAGACGACAACCTCATCACTCCAGCTTACATACTTCGGAAGCATCCAGCAAATAGCAATACTGTGATTTTTGTAAACATCCCCAGAGATGGGCTTTCAAAGACAGGATTTATGTTTAACTTTCTGATGCATGAAAGCGAGAGGAATAGAGACTAGAAAAGAGCAAAGGAGTTTGTTGTCCCATAAACCAGTTGTGCGAAGTCTGTGTAATTACCACACTGCAGGATAATTATAAAGAGGACAGATGCAGGGATGAAAAAGCCATTTACGTGCACTTAAGTGAGCGAAGACAATTAACTCGGATGCCTATCCCGGCACTGAGAAATTGGGCTGGAAATCCTCGCAGTCAGTTATCACACAAACCAGAAACGACTGGCCTTCTCCTATCTCTTGGAGGTGAGCCTCATGAACAGGCTCAAGCAAGTTGTTTAATTTTTTAAGCGGCTTTGCTAATCTGCATTCTTCATTTTGTTTTGGAGCCTTTCATGTGTGAAAAATCCCCGCAGCACAAAGACTGGTGGGGGCAGCTGCCAGGCTGGGAGGGGTCTTGAATTTTTGTTATCATAACTGCCTTTGCCCATCACTGCGGCCTGATCCAGGGGCTAAGTTGGAGATTGGACAGGTTACCATATCCATTCCCCCCAGGGTAGCGTGCCTGCACTAGTCCGCAACGACTCCAGCCAGAACATTTGTCCGGGCCGATCTTTTTATGTGTGCTTATCGGCAGGATTGCAGCCAGAGGATGGAGGCCCAGCGGGGTTACGCAACTTCTCTGTGCTCCAGTCGTAGCATCTGCATCAAGGCATGGACCCCTGCATCCCATCTATGAAATTTCCTTTTCCATTTCCTTTCAGCTGGCAGGCTGAGCCATCGTGCGTGCTACTCGCATGGGACAGGAAACTCAGATAGATATAGTGTTTCCTCTCCACGAGGGCTCCTTGTCGATGGTGTGGCACTCTCCCTGCAGCTCACATACTTAAATTCTCCTTGTGAGGCTGGATGCAGATGGAGCAGTCTATACAAGGATGCATTAAATTGATCAAAATTAACAGTAAAATGCATACATTGTGACAAAAGATAATTAGAAGTTGTGGATATTTAAAATAGTTCTACTTCATCAAAGAACATCAAAGACCACAAGTCCACCCAATTGTTTAATGTCACATTTGTTACCCCCCTATTTGCATTAGTTTAAATCCAGCCTGGTCACATAATGCTCTTGTTTGGCCAGTGAGTTGCAGTTGTTAACGCTGTGACGGAGAAAGCACATATATGTTGATTCGACTACAGAATCCTGGCACGCCACAGAGCGCCATTCACACAGTTTTCCATTAAATCACATTATATTTGTCACAAATCCTTGTAATGTACATAATGACTTCCCCTGGCCGAAGATGTGTATTGTGCTTTTTGTCTTTCTTTGCTCTATTAAAGTCCTACAATAATAGATTGTGGCTTTCTCTTTCCGTTTGCTCCTTTTTTTTTTTAAACACCGAACTTCAAACTCTATGACACTTTGTTAATTCTTAAAGTGAACTTTTGCCACTTGAATTGAACGCAGTGAGTCCGGTGTGTGTGTGATGCCAGCGAGTTGTCCTAGACACAATGCGGTGCTGTGCTTTTGTCCGGTGTGTGACAACATATTACATATAACATATTTTGTTATTTTGATTAGATAATCAAGCGTTCTAAAATAGAAGCAAATAAAGTGTGAGAGTATACATACAATATCCATGTAATTTCAATGCTATGGCCTTTGTGTAGGTATTTAAAGATGGCCATCTTTAAGCATGACTGTTTAAATTAAAAGGTAATACTTAACAGTAAGAGTCCATTTGTAATATTAACTAGGTTGATAGAAAAAACACGTTAAAAGTATTGTTTCCTTGTAGTGTTAATTTCAACTTTACTAATACATTTTTTTAATTTTAAAGGTCTTTCTGTTAATATTAGTTAAAGAACTACAAACTAACTTTAATTATCAATATATAATTAATATTTGAATACAATTAATATATAATACATATATGTTTTTCATTTCCAAAGTATGGTTCTACTGTTTATTCATTATTTAGTTTATTTTAAATAGTACAGCACAATTTTAGTTTCCGTTCAGTGTCCATTTTAAAAACTATCGGTTGATTAATCCGTATCAGCTAGTGTGGTCCAACCTAGTTATCGGTATCGGTAAAATCCACTAACGGTCAACCTCTACTTTAAATACATTTATACAAGCGCTTTGCAATGCAGCCTGTTTTTGGCAGCACTGCTATTTTTTTTCTTACTTACCAAAGACATTTATCAGTCCATTTATCAGACAGTCCCCACCTCTGACTCTGTGGTCAATGAATAAGACTGGCCTTTTCACTTCTCCCCTGCTGTTCCTTGTCTAGATGTGAATTTCCCATGGTTTTATGCCACACTGCAGAGCTTAGAAAGCAGGGAAGCCTGACTGATAGTCCCCACTGTGGGATAGGCGTAATGAGAGCACCTGCTCTGTCCCTGGCTGAGGCTCCGTCCTGCAGAGAGAGACAGCGTTTGAGAGCTGACAGAGTGAACCTGAGGTCCTTGCAATATGAAGTCATGTGGACTATTTCTTTGCAATGACATCACTAAGAATGAGAGAACACAACCCCTTCACACCAGTGACAGAGACGTCACACCAGGGTAATTTTAATCTTCTCTCCACGTGGCTTCACACTCGTAATGCCAACCCTGGGCACCCTTATTTGAAATACGTGCCTCTAAATACATTTCTGCAGCACTGTTATTACGTACCTTACTGCACGTTTTCGCATCAGTTTCAAAGTGAAATGTTCCATTGCGTGGGCGCTAAAACACGGTTCAATACACTGACCCTGCAAGTTTTTTTTTTACTTTGATTTTCGGCCACTGTTCATAATTCAAATATCCGGGGACTGTCGCTAAGAGTTAATGCTCTATCGTGTTGGAAATATCCCCTACACCAAACCCAACCCTAAACCTATCTGATAGTGTTAACAAATGCAAAACTTATATAAAAATACATTTGTTGATGCAACCGTGCCATTTGAACTTCCTTATATGCAGGTTTAAACTGTTTTGTCGAAGCATAGTTTCACGGGATTCGTACCGGAGCTCTTCACCACTCAAGTGCAACTCCATAATGCGTGAGCTACCGATGAAACCTACTGAATATGAAAACCCATACATATGAAGCTGGATATGTGACACTAATGTTGCAAAAGTATCAGTTTTGAATCTCGCATTGATGTTAAAGGGGTCATATGATGCGATTCAAGTTTTCCTTTCTCTTTGGAGTGGTACAAACTGATTGTGCATAGATAAGATCCCTGAAGTAGTAAAGACTAAAGTCTCAAAACCAAAGAGATATTCTTTATCAAAGTTAAGACTCTGCCACACCTCCCTAAAACGGCTCGTTCTAACACACCCCCACATATCTACCTCACTATGTGGAAATACTTGCGTAATACCGCCTAAATGTTCATGCAAAGAAAGAAGGCATGGTTTCAGTAACCACAGTTAGTGTTAAAGCAGCATGTCAGGGAGACGCCTTGTGATTCAGTGCGAAAGCAAAAGCATTTTGTTTGGCCTTCCGGAAGTAGATGCATTTAAGAATTTTTAAGATTACTTTCAACAGAACAGCAATGCATTTTATGGACGACCGTTTCGTGAACCTAGGAGAGGAGGTAATTCTGAATTTGCTATGACAATCTGTCGCTTCTGAATCAGCTACTGTTTTGTTATTAGTTAAGTATTTGCTATTGACTGTTCAAAAAAAAGTTTTGCGCATCGTGTGTGTGTGTGCGCGAGAGCGAGAGAGAGAGGGGGGGGGGGACACATCACAGTGGAGTCAGCTGTCTTAACCGCGGCTTGTGTAATGCAAACACATACCAGCTTCATCTCTGTGTCTGTCACGTGACTCTGTTCCTTTTTCGGGCTCTGTCTTTACATTTATTTTGCAAGATGAAGCTCGCGATTATGGTAAGGGGCGTTACATTTCCGACACATGCTTGTGGTGTCAATCACAATGCACTGGGTCAGCTTGCCAATCAGAGCAGACTGCGCTTGTCTGAAGGAGGGACTTTGTAGAAAACGAAGCGTTTGAGAGAGGTGGGGCATAGAGGACCTACAATAATGTACAGTATTTTAAAAATAATGTGTTTTTTGAACATTAAAGCAGGTCAACATATTCTGTTACACCAAATAAAAAAAATAATGATCTTTAAAAAAGCATCACCCCTTTAAATTTGTTTTGAATATATAACATAATATTCCTCAAAAATTTGGCTTTATTAATCAAAACTGTGGACCTGTAAATCATACTTTGTGTGAAAAGGAATAAAAGTTGTTGGGAGTTTTACTGCCTCTAGTGTTTATTTCTACTGGAAACTGCAGCAATTCGTATGTATAAGTAAATTTTTTCAATTTTGCAAAAATGTATTTAGAGGCACGTATTTCGAATGAGCCTATGTTGCATAATGCACAGCACAGAAGTGCTGATGTGTGAGGTGGATCCGAAAGACAGATCTCTAACTAGGGCTGTCACGATTATGAAATTTGGCTGACGATTAATTGTCTAAAAATAGTCAAGTTTTTTGCGATTTAATTGTCTGTTTTAGGGCTTTGGCGATTATGACGATAATGCAGATTATCATGATTAATTGTCTGTTTTTATGGCTTTCATTATATATTTGATTAATTTAAGGGTTCAGTAAATAATTATGATGTTATCTTTTAATCTTTTTTGAGTTATTATTTTGCATTGTAAGATTATATAGAGTATTCCAAATTCTAAGAATCGGCCAACCACCGGATCCCCACCACGCTATTGTTTTTTTACACCACTACAGAATATCAATATTGTGTTTGTGGAACTAATGGTCACTCTTTTTTAAACCCTTTGTTATTAAACACAATCCACTAAATACTCAATTACTCATTACAGAGAAAAACTACAGTTGATAAAAAAAATATAAGCTATGAAATTAAACTAGCTGACTGTATAATTTAGCAGCAAAAACAATATCTTGAAAAAAGATATTGGTACACATCTTTGGTGCACATTATACAATTTAAACATGTTTATTCTGTTAACTATTTGTATTCTTACAAAATACATTCATGAATATAAGAAAAAGGCTTCTAATAATCTTTCTATGCGCAAAACATTGATAATGTGAAATGCTTCAAACAGAGCGGCACAAAGCTCTTATGTACATCCAGGGTGCAGGATGGTGCACTTGAAGCAACATGGAGTCGCAGCGCTTATGCACAGGGTGCAGAATGATGTGCTTGAAGCAACATAATTCACAGCACGCTGCACTCCACATGGTACAAACAAAGAGAAGAGAAATGAGAGAGCAATGAACTCCAGCAATATGTCATTTTATGCGAATCCCCAGACCTTTATCTACACATCAAGTATTATAAGGGGAATATATCATCTTGGATTGAGAGTTTTACCGTGCTGACTGTCATAACTGATCGTGACGTGCTGTTTGAATGCTGAGCTGAGAATGACTGACAGCTGCAGCAGAAGGAAGATGAGTTTCTGTAAACTTAAATTTAACAATGTAAATACAATTCTGTCCCTCACATTAAGATATGGAATGGCTTCAGATGATATAGGCTATACAGTGCATGAAAAGCAAACTGGTGCTCTTCTGTTTCTTTTGGTGTATGACTCCCCCTTGTGCCGTATAAAAAGCACAATAATCGTGGTTGTCTGAAACAACCACGGTTAGATCAAATAATCGCGATTAGACGGTTATTTAATTATCGCGACAGGCCTATCTCTAACATGAATCATTATTCCACTCAAGTATGCTTAATGAATATAACAAACACCTAGATCAAGACAAGAATATTTGAATCCAATAATAGCCTTAAATCCAAACAGCTTCCCCCAAGAAGTTTTATGTTTAAGAGGTCAGTAGGAGCTCATTTGCAAGGATTTGTGTGAAATATCATCAAGTTAATGGGCATAATCATTTATAGTGCTTCAGATATGTTCCTGTGTTTGTCGCCACAGCCAAGATAAGAGACTTTCTTGGTGAAATAAAAAGCCCTCTTTATGTCTCCTAGGGGTATAGCCCTTTACCAGAGCCTGATAATGGGACTGCAGCTGAAATTGACTCCCTTGGAGAACTTGGCCCATTAGTCATGTCTGTTGCCTGTTACAGTATGGTATGTAACCAGAGATCTCTATACAATACCCAGAGGGCCATGCATCTTATGAAACAAAATGCCCTCCAACTCTGCCGCCTCTTCCAACTCGCTCCTTGACAGCCAGCTCTCTTTTGTTTTCTCTTGTTCTCTTTTGTCTCCATGTGTTGTATTCCCCCACCCATGTGGCATTCTCTTTGCATTGAGTAATGAAGATTAACCTGGCGTCCGTCACAATAGAGCCCCCCCATCACTAGTATCCCTTACTTAGACTCCCCAATCTTATAACAAGCTGTTAACCCCATTTAAAAATGTCCCCTTTCAATCGGTTTGTAATGGGGAATAATCCAGCCCGAGCAATTTAATGAAAATCGCTGTATCCTGATTAGATTACCCCAGTGCCGCCAGCCAGTGGCCATTAGCCGACCCCGTACACAGATAAACAGCAGCCCCCCTCCGCAAATCCAGTTAAAGGAAGACGTAGAGAGGTTTTCTGAGGCTCAGCTCGCCTTTTACCAGCCTGCAGTCTTACTGCCTTTGTCAGTGGGATTATCCCCCATTTGGCACATCTATGGTGAGGACTCATTCACATCCTCCTGTACCCACTCTATCCATTATTGCGCTTGTCTTATTGCTCTGTCATTCTGCTGAGCATGATCATCTACGGCATATCTATAAAGAAGATTTAAGATTTATGAGATTTGTCAAGAGCATTCATTCATTATAGTAAATCGTTGATGCACTGATATTGAAATTTTTACAAAGATACTATAAAATTATGTGTTTATTATTGTTTATATATTCTGTTAATTATGGCCAATAATGATCTAATGTCCAACTATTTAAATCTATGCTAAAAGAAAAATTAAAACACTAAAGGTTGTGAATGACATAATATTTCACAACAGATTATTTTTATATGGATGGAAAATAATTTTCTTTGTATAGTATAGTTTGAATTAAAAATAGCTCTGCTGTCTAACATGTGCAGTAGAAAGGGAAATCACTCTTAAAGGGTTAAATATTTGCCATATTGCTAAAAAACTTTTTTTAGATTATCAAAAAAAAACATTAAAACAAAATCCAATATTGGCAAAAAAGGACTTTCCCCTAGTATATATTACTTTCAAGATCAAATAAATAGTCATGTACATTTTTCTAACTAAACACATTTTTATAGATTATTACTACAAATTTATTTAAAAAATAACAACGACCAAAAAGCAAGGACAAATAACCAGATCACAACACACAGTCTGGTTATAGTTAAAAATGAATCCATAATATTTAAAATACCAAGCTTGTTTACCCAAATCGTTCTTTATCGTCTCATAGACTTCACATTGTAACACATAGCACAACAGCAACTTAATATGTGCACCTCTCCCCACTACAAATTCATCAGGTGTTCTTCACAGAGTTTACAAAGAGTTAATAGTGACTTTGTTCATTTGGGAAACGATCAAGGTCGCATTATGTCCTCTACAATCCTGTGCTGAAGAAGTTATTGAGAGGTGCCATAGTGCCTTTTCTGTTCCTTCACAGCTTCTTTTGTCCCTTTTGTGACCTCTGTTACTGAAGTCTCACAATACTTTAAAAGCAAAACCACTGTTTGTGTACACAGAAATAGCTCTCAGCAGCCCCATACAAGCACACCCAAAGGCTGATTGGCACCCAAGCTGCCTCTTCCATCTTTAAATGGAGGTATTCATTAGCTGCAGCTGCACCATGTCAGACTTAAAGTCCCCTTGTGAGGCTGGATGCAGATGGAGAAGTCGGCAGACACTGTCTTCCACTTGTCAATCCTAAATTATTGCAAGTGCCCTATCAAGTAAAACTTTGATGGGACGAGGCACTGAAGTCTAGCATGGATCTAGCCTAAAAGGATTGCAAAACAACTAAAGAACAAGTAGACAACAACAGCCAAATTAATGGCTGATCTAGTGCCCAAGTTCTGGCCTGGCCTAGAATGCAGTATCATATGCAATAATTTAGTTAGCTGCTGTTCAAAGAGAGTTTGCGCTGGACAACACTTGAAAATATAACTCTATATACATACAAGTCAATGCTGGCTTGCTGATCTTTGGTGCCAAGTGTGTCATAAATCTCTCAATAACACTTCTTTGCTTGTAGTAGCATCCATCTGTGAAGTAATCCTGCCTCTAAGGGTACAGTGCACAGATAATGTTTGGTTGTTATCTTGCATGATTAGCGTTGCTCTTTGTTTCGCATTACATGCATGCTCACTCAACGTATTGTGGAGAAATGGGCCATGTGTCTGTAGAGAAAAAGCTCAGTGATATTGGCAGTTGTTTTGATGGAGTGGACGGCTATGGGTGCGTATTTCCTGTTCCTGACCTCACAAGTGTTCTTGTCATAATAAAGCTGTCTCAGTTATGTCATGAACCTGATCAGGGCCCTAATGTTCCGCCAAGAGCTGTCAACAGGGATAAACTCGTCCACAACTAAGGCTAATGAATGCTTTTTATCCCTACACTCCCTCACTAGACAACAAATCTGCCAAATATTTTTATTAGCTTGTATTTTCTCACCAAAGATGGTTAGGTGACTGCAGCGACTAAAACCTTGCTATTCAGTGCAAAGAAATTTAACTAAATATTTGGCCAGCAGATATGTTCACAAGTCTCTGACACAGAGTCCATTTTCAAATATTTTGTCTCAAGATCAAGTTGAGTCTCAACTCTCAACTCCAGGCATTACCTTGGGATTTTGGAGGTGAAGAAAATGATAAAATAAGATTAAAAAATGTTTTTGATCAAAAGTGACAAAAGGACTTATGACTTATATATTAAAATATATAAAAAAAATCTGATCTTTTGAACTTTATTCATCACTCGGATGGATCATGTGACACTGAAGACTGGAGTAATGGCTGCTGAAAATTCAGCTTTGCCATGACAGGTTTATTGCATTTTAAAATGTATTAAAATAAAAAACAGTTATTTTAAATTGTAAATAATATTTTACAATACAATTGTTTTACTTGTATTTTTTATCAAATAAATGCAGCCTTGGCGAGCGTAAGAGACAACATTGAAAAAATCTTAAACTTTTGAATGGTAGTTTATATAGCACACATTATAGCATACATCAAAAATGATCAACCTAGAAAATATATCTCCTTGATTTGTGTTGTGTACGAATCTCTAATTTAAAGTTTAAGTCGTACCTCAAATACATTTTTTGCCAATTTCTGTCATTCCTGGTATCCAGTTACTTGGACGTTCTATACTTCAGTGCTTCACCAGACTCTGGTCCCACTGTTCTGGCCCTTACTTGATAATGGAAACAGGAAAATGTGTCTTTCTGATACAGGCAGCCCTCACAATAACGTCCCAAACCAGTGTCCTGCTGTCTTTTCAAATTTCAAAACCCAACAATGTGGCTGCTATGGAAACAGCTGCCAAGCCTGTTGTGCTCATCTCTGGCCGAGTTCCTGTCTGTCTGTTTCCTCTCATTTCCCAGAGGAGCTGGTCTGTGTTTACCAGCCAAAGAGAGACACAGGAGCAGGAACAGCACTGGAGAGGCCCTCTCTCACACAAGGTGCAGCTGCAAAAGCAAGAAGGAAGACTAGGAAGGAAAATGGAGGGCAGGGAACGGATGAGGATTTCAAAACAAATTTGCAAATCGCATTACATGGTCAATATGTAATTAGCTTTGTGTGCGAGTGTAAATATTGACACACAGTAATGAGTACATGGAGTTTACACTAATCTGAAACCCAAAGCCAAGCTTAGCCTTTCTAGAGAGCACTCTAGTCTGTACGACCATTATGCTCAGCGGCATTATCCTTACATTGTATTTGCATGGTGCTTTTTATGGTTTGAGAAAAGGGACAGTGCAAGCACTTAGAAGCAATCTTGTGACAAGTATCTGTTTTCTCAGTGGAGTCATGTAATATTGTTTCTGAACAGATGTGAACATGCTGAGACGAGGAAAAAAATGACTCAACAGGAGCGACAAAAGCCACATCAGGAAAACAGCTCCAGACATTACCTTCATCAATATATAATAATTCAAGTTTGGAAACATGATAGATATGAGCCAGACAGATGAACAGAGCATTAAGCAGCACATATACCACATGTTTTGTTCTGGGTCAAAGAAATGTAATGAGAGGTAAAACAATAATCTCAATAGATGCGCTTCTAGATGACAGTATTAATACAAACAAGCATGTTTGGCTACCTAAAATATGACTTTGTCCTGGGTGCTCCGGTCAAATTTGTTGTGTGTAAAATAAAGGTGGATACAAAATATTCTGGGCACTGGGACCGGGCCAGTGATTCAATTACTCCAAGTACACATTTGAGCAAGGCCAAGTTCGGTACACAGGTATTCAAGACATAATGATTTAAACTGCAGCCAATGTCTTTGTATTAGGCGATAGCAGTCATTACATAACAGAGCACTCAGACACGCACTCCTTCACAGGTTTGGCAGGCAGACAAGCCACTAGACATAAAGAAAAAAAAACTTGTGCATCTGTCTACAGCAGAGAACCCAGCAGCTAATGCATATACACTAGGGATGTAACGATTCACTCAACTCACGATTCGATTCGATACACGATTTTGATTCGATTCACGATTCTTTTTTTTTTACAAAATGAGATTTAAGACAAATTATAAATTAAACGTGTCCTTTTATTATTGCTTGGACAAAATACTGTACGTTTCTTTGTGAAATTGAAATATAACACTGTAAATTATATACTAATATAGCACTTGTAAATTATTGCTCTTTTGTTGGTTTTTATTGCTTCTATTGTCCTCATTTGTTAGTCGCTTTGGACAAAAGTGTTTGCTAAATAATACAATTTAAATATAATGTAAATGTTACTAACAAACAAAATTTTAAACAAGCCCCAATCCAACTCAAAAATAACACAAATAAAATAAATCTCTACATATAAACAGAATAAGGCTTTGTCTGTGCTCTTTCCATTTAAAATTTGAGGCAACCACTGCATTTTAATCACAATCCAAACAAAGATGCTGCATACATGCAACATGAGCAGTTTTTAATCTAAATTAGATTGTATAATTTCGAAATCTGAAGCAAAAACAGAATGGTTGGACTTCAGTTTTGTGAAACTATGCATAAAAAACATCTGCATGAAACAGAAACAGCAACAGCTGAATGAGACGCAGATTCAGTCTCTGCCAGCAGGTGGCGCTTAAAGCGTTTCCATGGTTTTCGTTGTAAACAAAGCAGGCCTGCACTTATGAACTTTAATATGCATTATACAGAGGCAAGAGGAAAAGAAAAAATACCATGGAAAGACAGTAAGTTCCCCTCAGACATACATTCATATAAACTCCTACCCCTAATTGAATCGCGATTTGTTTAGCATCTCAACTGATTTGAATAGTCACATATTTAAATCGATTTTCAACCGGCTCGCGGTTAATCGTTACATCCCTAATATACACACTTTAAATGAGTGTTAGATGTCTTCAAAGGTCAGTCAAAATGTAAAAATAGGGCAAGTGAGCATGCACTATTAAATGTCCAGTACTGGCAAACTAATAAATAAATAAAATAAATAAATAAATAAAAAAAATTCATTGCTATACGACAGTACCATGCCTACTTCTGGATATATCATCCATCCCTATTTTCTAACGATGTTTGCTAGGTCTGGAAGCAACAGAATCCCAGACAGTTCTGGGGGGTAGTAGTCAATAATCTGACTTTGTTTTAATGCACATTTAAGCATTTGTTCAGTAAATATATACACAGCATAGTTTATGCGCATGTCTCACAAAACACACAAGATATTAACCTCAAATGATTGTATATGAGTATTTATATATTTATCTTGGCAGTTCCATCCAGCATTGTTATAAACATTTGTGGATTGAGACCCAGCGTTTGAAGCCAGGTTTTACTCAGCATAACTACAGCATTGAAATGTTGACTAAGATATAATTTCCAATTAGGATGTACAATTTGAGATGCCATAATGAAGAACTACACTGCTGTTATATAAAAAAAAGCACTTCAAGTAATCAAGTTGTGTTGTTTCTAAAAGTACGACCCCGTGTATTGCAGAGGAGGTTTTGAACAACTTGATGACAAGCCTGTGAAGATGCATTTGCAGCGTGAACCTACCAAATCTGGCTTTTTTTTTGTGCAGAATGCCTCCCAGACAAGCCATGCAAGTTACATTTGCAGATGTACACGAGGGATTTAAATATCATCTGGTTCCCAGGCAACCACAACAATAATGAAAACTATATGTAAATGCAGGACACAAAACCAAGTAATTTTCTCCAGAGAAATCTGGGGCAGAGATTCTCCCGCTAAAGAGCTGCTCAGTAAATCTAGCCCTAAAAACATACAGGCAGTCAGGCTGCCAGAGCCTCTGGCTTATTTGCAGTGGCCCATTCGTCACTGAGTGTCCAGTTTTGCCAACTCGCTAATAGGACACCATCCTCAAAGTAATTGGGCTTTTTTTTTCTCCAGCATTTTAGTGTAGATCTGGAGATGTACATTTTAATTTTGCCATGGCAAGAGCTGCATTATTTTCTCTTGAGGCTTTGGTGTCTGTTTTGTCAGGATATTAGAGATCTTTAAAATGGATAATTCTTAACATGTTGCCAGCATTCTCCTGATGACAGATAGTCAGCTCCAATCCATATAACCCATCTCAGCCTACTCTTCAGCTATGCAGCAAAAGCAGCAGCGGAGAAATCAGTGGCAGGTGGTCATTAGCACGTCACTGAAGAATGACAAATGGTTTAGCCATGGTGTTCAAGCATCATACTTTTTACTAAAATTACACATTTTTCAAGATGCTGCTCAAACACACAGATAAGCTGAAAGCATCTGATCATAAAGGGTGTAAATACACCCTCAAACTGCACGCTAAATGGCAAGATATTCTCAGCCTGCTATAAGCAAAACATTTTTCTTGTATCCGCCATTTTTTTTCTCAGCAAACAAATGCTGCACATTGGAAGACAGGGACCCTGACTTGACAAACGACTTGCGACAAGCTTCCATCCACTGCAACAGTGGCCAAGGGCCAAGGGAAATGGGATTAAATTATCCATCCAAATTAAAAGAGCATATCTGTCTTGTCCCTGCTAACAGCTGTTAGCATTTATCTCCCACATGTGTCCGTGCCATTCATTCATTTTATAATCTGGGTTTATCAGACTGACTAGGCCGAAGTGGGGCAGTGGGGACCAAGGAGTGGCGCCCAGGCGCTAATTGCCACACTGTGCTTGAGAACATATGTGTGTGTTCAGAGGAGCCCACCGTTTTGGCAAAAAAGGGCGAGGTTGAAGTGTAAGAGGGGGTAGGGAGAGATGACACAGGTGCAGAAACAGGGAAAAAGGAGGGCTATTACACAGCGGGAGAGTCTGCAAAAAGTCACTCCATCACAGACCGCTGATTAAAATTTCATAGGAGGGGGCTCCTATGAAAATAAAACACTGGTGGAAAAAAAAGTTAAAAATAAATGTGCCAATTTCCTAGAAATATACTCTTTGTATTCATGTTGGTTTAATATGGTTAAAAAAAACATTGTATTTTCAAGAAAAGTTTCAGTTCAATTTTTCTAAGAAAGTCATGTTATGTAACCAAGTAAAATAAAAAAAACACATAATAAAAGAGGTCTATTCATTAATCATTACATGAATGAATAGAATTTTTTAATGAATAAATATTGTATTTTCAAGAAAAGTTTCAGTTCAATTTTTCTAAGAAAGTCATGTTATGTAACCAAGTAAAATAAAAAAGAGGTCTATTCATAAATCATTACATGAATGAATAGAATTTTTAAATTAAAAAATAGGACAAAAAAACAGGGTTACGTCATTGACCCATTTCACATTGTTTTCTCTCCTTGTGCTTATTGGTAAGTAGCATACAAATGCATTTCCGCAGGTGCAGGGTGCTATTGCTAGCCACATGGATTGTTTGTTGCAGTTTAGTGAGAGTGACAGGTTGTGGGAAGGCTAGGGCTACGATTTCAGATGCAATCGTGTCTCGGCAGACTCCTAACAAGTTGCTGACATCTCTTTTTTGAAAGTAAGGTTGCAATGGAAGCGACCGCTTATTGACTGCGCTTGCTTTGATGGAGAGAATCATGAGCGAGATCAAAAGGAGGTGTGGTTGCTGCTCAAGATCGTACCACACTGATGTTTACCTTTCACATAAGAGCCCTTCTATTGGTTATTAACTGCTTTACTGAGGCTTTTTTTCATGCTTTTGTTAGGAGGTCTGCTTGTAAGAGACTGTAGTTCATATGGCCACTTATCAATTGGCCATCCGCAACATGCACACCGAGATCCGCAGTAAATTACAAACTGTGCACAGCCCCATGCTGTAACTGTATTGTCTAAATGTCAGGAGTCCCAGAGCGGGGGTGCACGGGGAAGGGAAGATGGCAGTAGATGAAGTGAAGAGATTCAAGCTTCACTCTAGTGTGTGTGTGTGTGTGTGTGTGTGTTTGACAGCTGTTTTCTTCCACACTCACTTCCCCCTCCCTGGACCCCTGTCAGCCTCCCCACCATTACTCACCCCAACACTCCAACCCCAGGACAGCAGTGACAGCTCCCTTCCCTGAGCTCAGCCAGCGAGGTGCAGGAACCAAACAGAGAGAGCGGTTGAAAAGGCGTGCGAGATCCGTGAAATCCTATCCATGAAGGTGAGGGCCTCAGATGACTCTGATGTCCACCCTGCTGTGATGATGGTTTATATGTCATCGGGACAGATAGGATATGCCTCCGATAGCAAATTTGCAGGCGGCTCGGTATCTCTCTCGGTGCTTAGATCCTGGAGGGAGGTCCTTATGGGCTATAGAGTTTCGAAACACTTCTTGAGGTTGATGGTGAGTTCGTGTCACTTGTCACAAGTTGTCTCCAAGGGGTCCTGGGTAATTGTTGTGTCATTACGGAGGTAATCGTGCAGGAGCCATAGCGGATCCCTAAAAAAATTCTTGAAATAATATAGATAAATGAACATGGTGTGCAAACAGGCCAAAAGTCCTTCAATACATGAAGGATGCATATTCAGTCTTACAAGGGAATGTTATGGTCGTAAAAGAGCTAATGGCCATGGTGGAATCACAGCACCCTGGGAAATTGTTATGAACACTGCAGGGTATGGAATGATGGCATATTTCATCACCAGATCATTGACAATGCCTTTGCTCTACTGAACAAAACATTGCCAGAGTTGAGTACAAGTTTTGCAGGAAGGAACAACTGGCCTGTTCATTTTTGTGCATGGTATAAAATCTTTAACATACATCAAAGGACCATTTTCTTGGGTTCCTTCTAACTATACATGGTTCTTGTGCTGACTAGGGTTTAAGAAAAAAAATGTATTGATGTTACGTTATAGGTCATTCAGATCAGCATATTGGTGGAAATAGAGGAAAAGTGAAGCTCTCCTGGGTTCTTTAAAACATCAGTACATGGTTGGAACTTACTGTGGTTCTCCTGTTCTTGCTAAAAAAAAAAAAAAAACATCTTAACCTAGCCACTTTTCAGTTGGTCATCCTAGAGGATCAGCATGGCGACCTGCTAAACCAATTGAACCCCAAATAGTGCAGGCTGGGAAATCAGCTAAGAGCATGCTTGCTGGTTTAAAATGTATTTTTCAGTAGGGATGAAACCCTAAAAACCATTTTTGCAGCAGAGCTTCCTACAGTCCTAAAAATGTGTGAAATAAATATATAAATACGGCACTTTTAACTCAAGTGTTGTTCTTAGTCACTACTTCTTACACACATACAAGCACACAGACGCACACATACGCACTTAGGCTTCCCATCAGCAAATTAACTGAATAAAGAGCCTCTCTTTGCTGGGTCGTTTGAGTGGCTAATTAGTCATCAGTGCATGCTGTGTAGTGAGAGAGAGAGAGAGAGAAGAGAGAGGAGTGCAGAAGAGATCGGAGAGGTAGAACTTCAAACGACATCTCATGAAAGCCAAAATGCTTAGTTAAAACCTATTTGTATGAGAGAAAATTCATCATAATTTCAACCACAAAAATAGAGAGGGTGTGGAAAAAAAAGCTGTTTTGTTAGATGCGGGTGAAGATATATACACATTAGTTTAGATAATGTGCCGACTATTATCCAAGCAGGGAGCGGAGACAGCGAGAGGAACTGACTCTAAGATTGGCGATAATTCCCCCTTTGTGTCTAACTTGGACTGCATCCACAATTGCTAATAACAGTTTTGCGATTCTCCCCCTCGCCTCTCTCTGCCCGCTCTTTGTCTGACATTGCCTCTTAGCGCTGCCTGTGAACCCCCTGGCACTGCATGTATAATGTATGGAGCTCAGTGCGCACAATATAAGCAGGGTATGAAGGGGCTTTCTACACTAGCAGCTAGTACAGAAAAGTTGATTCACCTCATCTACATTTTCTTTTCTTTTTTTTTCTTTTTTATGTGGTTGCACAGATGCGTGCGAAAATATAGTGTGCTTATGCCAAGTTCTTTCAATTTTCAATGGCATGTTGCTTTAAGTTGCATGACATAGAGAATTTATCCGTATGCTGCTCTGTGCTTATCAATGCAGGTTGGGTATGTCCTCAGAGCCTCTATTAAAGTAATAAGGCCTACAAAATGCACAAGAATGGAATAATTCCAGAGGTGCATGATCTCTCGCAGTTGCTAAAATTCCTGCTTGCTAAAACATGGCTAAAAAAGCTTCAGAGTATGGATAATTCATGCACTTTCCAGGTAGTGCTCAGAATCATAAATGAACACAGAGCTCACAGGGAGAGCTTGCAGTGGTAAATTGTAGCTGCTGCAGTGGACTGCGTTTCAGTTATTTTAGTCTTTGTTGAAGGCTCTGTCTGTATTGCATAACATGAGTCAAACTGTAGCTATAGTATTAGTGCGGTTTTTTTTTTGGTGTCACCAATGAGGTCAGAGAAAGTGCACAGGAACCATTTGGCTTCAGGTTAATTGAATGGTCAATATTTCACTGCAGCAGTAGCTGTGATGGCATTGCATTAAAATTCATCTGATACTGTTTCTAACACTTCTGTATTAGGTTTTAAACAGCAATCTGTAATTTCAATTTTTTTGATACCAAGGACCCCAAATACGATCCTATTGAGAGGGATTCCCTAAATATAAAATTAACCTATATATATTCATGTATAAAAAATTGTATTTACACTTTATTAAAAATATTAAGTGTAATATTGTAAAGCTATCAAAATAAAATAATTGGCTTTTATATTGTCATTGAATTAAAGCTTACTTTACAAAGATAGATTTGTTGTTCTTACTGTTAAAAATCTATATCTACAATTAATCTCTTGTAAAATAAGCAATTTTGCTAAAATTGTTAAACATTTCATCGAGTGCACATGAAAAGTGCATTCTTGAATGCATTTTTTTTTCAGACCCCCTAGAGGCCCCCAGACCCCAAAACCCCATGTGTATGCATATTTCAGTTCAGTAAAATTCAGTAAAAAGTGCGGCTTGTCAGCAGACAACAGATGCTAGGCAAAATCTTCTTTTTGGACGATTTATGTAGGTCTGAGGTAAAGGAGATGACAGAATAAGTTAAGATAGGGCATGTACAGCGACTGTAATTTACAGCTGACATGAAGTAAAGAGTTGGAAGGTTTACTCTACTGCTGTTTGACTGTCAAAGTGCTTTTACTGCAACACAGTGAATTGAACTCTCTAATATCCAAACTGGCCACTGTGACTGGGGAACAATAATGTTAAACCACTGAAAAAGAAACTGCTGAGTGAGCAGTCAGTGAGCCATGATAGCGCTGTCTTTCTCTTCCGTCCTCCCTCTGTCTGCCAAAGTATTCATCAGAGGAAAAACCAGAGTGAGGGGAAAGGTATCTTAAGTAATAAGACAATAATTTCTTGCTCAAGCACCGTAAGACATGCGCTATGCTACATGGATAAATACTGTTCCCTCAACCACAGCAAAGTGGAATAATTCCACGGATGTTCAGGTTCTCTTCCAGAAAATCTTGCCTCCCAGCTGCACTCCAAAATGTTTCTTTCCAAAAGTCTCTATGTAGCAGATTTAGTCGTTTACACCTTTCCATGGTGTGACCAACTGGACAAATCCCAACTGGAAATGTGTTGACCTGCCACGTGTTTCATTTTAGCATGTTCAGCTGTAACCAGCAGTGTTTTTTCAGACGGTTAGCATTCCCTCTATAAACTTCACTGGACTTAAAGAGTATTCTGAGGCTTACTGTCTCATCTTTATGCATTTCTGTTTCTCCTGCAGACATGTCTGGAACTGGAGAGGTACCTACAGACGGAGCCCAAAAGGCTTTCGGAGCTCTTCGACGAGGAGCTCGACTGCCTCCTTACGCCAGCTTTCATGAAGGGAGACAGCGACGAGGACCTGATGGACCCCCTGCTGCCCAGTTTATCCGATGAGCCCAGCCCAGCACCTCTGCTTGTATCCCTACCCAAAAACCTTCATGCCCCAGCCAACACCAAGAATACCGAGGCAGGGCTGAAAGAAGCCAGCGGAGGGGTTAATCCCGCCCAGCTAAACGCAGTCACGTCCCTCACGCCACCTTCCTCTCCGGAATTGGGACGCCATCTTGTCAAGCCTACGCAGACTCTTACCGCCACAGCCGATGGCACGCTCACGCTAAAATTGGTGGCCAAGAAAGTCGGTCTTGGGGCGGCAAAGCTGGTGGCGACACATTCGCTACCCTCGCCACCAAACCGCGGCACACAGAGCGACGGAGAGGGAGCACTGGGAACGGTAGGCGGAGGGGACATTCCGGAGAACAAAAAGAGGGTCCATCGTTGCCAGTTTAATGGATGTAGAAAGGTTTACACAAAAAGCTCCCACCTAAAGGCACACCAGAGGACACATACAGGTGATTAACTGCACCAGTTACATTTGTTTTTTTAGCATTTAGCATCACATGTAGCATTTTTTACTTTCCTGGAGAAAGGTTTCTGGTATACCAAGTCTAACTCTGCATGTAATGAGATGACATTTCAGAGTTTGGAAAATCTTCTTTGCCAAGCCTCTGATACTACAGAAGGGTCACAAGAGATCTTGTGAAGCTAACTCGATTTTTGCAGCACAACCCTACAGCAAGGTAGCTGATTTTCTCTCTCCTGCACCTTAAATCTCAGACTAAAATAAACCCAGCCACACCATTCAAAACCTGCCAGTGCAGTCAGTAATTGCAAGATGATTGATAGACCGACTGAGCTTAATCTCGTTTCCCAGCTAATTCGGGCTTGCACGCTCCGGTGCCGTCATTTCTGCCCTCTCGCTGAACCTGAGAGCATGTTGCACTCTGCCGTGGCCCCGAAACCTACTGTGACAGTGGCCTCAATGCAGCGTATCTGGCCCCTGTGGCCAGCTGTTGACTCGGCAGGTTCCTGTGAGTGCTGGTGATGCTAATCGCTTTTGGGCTGATTCTAGTGTATAGACGGCGCTCTCGCTTTTGAAGATGGGGGGAAATAAGCAGTAGCAGGAAAAAGGGGAAAATAAACCCCTGAAGAGACATTTTGGCTTGCTAACTCATCACATTATGTGTTTATTACAAGACACATTTATTCTTTTCATTGGTTTAATCCTGGGTTTTTTTTGGGGGGGGGTCCCTGTTTTACTAAAACAGGGACGCATACATACTACAGGACCCTACACTAATATTTTTTAGAAGCACTCGTGACCCTGAAAAGTGAATTAGAATGTTTCTAAATTCTGTAGAAATAAGACATAAATAATAAAAAAAAAATCAAAACTGAATATTTTAAGCTAACTTGAGAGGTAGTAATAAACAAACTGACTGAAATCTTTAACATCTGAACATCTATAGGACACTTAACAAATCAGTAGTTCATGAATGGTCAAATATCAAAATGTATATCTGCTATCAGCACACATTAACCACATTTTATTTTATTGGCAATATCTATACACTGCAATTAACAAATCCTACTTAGGTGAAAGCTTTGCTCATGAATATCAATTACATTATGTAATGTCAGCTTACCTTGTTGGCTGAAAGACAGATGTTGTTAAGCATCCATTTATCAGCTGGTGAAATAACAAATCCAACAAAGCTCATGACTGGATTTGACTGGATGCTCCCAAATGGTTAAGAACATATGCATGTCCAATTGATTAAACACACTTAAAATTTCACATTAAAATGTATTGTGTTCAAAAACATCTAGATCTGAGAAATGGATGGAGCAGAATGCTGAAATCTTGACATGAAATATTTTATAACAAATCTTATCTTGATGCTGTCTTTAAAAAAAAAAAATCCACCACACTCATGCCAAAGAATGCTAAAAAAACAAACAAAAAAAACAACCAAGCTTTCTCTGTTGACTTGGATAGAAATTCAAGCATACTAAAGCACGTAATGTTAAATCAAAGACTATAGAATACCCAAGATGTGTAACTCGTATAGTTTTGAATGGGCAAAAATGCAATGTTCAATATAGCCGCTCAATCGCAGGAAGCCCCACCTTCTGTATGAAGGAGCCAATCGCTAATCGGTAAAGTCAGCGCGTCACTGCAGCTGCCTTAGAAGTCCTGGTTGCTATAGAAACAGTCAGCGCTTTGCGCATGCGCACTGGCTGATCTAGCCTGAATAATAAGCTTTTTATAACACTATTTGAGCAATATAAACAACATTTATGACACAGTTGATATCAGATTTCTTTGGTGATTTCAAATATGAAATTTAATTGCAAGCTTAGTGAACAGTTTTGTAGAATTTGATGTTTCCCCATTCAAAGAGATAGGAGTTGCACTTGCATGCCCGAGAGGCGTTTCAAAGATGGCCGCCAAGTGACATGACTTGTCTTAAAGGGACTTTGATTAAATGCATCAGGGAATTTTTATTCTGATTGTTTTAATATACAGATATATTTGATCAGGTGTCAGAAGTCACTCAAGTAATTTTTCACATTCAAACTCAATCATTTATGCTCATATATGTGTAGAGCAGCTGTGGAGCCTAATGACATGGTCCTGCTTTGCCTTGTCAGCAATGTTTGCTGAAGTTAATAGCACATCCCTGAATGGGATTTGGAGGGTAAAAGTGGGTTAGAATTAGAGAGCTCATTTTGAAATGCAACATGAGCCACTGGAGAAGACAAAATAAATGGATGATAATTAGGCACTAGGCCCTACCTCTGAAATCTAAACTTTGGAGACAATAATAGCTTACCATCACACACACAGGAAATGTAATTAACCACACCATACACCCCTAGTGCGACACTGGTGCGAGGGAAGGAGCTTGCTGTTTTGGAGGGGGCTCGTTGCTAGGAGACTATATCAAAAGACTGTAATAGGTTGATTATTTGCAGCTCTAGATACCAATTGAAGTTCCAATATGCCAGATCAATCCCACCTTTCCCCTACCCTCTTTGGGTACAGTTGGGGTTGCCAGGCAACGACATCATGCATATCAAAAGCAAGCAATAATTGGTTGGTATTGCGGCGTGTCCATAGGTTGCATACCGACTGGATGGCTCTTGCTCTCTCTCTTCTCTCCTTTTAACTCTCTCTACCTCTCTCGGCTGGTTGCTAGGCGACTCCATCATGCATTCATGACTCTCCAAGTTATAATTGGCCTGTGTTATGGTTGCCGTGGTTGCAGGTCCAAGCCTGCCTCACTGCTGTCAGACAGCAAGAGGGGGAGGAAGGGGGCTACGGCATAAGGAGGGAGTGAGCATGAGGGGGTCTTTGGCCAATTATTGTGAATGTAGTGCGAAACGTTTGCCGTCTCACACCTGCGGCCCCACCACTCTCCAAATGACACAGAGATGCTCTTCCTGCACACTTGTAGCAGTCACAGACACCAGAGCAGACGTGGCGATATTTTCTCAGACTGATTTTATAAATTGAAGGAGCTCAAGGACAGGCAAACATAATAAAATAAACCTCAAGGCACTTTGACCTGCTATTTGTCTGTTCGCGTCTTGCCTGGGAGAGAAAGATGAGATGTCAAAGGCGACCCGCTGCTTGTTTGCAGTGATCCCAGAGGTGAACTAGTCGAAAAAAGGCCAAGTACACGGTATTATATTTAAAAATTATCTTCTCTCTGTCATCGAAAGTGAAGAAATAAGTCTATGGGAGATGGAAAGTGGAATTGGTCAGACGTCTTACTTGGAGTCGTTTTCCTCGTCACCGCTGCCATATCATTCTTTACTTTGTCTTGCATCATAAGAGAATTCCAGGACCAACCGAGCGATGTAGCTGAAAACCCACCGTTATGTCATCCTTTACCTCATCTTGCATCATAAAGCTAAAAACCGAGACGGGATAAATAGATGAACAGACTTTGATTTCATTACAGCAATATGTATGCTCATATCAACTGCATACATTTTTGGGATATGAAATATTGCGAAAGCGAATAACTTCCACTTTCTCCACATCTTATTGGACCATATTTTTCTTACAAAAAAAGGAAAAGGAAAAAGGAAAATAACAGCCTGTAATCATTTCCATTCCTTTCTATGATTTTCTTCGCCAGTATCCAGAGTCAGTCATGGAGGTACAGGCACATCCTTGCCGAAAGACTAGCATAGAACAGGATGAATTTCTATGCTGGTCAAGACTAGTTTAGACTGGTTAGTATGGTCTTTCTAGTAAATTGGTTGAGTAAGATTTTTTTAAGACTTGTCCGGACTGCCAATCCAAGGCCACCATAGCAATCAACTACAAACACCATAGAAATGCCATAGAAACCACTAAGAAAATCTAAGCAACCTCCTAGTAATGCCCGAACAACCACTCATAATGCCCTAGCAACCTACCTACTTTGTCTGACTGACTGTAATAAATCTAACAAATATTTTGAAACTTTCAGACAAGGCTTTGTCAAGCCAACATCATGTCTTGAAAAACTTAACCTAAACCTAACAAAACGATTAAAAGTAGCCTACATGCCTAATATCATGTATTTGTATTTAAGAAATAAATTACCAACTTGGTGGTGATCCTAGTTTAGAAGCATGGTCAGCATCAATTTAGTGAAAAACTATTTCCAATTGGGCAACTTCAACATTAATGGAGCTTTACTCTAGTTAGGCAGTTTGGTGCACACATTGTTTGCTGGAGAAGCT
The DNA here is from genome assembly GCA_018155175.1 of Sinocyclocheilus anophthalmus. Classification (NCBI taxonomy): domain Eukaryota; kingdom Metazoa; phylum Chordata; class Actinopteri; order Cypriniformes; family Cyprinidae; genus Sinocyclocheilus; species Sinocyclocheilus anophthalmus. Next base: position 33,655 of record JADLZN010002763.1, read on the forward strand.
GGCAGCTCTTGTGCTGTGAATATGGCATCGTTTCCCATTAAGCATCATTAAGACCCCAATTATCATTACCACCTCCAGATCTGAATCAGTGCCATCGACACCCTCCCCATTCCCACCCAGGCCCCGGGCTGAAGCCTGTTCTGTTCCCCAGGAACACTGCAACTGTGCCGGGACCCTCTCTTCGGGTGCTGAAACCCCCCTTCCTCCATCACTCAAGGCCATATTTTAAATCTGAGGCATAAAAGTACTGCATGTGGAACAGTTGGTACCTCCTTTCCCATCTGTTTAACTTCATTTGAATTTCAGTGCTCACTGGGAGGGTGGAACACATTTAGCACAAATGGCTTCATTTTGGATACTTGACTTTGGGTTATGAATTCGTTCTGTTATGGTGACTGAGCACATTTAGGCAGCCCCTCTTCAATTTAAGAAAAGATGGAAAATGGCCCTTGATCGAATCAATTTCTGTGTCTGAAAACGATCACCTCCATATATTGCCTGAGAAGGCAGCATTTTTCACATTTCGACGACTGAGAAAGCAGAAGGTTTGGGCTACAGAGATGCGATTGGTCGACTGGGAGATAAAGTAAGCGATCTGATTGGCTGGCTTGGATGTGTGATTGAGAGAAACAGTAATGAATGATGTAGATAATGGAACTGCTGACGGTGCTCACAGTGGCTGCCTCGCTCCAGAGGTGCACCATCTGTGTACAGGTGTGTGTGAATGGTGAAGCAGGGATTAAATGATGTGTGTTTGTGCATGCAGGTGAGAAGCCTTACAAATGCTCCTGGGAAGGTTGTGAATGGCGTTTCGCACGAAGCGACGAACTGACGAGGCACTACCGCAAACACACTGGTGCCAAACCTTTCAAGTGCAACCACTGCGACAGGTAAGAGACACAGTGCAAAAGCTGCAAAGCTAGCTCACAATAAATGTATGCACATATTTAACCCCTTTTAGTTCTTTAACACCCCCACACACACATTCAAGCACACTAGTCCACAGTCCTCAAGCTCCCATAAACAAATTCCTCAAGTTATGAGACCACAAGACTAAAATATCTCCCTTAAAAAGAACCCACTGGCCCCTCCCTTTGCTCTTGTTTCCTTGAATTCTCTCTTATGGCACGCACATAGCAGTACTGCATCGGGCTCATTGGAAGTTAGTGCAGGCCCAGTTCCCTGCTGAATAACTCATTCACAGTCTGGTCCTGTGATACCCATTACCAAATTACTGCGAATATCTCATTCTCACATTCTGTTCCACTTTCCTCCATCCTCCCATTAGTACAGCGTATGCCCACACTGGCTTGAGTGCAGGGAGAAAGAGAAGTTAAAGGCATGGGTGTGCATTCCAAGGTAAGAGAATTATACAACAGTAATATAAAAGAGCTGGGGAGAGGCACAGGATTAAATGGATGCACGTAGGGCTCTAGAGGAAAGACACAGCATATTTGATTTTTGTTTTTTTGACTGAATACTGAAACATCAGCACACAGTAAGCGTTTTTTGTAGGATGTTATGTAGAATAACTAACCACAATTTTCATACTATTAGAAATGCATTGATATACACATTATTGTCAATACAACAAGCCAACAATATTTTTGATGTTATTTTGGATAAATGATAAATTAAATGTATTTTGTCTAAAGAAATTTAAAAAATGAAACCGTAAGTCTTTCGAAATACTTTCAGTATGTACTTTTAACTTTCACCAACAAAGTACTTACTTTGAGTGCATAGAAGTATGCAAATTGGGATGCACACTTCTCATGAATTATTTAAACAATGTTTCCACACATTTTGACCACTGAATGTTCACGATTTTGTGATGAATTTTTCATGATTACTAGGTAAAGATTTAATTACAAAAAAAATTCTGAAATCATAATATTTGCACTCCCAAAGAGCAAATGTCTTGCTAAAAAAAATTTCATTGCTGAACATACAGTAAAATACAGTTACATTAAACATAAGACATAGAGCAAGGCATGGAAATGTCAAGAAAAATATTACTAAAACACACACCTAAAAAGTCAGGAAATCACAAGTTTAAATTTCCCTTATATTTCATATTTCTAGGTTTTCCATGACTGTGCGATCCCCTTTTAAATCTTAAGGGCTATAATTTAGGGCACACACACAATGCAGAGGCAGCGTGGTGAACATGTGCTTGTGTGTTGGTGATAAAGAGGTGAAGAGACACAGGAACAGCAGAGAAAAAGAGATATTTGCATTAGCATGGGGAGAAAGAGTGATAGCCTGTCAGGTGACAGTATTAAGAAGCTGTCACTCGGGCCTGGCATGCGGGCAGCAATTACACAGTGGAGGCCGCGTGCCCACTGAGCCAGCTCCAGGTGGAAGCACAATTAGACACGGCTCCCTGTCTCGCCGTCGGCATCAAACCAACCTCGCTGCAGCCTTTAGAAAGTTGTCCATTGAACATTTCTCTGCTGCTCCATCACAATGAAGCTCCACCGATCCCAGCGGACAAGTTGCGGCTGGGAAGGCCTCTGTTCTGCAGACTGCTGCTGACACCTGAACAGCGCCATTTTCCCTCGGGCGCAGCAGAGCACGTGAACTCTCTGGGGGAAGGCATGGGGATATCTGTGTCCCTACACTCATTACTCAGTGTTTGGCAGCTATTGCTTGACAAAAGGAGGAGAAGTCGGCAAATCTACATTGGCAATTCTTTCTCCCTCATGTCAGGTATAAACAAGGGCATCTTCTGAATTTGGAGTCTAGCCTAAGCAATTTAGCTCCACTGCAGAATCCCACACATAGACCCCCTCCTGTTACTCGCTTTTAATACTAAACCTTGAAGAATCTCTTTGGGGGGCACATCCATTTTTAGTTGTGCATTGCATTATGGGTGTATATAGAGTGGAAACAGTATTACAGGTGTGAACAGCAATGCAGCTGGAATGTGAATGTGAACTTGTGCAGCATTATTGCTCTTCACTGGGACAACAATCAAGAGTAATGTGTAGGAATGACAGGAGGAGGCAGTACTGTGCAGTCTGATGGCAGGAAGGATGCCCAGTTGAATCTGGATGAAATAAGCCAGGGGCTAATGGTGATTCAGAGTGCACTCTGTTGAAAATGTGCAAAATTGCCCATTATGATCTTCAATTTTGCAACTGTCCTCTTCTTTGGCACTGCCTCTAGTCAGTTTAGGGTGAGTTCTGTAACAGAGCTGAACTTCCTGATCAGTTTGCCACCTGAACTGCCAAAACATGTGAAATAGATGATGGTATCATTACAATTGAGCTGAATAGCTAGATACAGATTTTATTCAATTGGATTCAAGTGTCCATGTCTTATTAAACAAAAGCAGTTGCAGACACGTGGCAACACTTATAGAATATAATACAATAGAATAGCACACAATGCAGCATTTCTTCTACAATTTATGGTATAGTGCCAGACATTTGCAACCGTATTAAGTTATATAGATGGTCCCTCCGGGGCAACCAAAAGTCTTGCTCAAGGCCATAACAGTGATAGTGTTCAAGGATTAACCTTTTCAGGGCTGAACCCACAAGCTTTTAGTTTACCTATGCTCTTTAAAGCATAGACATTTCACCCAAAATGACATGTTCTGTCATCATTTACTCACCCTTACAGTGTTCCAAACCTGTAGAACTAAGTTGATGTACTAAAATAACTAAAATTAAAAAGAAAATGAATGAAAGCTAAATGTGAAAATATAAAAATAAGAGCCTAATTGAAAATGGTAATAAATATTATAATAGTATATAAATAATACTAAAATAACACTGGCTCCAAAAATGACTCCATATATGTCAACTAAATCAGTATGCTAAGCCTTCTGAAGCCATGCACGTTTGAGTGAGAAAAAAAAAGTTCTCAATGTAATTATTCAGTGAAATGTGGTAGAAGTCTAGTGATACTCAAAACAATACTCAAAAAAGGTAACTTTATAAATAGGTAACATTCATAAAGAAAATATGTGTATTAAAAGAGGTTTAAACATTCTTAAAGATAAAAAGAACGACATCCAGGTTTGGAATAGCATGAATTGTGTTTCTCTCTTCTAGGTGTAATTACTGACTGCACATGTGTTTGTGTTACCATCACAATGAGTTATGAGGAGCAACAATCATGGGCAGTCTAACAGTAAATACAGTCAGCCAACACATGCACAGTCATACTGTCTCACAGTCACACACACCAGTGTATTGGGCATCATTAATCCTGCCTAATCAAGCACAGCCCCCTATCGGGTGTTGAGAGGGGTTGAGTGAGAGGTGGGGGGAGTGGTTATGAGATCTAAGGGTGTGCCAGCTGGTGTAGCTGCCACTACAGTGAGTCACAGGACCATCTGTCCAGTCGCTCGCCCTGCCTCTATACACACACACACACACACACACACACACCCCTAAAAGCCTAGTCACACCAAGATCGAATGCAAATCACAAACGAAAATGTAACTTATTTTAATATACAATGTCATTAAGCTCTGCCAAAAATTCACATACCTGAACGAAAGGAAAATGTACAACTGCCATTCACATAAAACAGATCCACTGCTAGATGCTGATTGGTCAATACTGCAGTCCAGCTGTGCTAAAATTAAACAATATAAGAAATAAAGAAAAATTGTCATAGCTGCTACTGCGGTGCAGGTAATGGTTGGGGGTATGGGCTTAATTGATGTGAAAATTGCGTCAACACCACTCACTTTTTCAGTGGCTTTGGTTCTGGATATATTTTTCTCCATTCATTTATAACATTAGGATTTTTTTTTTTTTTTAATCCTCAAAAATAGATATAATGGTTTTTATATGGGAAGAACTGTGAATGCCAAATAATGGTACAATATAAAAATACTGATTTGTAGAAATTTGTGATTTGTAAAAATAAAAAATTGTAAAAAAATTAAAATCACAAAATATTCATAAATTAAATTAACAGGGAGACTGACATCATTGCCGATCACAATTCTTCACTGGAGTCTTTTCAAGATTCATGGGTAGTGAACTACGCTTCTTCACTAAGACAATGTCAATTAAATAGTTTTTTTTCTCTTTTCTTTTTTTACCTCAGATCTTATGGTAGATCTGTCTCCAAAGTTTTCTATGGAATTGTTAAAAACCAATTCCTCTATGGAGAAAATGAATGGGATTGTTACTTCTACAACTTGGCTTTTGCACTCCATAGACCTTAAGCCATCATTGGGAATACAAGTATGACTGATCATTGCAAATAAAATCGAAGGATTTTCCTTGAAAGGCCATACAGAGAAAGAGGGGAAATTCTGAGAAATGATTGCAAATTTGTTCAACTTTCAGAACAGAATTCTGCAAAGCAACTGGGAAAAAAACAGAAACCATCTGACTGATATATATAATACAGAAAATCATCAAGATGACTCATTTGAAAACCAACTGTGTCTACCTTTAGATGAACATCCTCCTTCCACCCCAATTTCTATCTTGGCTGCTTCCCATCCAAAAAGCAAGAGATGACTTAACACAGTGGCTCTTGACTAATTAATAATGGATACAGCCAGAGGCAAATTAAAATTATAATTCTCCACTCCTTTCCAATTCTCTAAACTCTTTTATTCATTCTAGTTAAGATTCACTTTCAAAATTTTAATATTGTAATCTTCATAGTCGTATAAATGTAACATAGATATGGCATCGCAACACCGTTTATGTATTGCTACTACTGGCAGCGGCTACATGTGAGCTGAATTGATGATGACATAAAAAAGCCCATGGCTCATGACGAGAAACCAACCGCTATGACTCAAGTGCTACATAACTAATGTGGCCGCACAATTTAAACAATACCATTTCACCTCCAGCCTCGAAACAATTTCCTAATTCCAACAGGCTCGACGTGATTTGTGGTCGCACTCCCAAAATATTTTTTCTTTCACAAGGCTCGGCACAGACTTCCCTGCTAACTGCATTGGCAAGATATGCGTTCGAAACGATCTGTCACCAGTTTTAGAGCAAAAAGCTGGCTATGCTTAAAAATTCTTTTTTTTCCCCCAAACGCCAAATGTTGTTTTCTCTGTTCCATCTGCAAAGCAGCCACACGTCTTCCAAGAAACTCAGACTGCGTCCCTCTTTAGTGCGATGATAACTGTTTCCTTAAATGAATCCAATCTAACTCTCTCTCTCCTTCTCTCCATACAGATGTTTTTCCAGGTCTGATCATTTGGCTTTGCACATGAAGCGACATATCTAATGCCGAGGGAGATGGGAAAGAGAGAGTGAGAGAAAACGAGTGAGAACGAAGAGGAGAACAGGTGTGCACCGCCCAGACAGGAACATTTACAACAGACTTTGAGTGCACATGAGGGGTCTGGCCGCAAACATCACCAGGAGGAACATGCGAGGCAGCGTGGGCAAACGTTGTTGGATTCTAAATGTCTAAAAGCCTTTTCATCAGCGATTAGCCATGCCTTACCGAGTGCTAGCTTGGAGGTCAGACACTGCCAAACACCACCATTTTTTTTCCATCATTCTCTTTGTGTACAGTAAATCAACCAATAGCATGGAATGGAAACTATACGCTACATGTGTAAAACCGAAACACACATGTCAATCATCACGTAATGTAACAGTTCTACTAGAGAATCATGTTCATTGTACATTCTGGAACTTCCTTTTTCTTTTTCCAAGGACACCTCTTAATAACCAACCTGCAGCTATGTTGTATACAGCAAACAACCAAACACGGAAAACAACATTGCCAATACGTTCTGAGGAGTGACCAATGGAACAAGCGGCCAAATGCAATGCCCGGCCCCAAAAGTAGGCTCTGCGTGGGGAAAAAAATATGAAAAACAAAAAATACGGCGACGCTCAGGATGTGTGTTGACTTCTCGTACTCTTCGCTCAGGAGCGAACTCTTCTCTGCTCTTCACGCCTCACGGGCGACCTAAATGATGCGCAGCGACACTTTCTTGCCTTTGTTTTTTTTAAAGACAGTGTTAAAAAAGATGGTTTGTTTTCCTTCTGAGCTGAAATGTCTTAAACTTCTGAAAAGTAAAAACTTGCTTTGTGAACACAAGGATAAATGTGCACATATGGGAAGCAGGAGGGAACTGTGAGCCCTTCTCAGTATGCACAAGGTTCAGTGACTGCTATCTGGCACTGAAACGAAACGTTTGAAGCATAAGACGAGAACAGAACCCCCCCCCAAAAAAAAATAAGATTGGGATTGCTGGCTTGGTATGAAAGGACAGAAGTCTTCTGTTTTTCATTTTGCTTTGCTCTGATTTGATCCGGGGAACACGAACCAGAGCACGTCATCACGGACCTTGTGTGTCGCTCTCGACACTGAAAAATGTTCCTTTGCTTTGTGTTGATACTGGCACCTGTGTAAGAACGTAGTAGTCTGGTGCGCCAATGGAGGAGACGTTATGGGGGAGGGACAGCTGGCAGGACGTTTGACTCTCAGATTGGAGCACCTGCTGGGATCAGGATCCAAAAGAACTTGGTGCCATCAGCCAAGACAAACTTTGCCTGTTTCGTATCCATTGTCTGCACTGGTTTTTTTCAATGTTCTCTGTGCTTTTTTTTTCATACAGTCAGAAAGAAAGCTCAAAAACAAAACTAAAAAAAAGCAGAAAAAAGGGGAAAAAAGCAGAAAACAAAAAATGCATTAAAAAAAAAAAAACTTCACACTCACACACACACATCACAATACAGACAGAATGGTTTCTTTGCTCTTGGCTTTTTCCTGAGAAAAACGAAAGAAGAAAAAAAGTAGAACAATAATTACCAAGTTAATGAACAGCATTAACACGAAACACTGCATGGCAGCCTCTTTCAGACAGATACACGCACTCACACACACACATGCACAGCTTGCCTCTCAGCATTATTTGTTTTGCACCAAAATCTTCACAGCAGGGTTTTAGCAATTGTTGTTTTGTAGGATTGTGTTCCATCCAGACGTCAGACGTTAAATTGAGAGCTTGTTGATACACTCGAGTAAATTATGCTAAACCAGGCCTAGGTCTAGCTCTGTGTTAACAATCAGCTTCTAAATCGCGGGGACGAAATATATATCATCGTTCCCAAGGATGTGAAGCCTGCCGTGGCTTCACAATCAGGGCATTTCCCTGCCGACCCTCCTCTTCTGCATTGATTTAATGGCTGCAAGGGTGGAAGGGAGATTGAAAGCCATTACAATTCAGCGGTAATATGTTCAGAGTCATCGCAGACGCTACTAAACGATCCCAGAGTATCCCTCTGGGGACCACCAGAGCTTAACGATCGATTCTGAAACTCAGTGCAGAGTGAAGGGTTGGTGCCTTTCTCTTGGTTTGAGGCCTGCTGAAGGCAGCTCTTCTATCACACATACACACACTCACACATGCCGTCACCTCTGTTTGACCACAACTACACGTCAGACTTCAGTTGCCATTTTCAGTTGATGTCTTTTTATTTCCGTGTCAGTTTCTCAATTGAAATGCAAAGTCATGCCAAAATTCTGAAGAAACAGGAGGTGATTTGGTTCATCTCTACTAATGTACTATCAGTTGTGGTTCGTGGCACTTTTTTTTCCGCAAGAAGCGGCCTGTGTATGTGACGACTGTATGTATGAGTTTCTGTAAAGCAAGCAGGATGTATTGCTACAGTGTCATAATACGCATTCTCTAATATCCCACAATTCCACAAATGGGACAGTTATTGACAGTGTACAGCTACATGCGTCACATCAACTTTAAAGCTTTGAAAGGGTTATATTTCCGTTTTACTCACAGATAGCAGTGATGAAAAGCTACATTTGTTTCACACTGTTCTGCTCTTCTGCTGTTTTTTCCCTGACAAAATGACGATTCCACTTACTCCTTCAGTCACCGTATGGGATACAACAGCAGGAATGCAGGGACCTAAAAAAATGCTTCATATCATTTTCTTTGACACTGACGAACAATGAAGCCAATCTTCAAATCAACTCTGAAAATATACATATAAATATTGTCTTTTTTAAATACAGTGCAAAGCAACGTTAAATGCAAAATAAACAAATCTCCCTTTTGCCAACATGCTCCATACGTTACCAATGAAATTTATGAATAGGCCGATCAGATTCATTAGCAGGCAACATGCCGTACATATCCCCTCACATATCAAGTGCCATTTGAAACCCCCGATCTCTCACTCTTAGAATGACAGCAGCGGTCCACGCAATCGCACAGGTGTCAAATGCATACTTTGCCCAAAGATTTACACATTTGCAAATAAACTGATGGATGTTGAAAGAGAGAAAGAAGAAATGTTTGTTTAATTTTATTCTCACAGTATCTCTTCTGCCCTACACCAGCTTCCTATGATTCGTTCTTGAACGTCTAGGTGACCATTGACTTGGTCTCGAGTATGTGAGCTTTGTAAAATTGAGGATGAGTATAACGTGAAGTTCAAACAGCGAATTAGTCGCATCGGTTCTAGCGCTTCTATAGTCAGTGCAGGTCACGCATGTCTTTAGAAATCAACATCCAGGTGATCGGTTTTAAAGCGATCGTTCACGTAATTCCTAACACGATTCTGATTTAGCTGTACAGAAGACCACTTTTTGTACCGCGAGTTATCCGTACCACTTCAAAACGGAGATAATTCTGTGGCGGAGCATTTTACATGACAGTCAGAATGTTTGAAAACATTCTAAGCGAATGATTTTAAGTGAACTAGATCTGGGCACTCCCTTCCCAAGCTGTTTGCTTTTTAGCTTCAAAGAGACTTTTGGCAGCTTAAATTTTATACAAAAAGATGCTTGAAACATCACAAGGGGATTTTATGACAAAAGGTCAGAGGTGACAACTTTTTCCTTTTTTATTGTCCGTATTGGAACAACATTTCACTGCATAACTAACACTCTTCATTGTTACCGCTAGCTTAGTCTGTTTAAATGACACCGTTGTCGATTGTCTACATAACATTTAGTGGCATTTCAAGATGCACTTATCACAAGAATATGGGAACAATTCATTTTTCAGCTTACTAGATAAGGCTTGTAGGTTCATGGCACAACATAAATTGTCTTTTTTGGTCAACAGTGCATCAATTCTGCATATACACTCATATACTCATCCATATGGTTCCCAGTCACTTGCAAACGGAGATGAGAACTGTAAAGGACTCATTCGCATCTTGAAGTGTGTCTGTATCCGTGTTTGTCCAAACTTGATCTGTCAGTACGTAAGGTTTTCACCAGGTCTTTCCCTTTGGCTTTCTGCGTTCCTCACCTCCCACCCCCATTTTTCCCACCCTGCACCTGCAGAACCACAATCACTTCAGCTTCATCCTGCAGTTATGCATTACCAGCTGTCAGCGATCTCTTACCTGTGAATGTCCCTCGACATCATTAACCAGGGAGCAACCGGCCAACAACAGACCTCAATGCTTTCACAGGTGCTCTCTCTTATCCAAACATTGATCTCGCAGACAGCCGCCAGTTGGCAGAGCAGGTACAAATCTGAAAAAAAGAAAGAAAGCAAAAATAGAACAGTTATGTGCCATCTTGATTTATCTGTATGGAAGTAGGACGACATTTTGCCATATGTAGGCTGAAGCATGTAGTTTCTCGCTAGAGCAGGGACCCTCATATTCACTCACTGTCCTCTCTTTCCCTCGCCACATCACTAACACTCCACCCCCTCACTTCCTGTAATCTTCACGCTCTTCCTCTCTGTTTTTTTTCTATTCTGTTCTTTCCTTGTGTGTTTTTCTTTATTGGTTCTTTTGCTGTACAAAGTGTTTAAAATATTATTATTTGTATGATATAATGTTAGTATGGTAATGTTCTTTATTAAGGAAGAAGATGAAATTTATTTTTGTTACTGGTCTGTTTCATAATTCTTTTTTAAATTGGTATTGTAAGATATCTATGCAAGAACTGTTCAGTGGAGCATTTTTATTTAAGAATGTAATAAGTGTAATAAATGGTAGAATCTGAATGCCTCGGACTGACATTTTCTGTGACCAGAAAGAAGAAATATTACTTTCACAACAGGTGAGAGAAAGGTGTCTTGTCATAACCTTTTATAACCTTTGGTGGAGTGCTTTCAAATAGCCAAGACTCATTACTAGACAGCTTTTGGCACAGAAATCACCACATCGTGACAATGGCTCTGTGTATGCTGGCTCAAAATTACTTTTTTTGTTTGGCCATGGTTCATTGAAATTGGAAAGCCAAACACAATCACCAACAAAAGCACTGTGAAGGTGAAAGACTATCATTATCTTGTTTGAAGATGGATATTATATTTGACTTGAAACAAGCAGTGATTTCAGCATTGTTCACAGCAATACAAATCATAAACACAAATAAAAATAAATAAATGAGTAAATAAATAAATCACATAAACTCCCAAGTATCACAGTTCATTAGCCTAATTATAGGCTGCTCAGCTGCATTAGTAATTACTCTGTGCATTCAGTACATTTGAAGTTTATGTGAAGTTGAACTCTTGTAGGTACTCCAAGTAAATAACAAGTGCTTATATTTCTGCAATACACTCCTGCAAGTAAAGAAGCCCTGTTGTCCCCACCCTCCGATAAGGTTGGCCCACAAAGGTCCTCTATGGTACAGCTTACTCGCCCATAAAAAAACCTGTCCTGCTGGGATACTAGCATCAGCCCGGCAGGTGTGTGAATGTCGGCCATTTTACAACGACTCATTCAATCAGATTTTCGAGCCAGAACTAGCCATTTTATCATTTAATTTTTATTACAAATTAATGACAAAAAACTTCTCTCTGTGGGCCATTTTGTGCATCACATCCATTAATTAGTCGTCACAGGGCTGCCAATGACTAAGCCACCATTTAGAAACTCGTACCCATGACTCAAGGATTAAAAGGGCTAATTGAATAACTAATGGTTAATTAGAGAGTAATTATGTGAAAGAAAAGGTACTTCTAGCGCACATTCTCACAGCCTTGTAAATGTCTTCCAGTGAGATTTTCTCCATCAGCTTCGCTCTATTATGGCTGATGCGGGTAATTGAAATTCGCATTGTCATCGCCTCAAACCAAAGGCAAATGTGAGATTTATGCATCATCCACCTCCTGATGCAAGCCTTACTCCTGACAGACACTCAAACACCAGGACGTTTCATCTCAACAGTGGCAACCTGATAAACAGCACATCTGGTGTCAAATGTGTAGAGTAAATCCAAGTAATTGCATTGTTAATTTGCAGGAATAGATGTGTCAGTGACTGCTGAATAATCTCACCTAGGCTAATCAAGAAAAAAAAGGAATTCTGCAAGCTGCAAATTTTCAGCTCGGTCTCTCGGGATCCGTGTCAGTAGCTTAATGTGCATATCCAGCCCCCTCTATTCACCAGCCCGCTCACCCCCTCTGCTCTTGGCACAGGGGTCGAATCGTCTGGGTGGCAGAGAAGACATTCATCCATGCCAAGTTTATTAATGTAATACGTCCCTGTGCCCTTGTGTGCCGAGACAATGGTACTAAAATTAGAGTGTTGATTAAATGGAAATTATGCCACTGATGTGATTATTGCTTTAATAGGGATAAACCCCTGTAACTGATGCTAGCTAACAAAAGGTCACTTAATTAAGGAAGTGATAGCAGAAGATAATCAGGAATTTACAGGACTCTCGAGGTGGCTGGGGACAGGAAAACAATGTTTTGTTGCGCACAACATGTTCTCGTGAACCCCTAGATTGTGCGGTAGTAAACAATCTTGGATTTTCCCTTAAGACTGCATTCTGGGATGTAAGCAAACATAGCAGAAGGCATGATCGCAAGGAATTTCCCATGATTCCACTCTCTACACTTACACAAACTGTATCAGATTATAATATCATCGTACTTTGATATACCATGGTACTGAATAATTAGTTTCCCCATGAAATTCACATGAGACATAAAAAAGAAATGCAAAAAAGGCAAGGAGGCATTAAATTGATCAAAAGTGAGAGTAAAGACATTTATGCTGTTATAAAAATTATATTTCAAATAAATGCTGTTCTTTAGAACCTTCTATGCATCAAAGAATTCTGAAAAAGTATCACCGTATTCGGTTTCAGTAAAAATATTAAGCAGCACACAGATGCTGAAAAGTCAGCTTTGCCATTAAAGGAATAAAAGGTACAAAATATAATAAAACAGTTAGGCCTATTTTACACTGTAATGATAATTCATAATATTACTGTATTTTTGATCAAAGCCTTGGTGAGACTTAAAACAGAAATCTATCTATACACACAAATGTGCATAAAAACTAACATGAAGGCTGAACTGAAAGGATGTGAAATGGGAGTCGTTTCAAATTTATAAACACTAAAAAGGTCAAAATATGATTCCTTTCATTAATAGTCTTGAATTTTAGCTTTTTCACTCACCAGCAATTTCACAAAAAATTTACTGCCACCACAATGAAATATCAAACTTGATTGAAAATGTCAAAGGGCCCATAAAAAACTTATTAAAAGCCTTTTTTAAAAAATGCATTCATTTTTTTAAACCTTTAATCTTAAAATGCCAATAAATATGCTTTTGTTTCATTAGCTCACATATAAAATATCTGCTGTTAGGGCGTAATGAGCGCTTTCCCATAAAAGCCAGCAATTTATTCCTAACCATGGAGGAGGGGAATTATATTAACTGCCAGAGGAGATGGTATTTGGAGTGGGATATGGCATAAATTGAAGGGTTTCATGGTTGTCCCAGGACAGGAAATGCTTGTATCCTGACAGGCTGGAAGCAGGAAATGATGGCAAACATGGTAGTTTAACTAACATGTGCTTGGAACAATACCGACTCCATGTAGATGGATACCACTTCATCCAGCTCAAGCTTGTTTACAGGTAGACGCACTGCGAGTGTTTGAAAAATAGGTGCATTTGATGGTAATTTGTTGAAACATTGTCAGTTTTATTTTAATATTTTGAATGAACTAAACACCTGCAAGAAACAGGAACGCAACATTCTTGGTGGCTCAGACAAAGAGAGCAAGAGAAATCCCTGTGAAATGACTTCCCCTTCCAAAAATAGATGAAGGAAACTAGGATCTCACAGCGCCGTGCAAACACATAAACACTTCCAGACCGGATTGTCAAGCACACACACAACACACACACACACACCCAAACACTTTTCTAGTACCTTCTCCAATATCTGTTGTGATTGTTTCTGATTTGACTGTGCTAGATCTGTCTGTCCTTTGCCACTGTTCTGCTGTAAATAGTATTCTGTCAACCACGTGTCTACAACTCAGAGAGGGAAAAGAAAATATTAATCTGAACCGTGACTGTCTGAGGATTAAAACATAATTAGCGGTGCTTGCTAAGGCAAGAATTACTATTATTATTAGAATGAAACTTTTACTCATGTTAGTACTATATAAAAATGAATGAATACCACAAGCCATACGACCCAGGCCATGTCTAAGGACACTAAGGCTAGTAGAAAACCACCTAGCAACCACAAATCAAGAGTGCATTAGTGCCTGCCCACTTTTTAAGCTGTGTTGGTTTCAGAAGTGTTTTTTTATATTTATTTATTTATTTCCCATTCATTTTTCCCCACATGGATTTTTAAAAAGTCTTTGTTAAAGCATTATAAGTCATTAAACAAGCCAACTAGCGACAAGGTGAATCACAATATTACAAACTTTTATTTGAAACAAAATAATTTAAAAATGAGACAAAAAGACAAAGCAAAATGTATTATATCAATTTAAAAAAGAAGTATAAAAATAAGAGTTTAAAGTTGATGACTGTATTTAGAGAAACAATATATTTTAAGTTGATTGTGCAAAATATTTACTCAGTTTGCTGCTACTCTGATTGGTGGAATTTTCTGCCCAGCTTCATGGGTAATTAAGTTTTTCAACAAGCTTCAACAAAAGCATAAACCATCGATTAATAACCTTGGAACTCACAGTAGGTCTGTCTTTAAAGTTCCCATATTATGGGTAAAGAAAGGTTCATATTTTGGTTTTGGGAGTCCCCAACAACAGGTTGAGATGCATGCAAGGTCAAAAAACACTTTCATTGTCTTATAAAATGCATTTATTTTTACATGATTTGCTCAAAGACTCCCAAACGATTCACTCAATGATTCATTTCTCCAAACCCATCCTTTGCGTGACGCTAATCTGCGGTGATTGGTCTGATTGGTCTCATTTCCATTTCATCATGCCTGTAATGCCTGATAAAGCAGTGTTTGTGAGCTGAGTGCTGCTTTGTGTACAGCGTTACTAGGGTAACCGCTCCAAAAGCGGCACCTAGTGGCAAATAATGAATTTGCATTTTCATTCAGACCAACTCCAAAAGACCAACAAGTGGGCGGGCAATATGCTAATGTTTCATGTTGTCTTCAACATGAAACGGCTTGGGATTCATTTTAAAAATGACTCATTTCAATGATTCAGTCAACTCTTTTCTTTTGAGAGACAATAAGTTTATACACAGTGCACTTTCAGATTTAAAACTTTGCAGGATGTATTCATTTTATTCGAGCTGTGTTGCACACTGCATGAAAGGTAATTTTCAAAAATCCATAACAGGGGCACTTTAAATGTTTTTAAGTTATTGTTAAAAATCTATTTCCCTACGGAGACAATGAATGGAGTTTTTACTTCCAGAACCCACTGATGCACTCTTTAAACTTTGAACAACCAATCACAACACTGTAGCAATGCCCCCGGCAACTAGGGCTGGGAATTCATACAGATTTCATAGTTCGATTCAGATTCACTTGATTCAATTATAATTAATTTCAGTTACAATGTACAGTTTGCAGTTATAGTGTCCATTTTGCTGGTGCATACATACATTTCCTCTGCTAATGCTGCAAATTATGTATTTAAATCATGTTTTTGATTCATTAAAAATAACTACCTCATAAGAGCCATTTGTTTGTGAATTGAACTATACCCTGGTTGCTTTGTGCTTGTTTTTGATTGCAGCCTTTAATGGAAACCTCAATAGAAAGATTATTTTACGGCACGTGCTTTTTTATCACAACACATTCTACGAATTCACGTTCACATCATACACAATTCAGCAGAACGCAGGGACACCTGCAGGACAGGATGTGCTGTATAAACACTTTTATTTATTTATTGGCATTTTAATAATAGATATCAGGAATGTTCAAATGATGATTGTGAATTTTTCGAAATCTATATATTTTAAGTAGTCCCACTGACAGCTAAACATCTAAATACTAATGCTTTTTTTATGTAAAAATGTAGTTCAACTTTTGTAAATGTATAGAATTTGTGATGTGTAGAATTTTACTTGGAACAAAATATTCAAATCTGTTGTGAATAACAGCATGCAAGTTTTTCACTAGGAAATAGCAGCAGTATCTTTACAGTGCAGACACCTTGGTTTGCCATCCAGAAATCCGGCTGTTTACTTCAATGTCAAAGGTCAAGATTCAGCAGGGTCAGGGGCCAGAGAGGGGGGTCACATATGCACAGCATTTTAGCCAGATCTTACCATTAATCCAGATGAAGTGCTCAGGGTAAGAGAAGTAATTACAAAAGGTTTATAAGGATTCAAGACCGTACAAACATATCTCTGGATGACAGTAGCTCAAGAGCAGATTTAGATTGTCCTCTTTCACCCTGGTTTTCAAACTCCTTCAGTAACTCACTCACTGACTCACACACATGCAGTATTTCCTGCCCATTTTCCGGCACATGCTTTCTCTCCATTTCCTCAAGGAAAATCTTAAAAGCATCTGAGTCCAAGCCAATGACTCACACTCAGGGTCACACGGAGTCAGAACCACTCAGCCCATTCAAAATTCCCCCAAAGTTTAGACCAAACATCTGCAGATTCCATAGAGCATCATTTCTGACCAGTGAACTTCCTGAATGGAGATTGTGTGTTTTTTGTGCATGTGTAGCAATGTTTCCTGCACCACTGCTAAATCTGCAGTACAACAGGAGAAAATATTTCAGTTGTCCGACTCTCTAACCATTAGGCCACGACTTCCCATATAGTGGTTTAGATGAAAATAATACAAAAAGCGCCTTTTACCACGGGGCGCCTTTAGCCCCGTTGTACCCTACTGAGTAATATTAATTAACTACATGTACTTACTATATGATTAGGGTTAGGATTAGGGTTTGGCCTAGGGCAGGGGTAGGCAAGTTCGGTCCTAGAGAGCCGCAGTCCTGCAGAGTTCAGCTCCAAACCTGAAAAAAACTCACCTGCCATAGCCTTAGTAATCCTGAAGACATTGATTATCTTGTTCAGCTGTGTTTGATTAGGGTTGAAGCAAAACTCTGCAAGGCTGCGGCTCTCCAGGACCCGAACTTGCCTACCCTGACATATGGTTACTTGTATGTAATTATGCATAATTAATTGCTATTATAATAGTTATAACTTTAAGATAAAGTGTTACCTAAATTAAATCTAGATGAATTCTCTACAAAACTTATTCAGTCAAGAGCAGTGAGTGATTTTTCATTTGTTGTTGGATTAACATTAAAGGGCTCATCGGATTTTTCTGTGTTTAAGTGCTATAATTGAGTGATGTCCAGTGCATCTACCAACTCAGAAAACGGGAAAAATAAGAAGTTTGGTTTAGTAAGCCTTTCTCTGCAAGCATGTGAGAAAATGAGCCGATCAGATTTCACTCCCCTTCTGACGTAGGAAGGGGTTCTTATTATAATAATACCGCCCGCGGCCGCTGACTGACACCGCCGTATTAGCAAAGACCCCACCCTGAGTGAGCCCAAACCTGCGATGTTTATTTTCACTCTAGAGCATTTAAAAGCAGCATTCAAGTTAGAAATGTCTTTTTATTAAAGCTATAGAAGTTATTCAGTCAAGAGCAGTGAGTGATTTTCTATTTTTATTTTATTGTTTGGGTCATATAACAGAGTAGACAGCAGTAGGTACTGCATATTACACTGCTGTCACTTCATACACAGTAGGAGTATATCATACTAATATAAACATGCGATTTCTTTCCCAGCTGTTTACCTTCACAGACATAACGCATGATTTCAGCGCAATATACACGATAATCAAAACCAAACAGATGTTTTTTGGCAGAGTATTTGAGGTACGAGCTGGAAAGGCACAGCCCTATTCTGGAAAAGGGAGCGGGGAGCAGCAGCTCATTTGCATTTAAAGAGACAGGCACGGAAACAGTGCATTTCTGCTTCCATTCAAATTAGGCATTTTCAAAATGATATATAAAACTCTTTGGGGTATTTTGAGCTGAAACTTCACAGACACATTCTGGGGACACCTGAGACTTATATTACATCTTGTAAAAAGGGGCATAATTGGTGCCCTTTAAGGACACTGACAGCAGCTGATAAATTAGTCTTTCACTTTAAGTCACAAAGCATGGATCCAATATAAGCTTACACCTCCGATTTCTTTCTCAACTGTTTATGTTCATTTAAGACACGAGGATAATCGCCAAGACAGTGATTTTGAGATAATTTTTATTAACTCAGTTCAGTGTTTGCGCGCCGTCAGAGACGCGGTTCTCTGTGTGCATGCTGTGCCGACTGTAAACAGTGCACGAGTACTGAATTGAGTTATCTCGCATCTTTTTGCACTTGAATGTTTAAACTGTCAACTGTCCCGAGTGTCTTTCACGCTGGCCCCGGGCCATTGGGCAGTCCTTATTGTCAAGCCCTGGTATTTTAAAATGTGTTGGATAAAAATTAAACCAAATCAAATCAATAAATAAATAAATGAATCAAATTTATCTATCGATTTATCTATTTTTTAAGCAAAAAAAAAAAAAAAAAAGTCATTAAAATGGGTCCTATTATGCTCTTTTAAAAAGTCTTGATTTAGTTTTTGGGGTGTACTAGAACAGGCTCTCATACTAGGTTGTTAGAAAAACACATAATTTTTCACATATTTTACATTATTAAAACACCTCTCGCCCCAGTCTGGCATGAATGGCTCGAATACTTCCTGTATCAAATGAAGGCCCGCCTTCTGAAATACGAAATGTGCTGTGATTGGTTAGCTGGGCCAGTGTGTGTTGTGATTGGCAGCCCTTGGCACCTGGTCGGGAAATGTCATGCCCCTTACCATAGCCACCTGCTGCAGCTTCAGTGTAAATATTGCGTCAAAATCAAATCAATTTGAGCGCGATTTAAACCCAGATGATTGTAACCACTCTAAGTTTGTCTGCCTTGGGAAAGCTAGCGTGTCTCCGACATAGTGCAGCTCATCCAGGTCTCGTCCCAGTCGTCGTCGGTATTTGAAAATATGCGTTGTAGTCCAAATGAGTCGTTCGTTGTAGTTTTTGAAAAGTGATTTCTGTTAAATCAAATATCTCCTTTTGAAGTGGACTTTCAGCTTTGTAACTTTGCAGATCTTTTTTATGCTCAAACAGCAACATTACAGACTAGCTATAGTTGAAAACGTGAAAACGCATAATGGACCCCTTTAAATTTGTCAGCAAAATGCCACTTTTCATGGTTGCCAGCCTATAGGTAAAGAAACAGAAGAAAAAAAAATCCACTACAAATTGATCTCATCATGTCTCTGTTCTCTCTGCTCGATTTCAGATATGTACCAGGGTCCTTCAGTAAATCTGCTGAGATCCACCATTATGGCTTATTTCTTGCTCTGCTGAGTAGTCACATCAACAAGCTTTGAATAGCCCAATACCAGCAAGTCAGCTGCTATCTACTGACTGCTCAGACTCATTAATGTCATATGCAGTCTTTATCAGACAGTTGCTGGAGTGTACTGCTTAAATTATTCAGGGTAAACACATGCACATCTGAAGGGGACCGAGGAGGCTTATCTCAGTGAGCAGCCTGTTGTTCTTCCACGTTTCCTTCTCAGTGCATATCAATTCGACCTGTGTCAGGAGGAATCATCCTGATCATCCTGTGTCTCTGAACAAACTGTGGATCACTATATCTGCAGCTTGCTCTCTGTCGCAGCAAATCCACATTGATTTTAATGCTATCTTTATAGCCGCCCTGTCTATCAAGGGATTACATTAGGTGCTTTTCTGCACATTCAGTCCTTAGCTTTCAATCGCATCATTTTCAAATTGAAAGGAGCAATCTTTGCACTATATCTCTCAAACGTTTGTTGGCCATAATGAAAGAATCCAAAATGCATTTGAAATGTAAAAATAAAGCATTTGCATTTAAAATCTGCCTGTCACTTTTCATCTCTAATTTGCATAACATTAAAAATGTCTCCACTTTTTGACACTTTGATGCATTATATTTATACGACAGATTATAATCTAACCTCGATATACAAATGATATAGCAAAATGAGTTTCAGACTCTGCCATGAGAACACAGCTCAGATTTTCTACAAAAAATATAAAATATTTTGCAGAATTTGCCAGTAAAATGGACAACCCCATCTTTTTAGGCTTCAAAAAGAGTGTAGGGCCATTAATTTCCCTTGAATCAGGTTTCAACTATTAGATGAGCCTTTGAACATGAACTTAAAAGGAACTTGTCCCACTCACAAGTATGCCTCAACCCCTTTTCTTAAAACAAAAAAAAACTAATACCTCAGACCTGGTTCCTCTCGAGGGAAAAACAGCACTGCGCATACATTGAGCATGAGGCGGGAACAATGTTGATTTGTCACCAACCTCACCTCAGAACTAATCCCCTTGGCAGAAAAAGTATCAAAAGAAAAGGCCCCACTGCTGTTTGTCTTGTCTTTCATCCTGTTTTCCCCCTCTCGCTTATCAAGCCTAAGAGGGCAAGGAAAAGGAAGTACATACACACAGAGAAAGGTCTGCTGACAGTCAAACGTGTTTCCTTTTTCTCAAGGCCTGTGTGTATTGTTGTGGCCACAGGTGTGGGGCAGAGGGCAAAAACTGCAATTTCTTTCCCTTACTAGCTAGGTCAAATACCATTCACAGCGCTTGAAACGCTGCATCTGAGTCTCACAACACAATCTGTGCTGTCACACTTTTCATAGATAAAATGCAGAATGTCTTCACACTTCTCCAACTCTGGTCTATCAATGTGTCATTTAAAAAGGAGTTGAATTAATTAAAATAAATGATTTAGTCAATTAGTCAGAGATTAAGGAGTGTGCACAAATAGTCGAATATTCGATCTGTAATTATTATTCGAAAAATAAAAACCCTATACGAATGTTACTACGTGTTGCTTTGCTGGCAGTAAACGCAGGGAATCCATGATAAATCCTAAACACGCAAACTAAAAGTGTGTTATAACTGAATGCACTGGGTGCCGCTGTGGAGCGTGTTAACAAGTTGATTGTATTTGATCAAAGAATGTCATCGTCTGCCTCGCGAAGTTTGGAATTACTTTGATTAAAATGATCTAACTAAATGATCTTACAAAATGGAATTACTTTTGATCAAATGAATCAGTGAAACTGAGTCATCATAATATCACCACCACAATGAGAAATCACATGAAATCCATTAATCCAATCACCAGTTGACTAGGAAAAGCCACTGTCCATCACTACATTCAAAACTGCAGGTAAGCGCAGATATAGACCGAGTGAGGCGAGCAGAGAGCTTATCTGGTAGCGAAATGATCTTGAGACGTATGCTTCCTTTAAGTTTCCTCGAGGGAGAGTGCTTTAAGAACAGAAAACACACAGCGCTGTAAGAAACTTTGCTTAGCACACTGTTACCTTTGTCTCTCGTCTTTGTGGCGTGCGTTCTTATTGTTATCAGACTGAGGAGCCAACTTTCACCCAAGCAGTATTACAGTATTTTTTCATCTTTGTTAATGTTAGTTAATGAAAATACAGTCCTTCATTGTTAGTTCATGTTAATTCACAGTGCATTAACTAATGTGAACATTAACAAGCACAACATTTGATTTTAATAATGCATTGGTAAATGTTAAAATTAACATTAGCTTAGATTAATAAATCTAGTAGAGTAGTCATTGTCATGCAAAGCACATAGAGGGACTTTGATTCTTAGTTCATGTTAACTAAAGTAGTTAACTAATGCTAACTAATGAACCTTATCGTAAAGTGTTACCAAAATCCGATATATTAGAATATATAATATATCTAAGATATATTTTTTTTTTTTTTCAGTTTTCAAATGTATATAAAAGTCTGCATTGCAACTGAAAACTAAATTAGGCCGACCAATAACAAATGGCACCCTAAAAGCTACTGCCTTACACTCTGCACAGTCCACTCTCCACTGGGTGAGTCTACAGTGACAAGACCAGAGCGATATGAAGAGAGAAAGCAAAATGTCCTTTGAAGAAATATAATGAAGGCTCTGGCCAAAATGGATGTCTTTTTATATGGCTTAAAGGGGTCACCATGAGAAGTTAAACTTTTCCTTGATCTCTGGAGATAAAAGAGTTCATTTTACTATGAAAAACATTCTATAACTTTTAGAATTTAAAACTTCAGTTCAGTGAAAAAAAAAAGAATTTCACAAAGATACGAAAACAGCTTTTTCTGATTTTATGCAACTTTCTGACATCAAACAAATGAGAATACATTTTTAAAAACCTGACCACCATTATACCTGACCAACATTTATTCACCATTCAGAAACTTGGCCTGCCCAGTGAAGATGAAGAAATGGTAAGAAAGCTGGACAGATGCTAAGGGCAGTACACCAGTATTGACGATAACAGTGATAATTAAATATGAAATATCTATATTGTGTTAAAACACATGATAATACCAAAATCTAGATATATACATTTTCTGAAGAAAATTTGAGTGGTGCTTGCCGTGGCAAAACTCTGTACTGGTCAGTTAGTAGGGTCTTTTTATCACTTAGCTAATCGCTATTAGAATGTATATATTCAATTCTAGCATGTGTAGCATTTTGAAAGTCCTGTTTGCTAGCATGAGTCAAAAGAGCCAACCCCCATGTCTGTACAATGTTCTGATGCAGAGATGTAGGTCTTGCTAAACGGTTGCTAGGGTACTACTCTGTTTGGTTCTTATGGAGTAGCTCAGAAGCTGCCAATGATGATACTCCAAAGGCTGCTTGCCGATATGAAAGATATAAATGAAAACACATGTCTCCATCACATTCAGATTTGAAGATATCCCTCCTTAGGTTTGGGTTGCTAAGGTGCTGTAAATGGATGCTAGGGTGTGGCTTGGCTTCACGATGATCCTAAGAGACTGACTAAGTAAAAATTAGCCCACCCCTATCTAAAACACAAACAAGCAAAGTATACTTGGAGTTTCAGGTGCGCATAAACGGTCAAATATACACATAAAATGTCAAAATATCCGTACTCATGAGTATTTACATCAAGACAGTCAGTTATGTCTTTAATTAACATAAACAGGAAAGAAATCGGATGCATGTCAGTATTTTAGCACCATGCATTCTGTCTTAAAGAGACAGCAGCCTAATAAATCTGCTGTCTGTGTCATTAATGTTAATCAAACAACAAAAGACAAAGAGAAAACTGTGCAATAGGGCTGTGCAATATATCGAAATTATTGAAATATATGCATAAGTGCATGTGGCACTTTAAGCATTATCGTATCGCATATCGAATTATTTAATGAGTTATCGCATATCACATTTTTCTTCAATATCGCACAGCCCTACGTGCAAATAGGTAAGCCATAGGCTTGTTCCAGTCAGGATATTCTCAATAGTACATCTCAAAATTGGGAAGATCGCAATTGAGACTGTGGATCGTGATTTTGTGTTATAAGGTCTATAACACACTCTCTTTCGTGGCTCTATGACAAACAGTGCGGGATGAGTTACGCGCCGAAGTTTGTCTGGAATCTAACACCATGTCCTAACTACACGCGACGCAACTAGATTCCAACGACAAGGAATTTGGCTGTCCACACCAGACGCGACGAGACAGAATCACTCAAATATCACAGCCATTCAGAAGAGCAGAAGCACACTGCACAATGGACAAGTTTATCATCTAATCATCTAATATTAACCTTTTCAACATTAGTAAATACTGAGTGACTGATACCATCTTTGTTATGGAATACCCTTGTAGGTTTGCACCGAGTTCACAGTCTTAACGTACATGTTTTCTTTAATTTATATTCAAGATCTGAGGTAAACAATCTATTGTTGCTTTCAGTATGCAATTTCACGCCAAATGAGATTCAAACTCACATTAGACACTTTTAACATTGAATAAAATGCATAATCAGTACCTGAGATTATCATTGTCATAGTTTATATATTGTTGTTCCAGCCACGATGTTGCAGAAATAGAAACCATTTCTATAATAGAAATTTTTGTGTCGCAGCTGGTTACAGGGCTCCAGACTGCATTTTGCAACAATTTTTTCTGCCTGTGCAACTAAATTTTGTGAGCACTCGCACTGGCGCAACCACCGCGTTGCGCAACTCCTAAGCGCTGCCATTTCTGTTGTATATGAGAAACATCAAACAAAACAAAAGTGTAACGAAACCGCGCTATTCATTTGAGCTTTACGGTCAAATGTTCATTACCATGAAATAAACGTGTAATATTATTAGAAACTGCACTTATTAATGCAAAACAATAGTAATTTTATGATTAAATTATCTTTCTTTTAACCCCACACACCACCCCCCCCAGCGCTATCAAATGCTTCTGGAGCCCCTTCTGTAGAACTTAGTGGCACTGGTGCCACTGCTCTCAAATGTTGGTCTGGAGCCCTGGGTTAGGACAAAAACTCTGATTAACATGGAAAAGATACGTTTATCATGTGTTGCGGCGTCACGCCGCATTGCGTGTAGTTACGGTGTCTGGGTGCTCTGATCAGGATTTTTGGAGCCGATCACCAATCGTTAAATCACAGGAACCAGTATCTGCCGATACGATCACCGATACTGATCTTTTTGAAGCCTTATTTTTATCATGTAGAATTATTAATAGTAGAATTATATAGTGATACTCTAATCAGGATTTTAACAGACATTCATTAAGGGCCTGAATTTCATTTTTGAAAATAGGGGGAATTCCCCTCTTAGTTGACTCTTGTGGGGGGAATTTTTTTGTCATTTTTCAAAAATACATAATTTTCTCACCTAAATGTTTGATCATGCAGTGCATTTTTGGTTTCACAATGGGGCAATTGTTGCACAATAGCTTACACACAGCACAAGCCTGATTTCGTGAGCTGTATGTAAGGCGGCCTTGTGTGTGTGCAGTGCTTTGTGCATGAGCACACCGTCTCTAGGAGAGCACATGAGTGCTGAGTGGTTTAAACACTGGCAAGACTTATTATAAACTTTAGTGATGATGCGACACGGCCTCGATTGTGCAAATTACAATGTTTTCAAATTACTTTAAGATTTATTTAATAAATAAATATGAATTGTACCTCACCTTCAGCATTATAATTATTTTACACACGCCAGACAGAGATTGAGACAGTGCCGCTGCATGTCATGCCAAACATCACCCTTTACAGAGACCACCGATCAAACTTCATAGTGAACGGTAGCCGATCAATCGGAGCAACCCTACTGGAATCTATAATAATAATATAATAGACAAGCACCGCTAATAATTCAGTGTCAGTAAATGGTTGAAACTCCAGCAAAGTAGGCGGCAGTATTGCACCTTAATGCTATTTGCCATTCATCATAAAAAGGGCAAAAGGCAACAGTGTAGCTACAACTGTAGCTCAAAATTGTATTAGAGGAGATGACAGAAAAAAGCAAGTCACCTCATCAGTGTGAGAGTGGTTTGGATTCTGTAAAGAAGACGGGGTGTTACACCATTGGACACGAGTGGTGCAACTATTATCATCAGTGATGCGTAGGGCTGGGTATCGAGTTTGATACTTTTTAGGCACCGACCGAATTGCCTCGATACCATCGAGTATCGAAAAACATCTCGTCGTTCGGTACCAAATTTCGATACCTAAGGGGTTAATCTCATCAACATCAGTAAGGCGCAGATCGATCAGTGTTTGACATCCGCGAGAGCGATGCGAAAACGTACGGAGAAGTCTGCTCGTGGTATCTTACTATAGCCTAATACACCGATAGGTCTGCACAGTCTGTCCGCGACTGTGACACTCAGAGATGTAGCTCACACGTGAGTATTTAGTGTGAATGCGTCCCAGCCCCCGTAGCTGTAAGGCTACATTTACACTGGTGCGCTTTTGTTTTAAAATGAAAACGATCCTCGTCATACTGGCGTTTTCCACTGCGTTTCAAGCCGGCTTTCCACAATCTCCGACAAGTGACAGACCGGTCATTCATTTCCAATGGAGAGTAGCGCGGGTGCTGTGTAGAGTTCCAATCATATGCAGATGTCAGTTCATACTAATGTTACACAACCGAAAGCGCGTGTTATGTGACCATTCATGCACACTGTAACATCATGCTACATAAGACCAGGGTTTAAACTGGGCCGGGCCGTCTGGGGCTGAGCCCCAGCACATAGACTCCAGGGCTCGACATTAAACACTTCATTAACGTCAGACAATAACATGATTAAAACATCAGTAAGCAAAAATAACTATGTAAACACCAAAACGCAATATTATTCTGATTTTATTACATTTAGAGTATAATGCATCTATTGACAGTATAAGGTTGCGCACGTTGCCTCTCCAGGAGAAATCAAAACGCGTAACACTAAGAAACTCAGCATCCTACAGTTAGTTAGGCAACATCACACAACGTTTTCACCATTAAGACTGTTTAATAGTTCAATAAACAGTTCAATAAGAAAGTACAATAATATTAGGTCACTTATATTTTAGGCAGAAACAGCGCATCTCACAGCCACCAGCCGATTTCATTGCTGATTGATTCCGTGTTTTGAACGAATCGGTTGAGTCAGTTTCATTAGCCCATGCATAAACATCTGATGAATCTGCCATTTGAACGTATCGTTTGAATTAATTACTCAGTGACTCACTCATTAAACGCTCATTACTGGCACCTACTGGCGTATTAATTTAGTTGACAAGTATAATTTCCACCATAATTTCTTGTTTGTACAGTATATTAAAAAATATTTAAAATAATATCATAATATTATTTAATGCAGTTGTATTTTTCAGTGTCAATTTAATTTATAGATCAAATGTAAGAATTTGAAATGAAAGTATTAATGAGATAGTGGAATGAATAAATCATTTGCACAAAAACAAACACACACACACACACACACACCAGATAGATAATATATATATTATATATTAATCTATATATTTACATTACAAGTAATAAAGCCTCGATACCATAAAGAGCCCCCCCCCCCCCCCCCCCCACACATAACAATCCCATTTTAAAACCCCTGCAAAAGACACTAAATAAGATTTATTTTCCGCTTTTACTCTAAACTCACTTTAAACCACCATCAATTTTTTGTAATAACTTCCGATTGCCGTGTGTTTTTTGGCCATGTATTGTTGATGAAATTAAATACATTATAACCTGAGTCAGAGCAGCGATCATGGAAGAGAGAACAAGCAGACAGCGCTGGAAGCTGCTGATGCTCATCAGTAAATCAGTAGAAAATTTATAGAAATGACGATTCTGTCTGAGCTAGGTGATTGTCACACGCACTAGTGTAAATGTAGCTAACAGATGTGTCAACTGAAGACTATTTGAGCTTTATTAAAAATTCTTTGCACTGATTTTTTGTTTGTTACATTTTGTTCCTTTTTTGAGTGGCTTTGAGTCTGTATAAACATCAACAAGCTGAAAAATAAAACCAAATTATTATTTTTTAGATAATGTGATCGTCAATAGAGTTTCATAAAATTGGTATAGAAAAAAGCATCGTTTTTACAGGGGAACAACCCTCGAAACACCATTGGACTAGTTTTATGGCGAAAACCTGGCAACCCTGTTCCTTAGTGCCACCTGCTGTCAAGAGAGTGCATCTCACTCAGACCCGCTGTTGTTTCGCGCAGACGTTTTATGTAGCAAATAAATAAATAAAACCTTAAGTCAGACCATTCTGTTTTTGTTTTAAATCCTGAAATTAATCTAAATCAAATCAAAACACTGCCCCTTGCAGATCGTGATTAAATGCCCGTGGGTTGCCTTTCAAATGGCTAGATATTTTTGTTTAAAGCCAGTTTGTTTGTTATAAAGCAAATAGCCAATAAATAAATTTGCATAAAAATCAGTATCAGATTCAGAATCCAATTTGCCAGTTAAAAAAAAAGAAAGAAAAGAAAATCTGAATTAGCCATGACTGGCGCATCAATAATTAAAATACTAAGTAAAAGGCCTCAAATTTGAAGTACAATCTGGGATGTCTTTTTCTATCAGTTCTTCAATAGGTAGATCTTGTCTTTCATAAAGGCCGAGGTCAGGGATCTTGGTCCTAAAAAGTTTGGTGACCACTGCTCTACATGATATGCTCTTCTTCCAACAACAGGTCATATGGATTTGGAATGTTCATTTAGACATTGTTAGACACCACAGTCTGCAGGAAATGCCAATCAACAGTAAGTGCAAAAGGGGGTAATACCACCAGTTAGGGCTGGGCGGTATGACGGTATATATTGTTACCGCAAAATAAAGTGTCTATCGCTACAGATTTTGCTATATCCTGTATTCCGCGGTATGCAAATATATCTGCGTAACACAGTACTGTGTAGCGTCTGGACCAATCAAGCACACAATATATATTTTGTTAGCTATATTTAACAAATACTCTGTAACACCCCTCAGTTAACAAGCCATATGAGGACCTATGGACCCTTCCCCCCTGAATGCGTAACACCTCGAGCCCAGCCCTGGGCACCATGGCAACCAACGCTGATATCACTGGTTTTATTGCCCAAACGAATGTGGGTAGAGGAACTCACTACATTTTCCATAGGAAGAGACACAATGCACAGTAAAAATGGACTCTTCTCTAATTAATTCATAGGAAAACCTTTCTTTGAATGAATACACATATCCTTCAGGTCATTGTGTATGTTGTTACTGTCCTTGTATATTGTCTCTTATATTGTATACTGTTTTATGCAGGCTTATGATAGAACCACTCGTTCATGTCATCTTACCTATATGTAATCCTACCATGTTTAGTATCTATGAATTCGTCTTCTGATGATCTAAACAAGAGTGTATATTATATGTTGGTACATAGGCAATATATTA
This sequence comes from Sinocyclocheilus anophthalmus, assembly GCA_018155175.1. NCBI lineage: Eukaryota > Metazoa > Chordata > Actinopteri > Cypriniformes > Cyprinidae > Sinocyclocheilus > Sinocyclocheilus anophthalmus. The sequence continues at coordinate 62,690 of JADLZN010002763.1, forward strand.
GTGTTCTTAGAATCTTTAGTAATTTCGATTCAAGTTCCATATGCAAATTACCATGCTTTCACACAAAGGGTCATAAAACTCCCCAGTATTTCCAAACTCCCGCTTGGGATTTCAGCCTTTCTCATTGGACAAGCCCATCTTGAGAGGCGTGAATCTTCTCAGACCTTAAATGCCTCACATCAGTGACCCGGCTCTAGTCTGCGGTTCTGTTAGATTCTGAGAAGATGTGAGCTCCAACGCTGCTAAGAACCCACTAAGTTCGTGCCAGGCTTCGGCCTTGACTTTCCATTCACTGGGATTCTCTGACTCAAACTGGTTCTTTTTCATCAACCAACTTCAGCAAAGATCAACTTGAGCCTTCAGATTGCATCAAGCCTCTCTTTCAGACAGACGAGACGTGCAAGTATTCAAACTTAGTCTTATTAATTGATACATTAGGTATCTTTTGCACCTTTTTACAAAGGTGTGTTTGAACTAAGAATCTGATGTTTCCTTCAGGCTGTAGATCTGCTGAATATCAAATGGTACCATAGCTTCATATTTTTATTTCTCTTCTTCTTTACTGCCTAAACTTTAACTCCTTTTCCTATACCAACTGTATGCGTGTGTGTGTGTATGTGTATGTTAGACTAGTTTAAGTGTTTATGTAGTATGTTAGACTAGTTTAAGTGTTTTTTGTATTTAATAAGTCGTATTGTTCTCACACTTGCCACGTTGTTTCATTGGTTTGGCTCATAACTGGAGTCTCTTATCATGAGCAGATTTAGCTACAGGCTCTGTGTAGAATTGTATAGTAAGAAAGTTATTTCACTCAACCAGAATTTACGTTCTTAGATTACAGAACGTTGACCCGATAGTTCACGTAAATACTTACAGCGGATCTAAATATTTATAATTAATTATAACTAGTTATGATTAATTATTCATATTTCCCCTTGAGCTGATTCGCTACAACTGCTTAAACGTTATACACCTTTTGAGTGATAAGGAAACATGCATGAATGAGAAAATAAAGACTTTGAAGCACTTGGTTGAGTTATTAAGTTCAATAAGCAGTGAAAAAGAACTCAAAGCGGTGCTCGCGCTGACTGACACACAGCCGAAGCGCATGCACTGAAAGCCCCTCTCTCGACAGCATGTGATCACAGAAACAGATCTCTTTCGTGTTTCATTGTGCTTGAATGGTCAAATACGCACACTGTAATGTCATAATGCCCATTGTATATTTCTTACTGCATGTTAAATAAACCTAGCCTACTGTAGCTGAATAAATTAAACGTTTATTTCATATCATTTGCTTCATATCATTCATAGCATTTGTTCTGCTGTGCTTGTAATTTGCTACTTTTTCTTCATTTTAATAACAAAAATAAAATAAAAATAGCTATATCAAGGAAGGTACATATCGTTATTGTGAAATAAAATTTCTCATACCGTGAAATAAGATTTTGGTCATATCGCCTACCCCTACCACCTGTCATCTGAAACTTTTATTCATCATATCATATCTCTCTCTGTATCCCCACATAATATTTTGAGGGATTCATTGGCCAAAAAAAGGAAAGAAACGGGAGTTAAAGATAAAACTGACTAACTGCAATATGTATGTGTTTGCAAAATTTCTATAGATATCATGATATATAACCACTGTCAATTATTTTGTCAATGATAACCAAGTAGTGAAAATCTCATATTGTGACACCTCTAGATACTATTAGTCTTAAACACAAGAAAAACTAATCATAAAGGTCAAATGTATGAAAATCAGTCAAATTACGAGCGGTTATTGATAGTGTATAGCAACTACAACTCAACATATCCTCCTGACAGATTCCAACATTAGACATGAACTGCAGTTTATTGTTCATAACGTTTCTGATCAGTTTAGTGTGAACTTCATGGTTTCACAGAATTATTTATTTTGTGATGCTTTCACAAATGTAATTCAGAGTTTACCAAAAGGCTGTTATTGAATTGCGTGGTGCAAACAATACTGGAGCCAACAGCAAACCCACAGCCTGTGAGAAAATGTTCAGCAAATACTTAATTTCACATAATAAGAGGGCGTTTCTTGAAAATACAGAGATGTTAAAAATTTTCTTCTTTTTTTTAATAAGAAAAACTATTACAGCACAACAATAAGGCATAAAAAACAGTTAATTAAGCAAATATTCCAAGCTGCCAATGGCTAGGGCGAGGAGTCAGGGTGAGGATGTAATTATTCCATTATCTAATTGTCAGGGTACATACGCCTATCTAATTTCATCTTCCAACACAAAATGACACCATGGGCAAAGAAGTGGTGGTGATATGTGATACCAAATTCAATGCACATTTTCACCCACTTAGGTAAAACTAAAAGTCCAAAAAACTGCAAGAAATGACTAGCTTTCCAAGAAGTTAAAAACCTATTTATGTTGTTTTTGTCAATGAACGAATCACATTTTAATTCCTTTTTTCCTCTAGTATTTTGTGTTTCTGCAGAGACAATGATCCAATTAAGCTCTTCCGTCGTGGCAATAAGAATTTTTTTCTTGGTTGTGACAGTTGGCAGGCTTAGAGCTTATCTTTGTAGCCCGTAGCATGCAGAAGTGATGGCGCTCTAATTGTTTTTCTCCTCTCTATAATGCCTATGCTGATGTCACCTGCAGTGGGAACGTTTAGATGATGGCAGTTCTACATCCTGACAGACCTGGAATGGAAATGATGCTCCAAATGAAGATAAGTGGGCGGATACACTATTACTCAACACTGACGAGCCGGATGCGAGATCTACAGTTCGTCCAGCAGGAAGACCTACAGAGTTCCAATAGAGGCCATTGTAGAGTGGCTCAGACGGTTAGCTCATGGCGCTATGTTGTCTCGTGGGTCTTTGGTCTGCATTGCCTCCCGCAACATTCTCCGTCCCCCTCTTAAGCCTGAACTATTCCCATGCTTCGCTGCTGCCGGGCCCAGAGGCCTCCGACCCCTCCCACCAGTTGCTGGTCTGAAGGGTCGCCTGCCAAAAGCCTCACGGATTGATTTGAGTTGATCTGGGGCGCTTTGGATGCAGACGGCTCGCGACCGCCTGAGACGCACGCCACATATCATGCAAAGTGCAACAAGGCTTAGAATAAGTTTAGTATGAAGAGTTGACCACGTGAACTTTATATGATCAATGGCAATGAATTTTTGGGATAGGGAGTACAATATGTTAAATCATACTTAAAAAGCTTGAATCAGACAATATATATTGAGCTGTAGCTTGTTTACAAATACAGAGCCAATATATCAAAGATCATATTTAACACAAGGAACGATTTTCTTGCAGTATTCTGCAGCAGTCATTGCCCACTACTGCCATTTCAGAAGCGAGCATGCCTTCTACAGCAACCTTTGTACATATATTCAAACTGACTCTACTCGTCATGCCATACAAATAATTGTCATGAATCCGAGCCTCCATGAAACTGCCGTCTGACATTACCCATCGAGATGTCCCCCTTTCCATTACATTGACTCTCACAATACACAAACTGTTGCATATCATCCCGAACTACATATCCCATCATCCATTGCACACAGATTGCCCACAAAGGGTTTTCACTGATTGCACCAGCCTGCCTTCAACATCACTCACTCACCATATAACAGCTCACTCAACTCCATTCCTGCTGAGCTAATTGCCTTAGCTGTAGTTTCCTACTTCCTGATTTGTTTCCTTCCCGTGTTTCCTTGTTTTGCCTTGCCTGTTTTCTCGGTTTCTGATCTTCGTCTGGTTTCCTGGATTTCTCCTTTAGTCTTCCCCCTTTTTTTGATTCTGTCTGCCGATCGTCGACCTGTGCTTGCCCTAGGACTATTCTTGTGTTTTTTGCCCGCCATATACCGGTTTGCCATTGTTTTGACCCTGCTGTATATGACCCCAAGTCTCTGTCTTTTTATTGCTTCAGAACTAAAGCTTGCCACATTGGACCCACGTCTCCCGTCTTGTCCGCCCCGCTACCACTTATCTTTGCGTTTTGGTCTCTTCCCCTGGGGGCTGTTTCCTTCCCGCCCATATATCGTTATTCTGTTAATTTATCAGCCTAGTCATTCGATCACGCGCCCGCCTTCGACAAATAGCCTATTCCCCAAGTTAGGACAAACTCTTTTTCGTCGTCCGACGGGCCTTAAGTAGGGCTCGTTCCTCACCCACCCCCCCCCCCCACCCCCTGCCCCTTTGTCCTTTCTCCTCCTATTACTTTCGCCCCCTTGGGTGTGTCCCTGCTGTTTTATCTTTATATTTCCGCCATTTTCCTTTTTTTATTCTTTATTCTTTTTTTTTTCGGCTCCCACTCTCACCTTTCCTTGCTTCCGCCCTGCCCCCCACTGCGCCGGGCCTTCCCCAGTTCCTGCGTTCCCCCCCAACCCTATAGCAGTCTCACATTTTCCCATGACGCTCCTCCCTTACCCCTTCACCTGTCCCTCCCATTGTGAACACAGCCGTGCACGTGCTACGCATCCACCCTTCAGCCTTGTCTTCCTCCTGCCCGCCTCCATTTTGCTCACCTGATATTGCTGTTCCCCTTTTCATGGTCTGACCCTCTTTCTTTTCCACTGGGTTTCGCACCCGGATGCATTTTGAGCTTTCAAGTTTTCACATTGATCTCTCATTGCTGCCGGTAGTCTAAAGTTGATCGAGAACCGGAACCACGCAGACTTTTTTTGGTCCGGTTCCCCCCCCGCCCTCCTGTTCGCTGTCGCGTTTTGCGGTGCTCCTTGTCCCCCCCTCCTGTTCTTTCCTTTTCCTTCCCCCATTTATACCCCCCAACTCGGCTCCACCTTCTATTTCGGAGTCTTAGACCTTTCCACGATATATAGTTTGTCCTGCTTCGATTAGCACGAGTTACTTGTACTTCTCGTGATGTAAATTAGGCCGTCCACCACCGAGGGGCTGGTGCCCGTCCTGTTACCCCCCCCCATCAGCATTATTTGAGATGATTTCTGAAGGATCCTGTGCCCCCTGCCGACTGGCAGTTATGCGGCGGCACATTAGCTAAGCCATCACAGGACTAAAATGGAAAATCGTAGTAAGCTATGAGCAACAGTTTATTTTTAGTTGCTAATAACATTACAAATCTACAGTTTTGTACTGCTTATTGTCTATACAGCTTTTGGCGCATGGCCCCTTTGTTTCAAAAATAATAAATAAAATCTTGTACAAACCCCCAAACAAAACTTCTGAATGCCGTACAGTATATTTTACACGGGTCTGCACAGTGAAGTACTGTTTGACATGACTATTACATGAAACGCGCTACACACGAGCGAAATGAAAACTTTCTGATCATTCCCTCAGTGTCCTTCTACCTCGCCCTTGGACTGACGCACGGGAAACAACATGGGCACTAAATACTCCATGGGCTTACACATAGCAGAGCAATGACGGTATCAGACACTTCAGTGCCATAAAAGACTGAATGAAGAATCAATTTCTCAAAGGGCCCTTTTTTTTTTTTTGAGTACGCCGGGCCAGCCGCAGAACCCGTCCATTAGGCAATGGGTCCACAAATTCTAAAGGTCTCCCTGAAAATTCCCATACACCCAGCAAAGCATCCGTGCTTTTTTTTTAATAGGCTTAACTTCAATCCCGCTAACAAACAAGTGTTAGTGGACACCTATTGTCTTTGTGGTGGAGCGCTTTCGTTCCAGCCCAGCAGGAGGAACAGAAGCCCAGGTGTGGATCAAAGCGACACTTTAAGACCCTGTGATTCTAAATGGAAACCCCTGAGATGGACTGAAGGAGCCACACCTGTGTTGGGTTTGATCAAGGGTCACAAAGGTGCCTCAACCATGACCTCCAGAAGCGTGCGTCGACCAGTTACTATTATGCTCCCAGGCTTGTGCAGGCGATTAACATGTCTAATGCCTCAGTGACAATGCTGCTAAGAAGGGGGAGATGGGGGTGTTTGCTGGCAGAGGAGTGTGAAATCTGTTAATTAACGTGACCTGCCTTTGATCCAAAGAGAATACACAAATGACATCTGAACCAGGAGGAGCGCTAGGCAAACTGGGGGATGTGCTCCACCTAGGCATGCTGGGGCTTGGCATGCAACTTCAACTCTCTGTCATATTACATATCCTGCCTGAAACAAAGATGTCACAGGGATCATCTCTTCTTTTAAGAGCTTCTCCATCCACCAGCATCCCGCTCAGTCTCCTGGCGTTCTCAGAGAACATGTGTGGACCAGGCGGCATCTTTTGCGCCAGGTCTGTAGCAAGCAGTCCCCTCCCTGTCCCGGTCTCCACAAATGGCCCTAGAGGCCCCTGCCTGACGAAGTGTTGTTGTTCTGTGCACTCAAGCACACTTGATTGAGTGAGGAGGACAGTCTCTTCCTCTCTCTGTCCACCACATGGGGCTCACTGAAATATTCCACCTGCTACTCAAGCATCAGCAGTCACACGCTCCGGACAGATTGTGGAGTGATAGGTAGCAGGAGGGTGGAATGGTAAGGAATGGCACACAATATTACTTTTTTTTTTCTTTTCAAGAGACTGCTCACTGCAAACCCTGCCAGAAGATGATTCTGTTTTTTTGTTTTGTTTAGTTTTTTTTTATCATGGCCCCATGTGTGACATTGCATATGTAGTAACAGAGAGCCAATTTCCCAAGCTATGTCACTGGAACACACATGGGGGCGTCTCACAGACATGTCATGATAATGACTGTTTACCTGCCCTCTTCCTGTCTCCATTTTCCACCTGCTGCATCCCATCATACAGAGAAAGACAGAAATGGAGAGCATAACAACATTCGTTTGAAATGGCATACTACTCGTATAATGTGCACTGTATGAAATTTCACTGCTTGGAATAGCTGCAGGATCTAAATTTATACATACATTTATGGTTTCTGTGACCAAAAAATATATAAATATGTATGATTTAGCTTGAAATTATTACAGAAATATACTACTATTATACACTAGAATTTTTATTAAACCATAAAACTCAAACTAAAAGAGACAAGACAACACAAAAGTTCTGGGGCCGGTTGCACCAGCTGGACGTACACCCAGTTGTAAGACTAGGCTGGACGTAAATGGCGCTTTAAGTCATGCGTAGAATTTATACCCGTTGCACCATCTCGGCGTAGTGCTACGTCTGACACTAAATCTTACGCCTAGTCAGAGGTAGGTGTAAAGTGAAAAGTCATGATTTGCTCGGACATTATTCGTTTTTAGGATTCATGTCTGTTAGTTAATTATTACTGCAGACGTGACCTGTAATGTTTATGGTCTTTTCGGGCAGGATAAGCGATATCAATCGCGAAGCTCTGTGCTATCCTACCACACTGTCTTGTTTTGAACGGTTGTAGACATTGAATAAAAAAATATATTTCTGTCAAGCATGTAATAATTATGCAGTAAAATATTACATATGAACTGGGATTATTAAAAGAAACTGAACCATTTGACATCTTGCTTGGAGGGACAGTGTGCTTGAAAATATTTCACGTCTTTTTAATAATTCAATTCATTATTTGTAGCGTGCCTGCCATCCAATAAATCACAATAAGTTTTGTGCTTTGTTACTTTTAATCAGAAATAAATTATCAGCTTTCAAATTCTGTGAATTTTATCACAAAATACAAACCATAAACGTGTTTTTTCAGCCACAGAAAGACAGCAAAACACAAAATGTCACGTAAAGTCACAATTACCTCAGAAAGACATTCATTGACCATACCATAAACTTGATTAGTCAGCTATAAAAAACATAACTGTAGAGACACGAAAAGAAGATAAAAAGAATGAAGAATTAAAAAAAAAAACTAGTCTTTAATCTTTGATATTTTTTTTCTTTTTTTTTTTGTTTTGGATGCACGAGTGTAGTACATTATTATATTGTACTTAACCATTATCCATGGGAGGGTGCAGGGAGACTGCAGACTATAAAAAATGCTGCCTGAACTTGTAGGAAATGTTATATCACTGAAATCAGAGCGGTGTATGTTCACATATATTATGTCCTGCAGCAAATCCTTCAGTTCAGTATTAGTAGATTGCCTAGCCAGTTGACCGGCATGTGAAAGTCGTTACAGCTATAATTCGTAATAACTGCAGGGTTAGAAATGTGTAGGCATGGATCGACTACATTGTACTGCGCTTTATTTTTGGACGTAGTTGCGCCGGTCGTAGTTTCAGTTGGTGCAACAGGATTAAATATGTGTCGCTAAAGCGGATCGTTGATGCAAAACCCCAGCGTAACGGGCCATTACACCCAAGCTGCGTCCGCAATATCGCATACTTCCCTACTATATAGTATGCAAAAAACGGTATGCGAGGCGAGTAGTATGTCCGAATTCATAGTATTCGAAAAACAGTAGGCGAGAAGTACCCGGATGACCTACTACTTCCGCCCGAATTCCGTAGCATGCATACGATGGACACTTTACTATCCCATGAGGCCACGCGAGAGGAGGCGCCATATTCGAGAACGGCAGGAGGCGGCGACGCGGCTCTCTTCAAGCGTAAGTACCTCAGGGAAAAACATTGTTCACTGTGGTTAAATTGCACTTCTTTAACATGATCTAAGTGAACGGCTGACTTACAGAAAGTTTAAACATTGTAAATCGATGAGATGATTTCGTGAATCGGCTGTAAAAAGATGTTTAATCGTTGTTATTACTGAGCATATCAAGTTAACGAACAAATCGAGCTAGTGTCAATGCTGTTGTACTTCAGCTTGTTAACAGCTTTTTTTTAATGGAGACGTTCGTTGTTAAGCAGTTTAATGAGTAAACATGTAAAATGTAATTTTATTCAGGTGCTGTTGACACTGAACGTAGTAAATCCTAACATTTCAAGCAAAGGTCTTTCTGCCTTTTTATGCTTGATTTCTGTGCATTTATTGTGACAGAGCAGGGACTTGAGGGCAACATTTCTGCCGCTCAAGTCAAAAGAAAGCGGGAGAACCTAAAACAAAAATACAAAGAAATTTTTTTTTTTTTTTTTTTTTTTTTATTAGTTCACCCCAAAATTTGTATTAGTTCATGATTTGATCATGCTAATGTTTTTCCATGTCATAGTAATGCAGTAACCTAATGAATGTATTTGACTGTCTTGATATTGTGCTCTTCAGACCCCGGATATCCAACAAAGATATGGAGGAACTTCCCCTTGTGGTCGGTGATGGCCTGCAGCTGAAAAGAGTGGAACAGCTTCCTGTTAAAATAACATGAGGCATCACTTGCTGGTGGCTTGATCCAGATGTGGCATCCGTCTATTGCACCAGCTACCATGTGGAAAACTGGAGACCCAGCCAGCTGGGCAAAACCTGCCTCCAGGTCATCCGGGGTCGGGAAAGCGATCAGCCTCCTCAAAACACTGATGACTGTCCTGCTGATTCTGTGCACAAATCACAGAGTCATGCACCGAGGACTTTGGGATGTCGAAGCCCAGTGACACCAGCCTGTACGATGCTGCGTGGGCCAGCCAGTAGAGAAACACCAGCACCTCAACATCTTTTTCCTAGCCCCCCCCCCTTTATTACTTTTTTTTTTTGTCAGAATCTGACTTCAAAGCAGCGATGAGGGACGTGATGGACTGTTGTGAAAGCCAGAGGTTTGGACGGAGGTCAGATCCATCTTCGAAATACAGTCGAAGAATTGGCACAGCAGCATTCAGGCGGCAGTAGGTTGTAGGGCTCACCGTCTGTAAATGTGTGTGTATATATAAAATTTTTTTTTAGAATGTATATTTATTTATTATGTTTATATTATTTGTTATTTATAATATAGATACAATATTATATATTGTATCTATAATATTTATTTAGGCTATGTATATATATTGTATGTATTCATTCTCTCCCTCTCTCCCTCTCTCGCTCTATTTATCCAATTGCCTGGTGTGTTTTTTTTCAACAATTTACTAACCATTATCCCTTCTTTTCCTTTGTTTTTTTATACAATCTATGTATTATGTATTCATTCAAGTTTATTCATTGATTCATGTCCTGTGTATTTTTATGCATTTATTTATAACAAATTACTTTATTTCGTTGCTCCAAATGAGCCTCTGTCATGGTGTTCACAGACATGACTTTTTATTCTGAGGTAAAATTTGCTAGCTAAATAGGTGATTGTACTTACCTTATTTTTTTTTCCTTATTGGATAAATGAACTTAAAAGCGGTCGACAAAAGGCATGATTTTTTATTTATTTAGTCATTTATTAGAGCGCTTTTATCCAAAGCGACTTACAAAAAAGGACAATAGAAGCAATCAATTGCTAGCTATTAAGAACAACCTAAAAGCTAAAACTAATAAATACGAACCTATACACATTTTAAAAATTGTATATGGTATGTACACACACACACACACAAACCACACACAATATGATATATATATACACTTCTAAAATATGTATATTCCATTTAGTTGCTGATAGTATTAAAAATAACTCACAATTGAAATCAAACTAAAAATTAAAAGACCTTCTATACAGATCATAATAATATTCAGACATAATGTAACTAAAATTTAAATAAATAAAAAATACAAATAATACAAATCAAATGACAATAGTTTATCAATAATCCTAAAAGATCTGTGATCTGCGAGCAGCTGACCGACGCCTCTGAGCTGTTGATTCAATCAACGTTAAAACACTGATGAAAACGGTAAGAATTGCGTAAAACATTGCTGATGTTCAGCAGTAGTGAGGGCTCTTTAAATTTTGGCGCTCTTGTGAAGACGCATGTCACGTGACAACATCAACATGGCCGATGTAGTACGTCCGAATTCCATTCCATATGGACTCGCATGCATCTATATAGAAGTACTGTTTTAACGTCGAGTGTTTTTTTGTTTTTTTTTTTTTACAAAGGTAGTTCAAATTTAAATGTAGTACCTAATAAGCCAGTATGCGATTCGCCGGACGCAGCCCAGTGTTTTTACATCTAGCTGGTGATAACCTCAGGCCCCTGCTGAAGTATTCAATAGGGACTTAGTATTGTTTTAATTTTAATAAATTATTGAATGGTTAACAGTTCCCCAAATATCATATGTTAATTGGACATGCATGTTAATTATTAAACTTGAATTAAGTGCACGTTTGGTGGTACCTTTGCGCTCAGTGCTTATCGATTCCCGTGCCCCCCCTGCTAATATAGCTGCAATGTAAGAAAGTGCACCCCGCGTTCTAGCCCGTTTCAATTGTACCACCATACACCACAATATCAACTGCTTATATTTTATATCTTTCTCTTTTCTGTGGTTTCTACAATTTCACGCTTGTTTGTCGAAATACAGCAACCGGATCGATGTATATTTCGTTTTTATTATATACCGTATAGTTTCACTTGGAACTGCTTTGTTATTTTCCCCGGATTTCGCGTAGTAAACATCAAAGTTATGATTGTGTTGTTCCCATCATGCACTGGGGCATTAATAATGATTGAGTAAAATGTACTCAAGTATGGAGTAAACTAGTTGAGTTGTAAACTTCAAATGAAATTACTCAACAAACTCTAATTGGCCAAGTTAAATGTACTTATTCTCTTTGATAATTTTACATAACTTAGTTAAGTAGATTCTACTTAATTCCATACTTAAATTTTACTTAAAAAAATATGTGCAAAAACTTGCAAAAGAAAAATTAAGTAAATCTTACTTATTGTTTTTTTTTCAGTGCAGTAAATGAATCAGCTACGAAAAAAAAATGGCCCCCCCGCCTTTGGGCCACCAAATCAAACTGTTTGTTTTATTTCCAAGAGCCCAGTCTATGATAGCTGGATGTCACATGCTGAATTAAACATGTTTTAGTGAGGTCATGTGACAATCTAGCATACTACAGTGAAACATGCTGTACATGTTGTACACATAAGCTTAAAGGGGTCATATGATGATATTTCAATTTTTTTCTTTCTCTTTGAAATGATACAAGCTCTTGGTGCATAAAGAAAATCTGTAAAGTTGAAAAGACTAAAGTCTCAAATCCAAAGAGATATTCTTTATACAAAGTTAAGAGTCAACCACAGCTACCTACACGGCGTCGTTTAACACGAGACCCCAATGTCTACGTCAAGATGGTGTTAGTGGGAAGATTTGCATAAGGCGGCTCCCAATGTTGTCACGATTAAGAAAGAAGGCGTACATTTAATTCTGTTAGTTGAGTTATTGTTGCTGCCGCCGCGCCCGACCATGTAGGGAAGGCCGCTGTGGGTTCGTTGTGAAGGCAAACAATCCTGTTTGGCCTGTCCAAGAGGCTGTGCGATATTGCTTCGTCCTGCCTGGAGCTGCACCAGTGCTGGTCGCTGTGGTGGAACTTCGACCAATGTTAGCGCCCTGGATTCGGCCTTCAACATGGACATAGACGGAGTCAGCCCTAGGCGTCCGTCACATGTGGTTGCCGCCAACCCCGTCCGTGACGCTCCTAGTCGAACCGCCAGGCCGCTGTTTACCGTTCTCCAAGCTCGCCGCCCTACACTGCTCACTCAAGCCCATCCTTCTGCTCCACTTTTTTCTGCCCCCACTGTGGCGTTTCGTTTTGTGAAAAGAACACTACTTTGTCTTGTCTTCGCACAAGAGGACGATGGACTCGCCATTTCAGTGACGTTAAGTATTGTATTTACAACACTGTTCACAGAACACTTCAACCCAAATTTCAAGATGGGTCCAGCGCTATTTATGGAAGGACTGTTTCATTAATCCCGCGTCAGTGTAGACTACAATGGCGGTCTGTTCTGACTCCAGCACTGTAAGTACGGCTACAGGTATAAGTGTCAAGGGTGACTCAAACTCGGTCCTGAGGGCGGTGTCCCTGCGAGTTTAGCTCAACTTGCCTCAACACTCCTGGCACCTTTAAGTTTCTAGTAGGCTAGTAAGAGTGATTAGTGGTTCAGCTTGTTTAATTGGGGTTGCGAGACTAAGGACTCTTCAGGACACAGCGCACTCCAGCGACGAGTTTGCGACACGTTGACTGTATAACTCATTATAATCCGTAATTATGTCCCAACTGGATGAAACAAATGCCTAGTTTATAATGGGTTTTAATGTTTTTGAATCATCGCTCCGACAGGGCATCACAGTATGGTAGGGGTGTAACATTTCCGTCACACTCTTGAGGTATTCGGCCAATCACAACGCACTGGATAGCTGGCCAATCAGAGCACACCTCGTTTTCAGACCGATGAGCTTTGTAAAAATCGACGCGCTTTTCAGAAAGGCGGGCATAGAGGAGAAACAATAATGCTACAGTATTTGGAAAATAATGTGTTTTTTTAACCTTAAACCACATAAACACATTTCATTACACCAAATACACAAAATAATGTTCTTTTTAGTAACATCATATGACCCCTTTAAGCTAAACACCAAGTGTTGGAATAAACGACACATTTTGTGCCCAGATTTGTCCTGATTTGCAGTTTGAAATGAATTGACACTGGTTGCTGAACATCAGAGCCAGTCTGCACATTTTGGGCAGTTGGAGTTGACAGATTTCACAAAAAAATTGTTTAGTGTATGATGGGCACGTATTACAACTTTTTTTTTTTTTTTTTTTTTTTTTTTTTTTGTTTTTTAGCTTCAGACTATGATTTTATCCAGCTGAAGTATATCAAACATCTTGAATATTTAAAGCCAATTTTAGAACACATTGCTTTCATTTGGCACACATCTCCCAGTCCAAACAATGAGGAATGTGTTTCTGCGTGAGTTTGTGGTTCAGAACGTCATGGAAGTCTGATTCTTAGTCGCTTAGAATATGATGGCGAGTTTTTCTCTGGAGCCATTCATAAAGTCAGCAAGTGTCTGTCAAAAGTCAAGTAGTGTAGTATATTCCAGCTTTAAGATTAAAAACACAGACAATCAAACAATCCACAAAAATACACTGAATCTACAGGGAAACAACAGCCTCACATTGCAATCAAAACTGATTTGTTTCTCTTTTTTTATCTGATCTTTAGGATCTTCACAGTCATTTTGCAAATGAATTAGTCAGTATGTTTATTCAGATGGTATAGTCAATATCGGTTATATCTACAATGGTTGCCATACTGTCCAAGCATCCTCATGATGCCGAGACTTTCTTCTGCAACAGCAGAGTTGCTGTCATTGTGGATAGAGATGATGAAAACTGGAAATTTCACCTCCATCATGACCTCCATCTTGCTGTATATCATGACAATGTGTTAATGATCTCATGGAGACACAACATTATGGTACATTATATACACTGGGTCCATGGCAAACAGTTAACTATATAGGGGGAAAAGGGAAGTATTGGTAAAATTGTAAAATTGGTATATTTGGGCACAGTTAGATGCTATGATGTTTCACATACACTGTATCCCAGATGAAATCATCCCCTTTGAAATCTGGCCTGACTATTCAGATTGAAGTCCTAAAATCCATTTTAATTGGATTTTAAATCACCTACAAATGTGGTCTGGGTTGGATTTCAGATCATTCCATGAAGTTTTTTTTTTCCTGCTCAGATTACGAAAACTAAACACAGTCAGATATGTAAGGGGTAGGTAGTACAAACAAAATCTTATATTGTTAACAGTACAAGTAACAATTTTGTTATTGCTGATGAAAATTCTAAGAAAAAAATATATCTTTTTAAATAATCAAGCCAATTAATCTTTAATTAGCAGAACTTCATTTTATTATGTTCTCTTTTTACTGGGAAACTGATGCACACAAACCTAATAATCAGTATAGCAAAAACAATGTCATATTATATTTCATGCGAGTCAAATCCACAAGTCAAGAAAGTAAAAGTAGCATTATAAAGTCGATATAAATGTGTTTATAAATCTATATGAAGAATGTGCCTAATAATTTAACAAGTTTAGGACATCTTCAGCTCCGTATTTTCCAACCTGATCTCATGAGAAAATGTAACTATTTATGAGTTGGGGATTTTGTATGAATTCATCATACCATTTAAAAACTGTAAAATTTTTAGCAAGAAGAAAAAATATAAATAAATAAAAAAGGTCTATCCCTAATACCAAAGCTAAACCTAACTCTGATGAGGCAGAAGCAGATCGTCAAACAAAGTCATACAAATCGCCATTACCGTGTCGGATTTTTTTACTTTTTTGTAAATTTTTTTAATGCATTCTGCCCACTGATTTAACATGGTATAAATAGCAAAACATACAAACAAGTACACTCTTAAAAATAAAGTTGCTTCATAATGCCATAGAAGAACCTTTCTGTCTAAATGGTTCCATAAAGAACCTTTAACATCTGAAGAACCTTTCTGTTTCACAAAAGGTTCTTTGTGGTGAAAGAAGGTTCTTCAGATTATAAAAAGGTAAGAAAGAGATGGTTCTTTAAAGAACCTTTGACTGAATGGTTCTTTGTGGAACCAAAAATGGTTCTTCTATGGCATCGCTGTGGAGAACCTTTTGAAGCACCTTTATTTTTAAGAGTGTATATAGTATATACAGTCAGACATGCCACCAGCCCTTAGGACATGTCCAAAAAAATTATAATTCTGATTTTTGCTGCCTGTTTGAACAAAGCCTGTTATTCTTGAGATCAGGAGTATAGTTTAAACAAGTTTTTTAGACTGACCTATCTGGAAGATTTCAAACTGCATTACTATCAGTCCAATCAATATCAAATGCAAACACAAACCTTGTCAGTACCGCTCCATAGCAAAAAGAGAAAGTGTTGCAGTAGCAGTTTGGGGAAGCTTCATAAATTGAGCAAGCGAGGAGGAGCGCTGGACAAAACAGCACACGGTAATTCACTGGATCCTCCTATCAGACACATTCTGTCTATCTGCTTTTAAGAATCACTAGGGTCTGTCAAATCTCTGGCAGGCTGTTGGGAGCAGATTAAGGACACTATCTTGGCATCGAGCCGGGTCTACAAGCACAGCTTTTGGAAATAGATAGCACATGCAAGCCTATAACCACAGAACACACTGCAGGTGCCCAGGATGGGGCTGTGTCCAATAGCATGAGCCTATTCATAGAATGCACCAATCTGTTTGTTGGGGATGTGCTGCAACATTAACGATCATTAATTAATGCCACAGACTAAAGTCCTGGACAAAAGAGGATTTTTATATTGAAGAATCTACCTTGCTGTGATCTCTGCTACAACACTCACCCACAGAGGATCATTATTTTTAAATGCTAAGACTTCATTTAAATGCTAAGTGTATCACTGAAGTGCCACCAGCGGCCCAAAACATAATTGCAAAATTTTCCAAACAGGTTCCCAAAACACTTCTATCACCCCTTATCAGACATTACATATAATTATCAGCATAAATTAGACTTTTAATATTGGTCAGTTTTATTCAGAGGCCCAAACTGAGTAAAAAAAAAAACAAGTTATTTGTAAGGCAAATAAAAAAAAATTCAAAGTTTGTTGATAATGTAGAAGCCCTACAAATTCATGCAGCAAATATGATACAACTAGGCTTTATAGAGTTAAGGAAGTCAACCTACTAATGTCTTACTTGGCTCTAAACATTAAACTGATCGTGTTCTAATATTAGGTGCTTTCACAAACACAGCCTTTTCTGTAAATTTGACAGCATTTTTCAGTTTAGAGGTCATATGTGGCCAAGCTGATTCAATTCAAGCTGATGCAATTACTTGATTTAGACTATGATGCAAGAATCATGAATATCTACATTAAGGGAAAACATTTCATGAAACTAGACAGGCGATGAAATGAAAGAGCTCTCTCCATCTGAACGGATGAAAATATTAGTCAACATATTACCGGTACTTGAACAGAAATTCTCCGAAAACCTTACCATGTTTCCGGTGCAGCTGTTTAAAGGTCATTTTCAGCAAATTACAATAGATATTTATGCTGATGTGTGAATGGAAGCAAGAAGGGCAAAAGTCTGAAGATGCTGCATGTGAACAACTTTTAATGTGTCAATTTGACTGCAATTTAACGGGTTTCATGTGTGAAAGTGGCTAACGATACAGTGCACACTTCACCTTACATATTCTTGCCAAAGGGACTGTTTTGCTCAGTCAAAACAGATAATGCAAACCACTCCGTTCCTCTACAGGGGGGTTTCTGGAGGAATGCTCCTCATCCACGATGGCATCACAACAGCATGTTGAAGCCACATGGTGCACTGTGAATTAAAGGATCTATGAACATCTGAGTACCAATACATGATGATGTACTGCTTGATTTACATGTTTCATTCTAGCTCACTTTAATTAGGAATGAGCAATCAGCTTTTGTCTCATGAATGAAGCACACATGGCTTGGAATATGAAAATCACATAAATGCTTCAAATCCCAATGCAGCAGTAACACCGGACACACTGTGCCGTAATGCACCATATGTTTAACTATACAGACATTAAAACATAAAGGCCTCTAATATAAAGCCTGGTGATTAACTGCCTTAGGAAGCAGATTTCAAACTGTTATTTTAGTGACACTGGATATGGTAGGCAATAAAACAAGCATCTGTTTGGTGCAAGTGTCTTTTCCTAATGAAATGTTGAATCTCACACCTGCTACCTGTCTCCTTCAGACCAGAGGGGATATCCTAAACATATTAGACACAACAGGATATAAACTAACATTGCATGGCAGTTAAAATGCAGTCGATCTCCTTTTTGTAGGTCACTCTGGCTGTGTAACGTTTCCTTGCGGACTGTAATGTATTAATTTACCAAGTGCCCAAAGCAGAGGAAGTTCTAAATATTTCCAATTATCGAACAAAATGTCAGGCAGACCTGTCGTAATTAAAACCCAGTTCACATGGAAGATAGTCAGCGCTCTCATAGGTCACCACTGCACAGGCTGCAGGCTGCTCAGTAATTTCCACCAGATTTAATTGTTTTTTTTTTTAAATCTTGATATGAAGCTGTGATAAATACCTGTTAGAGACAGTGTAAATCATATATTTCTCCTTTCCGTTTATGCATTTTTTATGTGTTGCAGGGCTCCAGACTGTGACTAAAATAAGAATATGCAGCTATAATTGAAAATCTAGTCAGTTGGGAAAGCTTTGTGTTCGTCCCTATGCGGCTACATTCAGATATTACTTTGTTAATGTGTGCGCCAGTTTTATTTGTATGCAATAGAATTAAAAGCCATTAACCAACATTACAAACTTTGATTTGGAGCAAAAATAAATAAATACTAATAATAATAAGTGAAAATATGTCAAAAAGACAAAGATACGAGACTACATACGGAGTAGTTCAGCCAAAAATGAAATTTGCTGAAATTTTACTCATCCTCAGGCCATCCAAGATTTAGATGAGTTTGTTTCTTCATCAACAGAGATTTGGGAAAATTTAGCATTACATCACTTGCTCACCATTAGATCCTCCGCAGTGAATGGGTGCCTTGCCGTCAGAATGAGATTTCAAACAGCTGATAAAAACATCACAATATTCCACACGACTCCAATTAAAGGGGTCATATGATGCTATTTTAAAGATCATTATTAGGTGTATTTGGTGTAACAGAATATGTTTACATGCTTTAATGTTCAAAAAACACATAATTTTTCAAATACTATACATTATTGTAGGTCCTCTATGCCCCGCCTCTCTCAAATGCTTCGTTTTCGACAAAGTCCCTCCTTCTGACAAGCGCAGTCTGCTCTGATTGGCCAGCTGACCCAGTTCATTGTGATTGGCCAAACACTGCAAGCACGTGTCGGAAATGTAACGCCCCTTACCAATGCGGCGATTCGCAAGCAGTCATCTTTCAAAGTAAATATCAAGACAGTTAATAATGTTGTTGTTTTATCCATCAGTTCAGCCTGAAGGGCAACAGAGTCGGTGCAGACACATGATATGGCAGACCCAAGCCACGCTTTAAGACCGCTGACTTCTAGGATTTCTGACGGCATTTTCACTCATCCTGTGACCCTGTTCCCCCTCACACACACACACGACGAACGCGTTACTCTGCACCTGCGGCACTCCTCATTTGAACAGTCACTAGCAAATACTTAAACTAGTAACAAAATACTTACAGTCGCTGATTCAGAAGCGCCAGATTGTCATAGCAAAGTCGGAATTGAC
Organism: Sinocyclocheilus anophthalmus; assembly: GCA_018155175.1. Lineage (NCBI taxonomy): Eukaryota > Metazoa > Chordata > Actinopteri > Cypriniformes > Cyprinidae > Sinocyclocheilus > Sinocyclocheilus anophthalmus. The sequence goes on from JADLZN010002763.1 coordinate 81,706, forward strand.
CCTTTTTTTATTTTTAGAAATAGCCTTTGTGCACAGCCAGCCTTGTACTCTTCTAGGTCGTCAAATAAAATGCGTTGCACAAATTCGAACATCTGGGTTGTGCTGTTCTGTTGTAAATAAATCTTAACCAATGATTGATAATTGCATCTACTTCCGGAAGGCCAAATAAAGTGCTTTTGTTTTCGCACTGAAACACAGCGTCTCCCTGACATGGCTGCATCAACACGACTGCTGTTCCTGAAACCACGCCTTCTTTCTTTGTGTGCACATTTGGGCTGCATTATGCTAATATTTCCACATAGTGACGTAGATATGTGGGGGCGTGTTAGAACGAGCCATTTTAGGTTGGTGTGGCTGACTCTTAACTTTTATAAAGAATCTCTTTGGATTTGAGACCTTAATCTTTGCAACTTTACAGATCTTCTTTATGCACCAAGAGCTTGTAACATTCCAAAGAGAAAGGAAAACTTGAAATCGCATCATATGACCCCTTTAATGTCTTGTGAACTGAAGAGCTGTGTTTCTCTCCTGATTCAGATGAGATGACTTTTTCACTGGAGAAAGCAAGATTATGGATAGAGGACTCATATTTTAGACAGAAGCAACCATTTGAAGTTAAAAACGTCTTATGGATGGATTTGTTTCGAACATGTAGCTTTTTGTGTCACAAGACATTAATGGGATTTTTACTTTGGAACTGTTCCACTCTATAACAAACTCAGCATGAGCCACAGTGAGCGAATCATGAACAAATGACTCTTATGAACTGATTCTTTTTAATGAGGCTTATGTGAATCTTTTTGACTGAGATGAGCTCCTGTTTTAGTTAGCAGTTTGAATCAGACTCACCTCAGTAAAGGGTTCAGAGCCATAACTGCATTAACAAGCCACTCCTTCAATGAACCACAATTCATCTTCTGTTTATGTCCAATTCAAAATGAACTAGAAACTGTTGCTGTAGTGTATACAATAAACTGAAGCGCCTCTGAACAATTTGTGGAATGATTCTGTAATGTGTCAACTAAATAAGTAAGTTGGCGTAAGTCAATGCTCCTTTGCCATTTTTTGTCTGGAGCCCTATGTTGCAGTTGAGACCTGTGTATATTTAGTATCTTTTTTTTAACAGCACACGAAGGTACACGGTTTATAAATACATTGGGTTTTAATGAGCTCTACCCGGGTGGTGCGTTCAGAAGAATATTTGACATTTCTGTCAGCCTAGCTGAAGAATACGGCTGTAGTCAGAGGGATTTTCAGCATGTGCTGCTGAGAGAATAGCAACATTTATAATTCAAATCCCTTTGGGTCTAAGTTTGTTCATGACATGAATGACTGATCTGTTACAAGGTCACACTCACAGAATGCTGAAATTAATTTAGATACAGACAAACAATCAATGGTCCACAGTCATGTCCAAATAAGCATGAATATACTGGACATTAAGATCCACATGAATACAGCAATTTCTTTCTTATTTTTATGAGTCATGAGTTGTTTATGAGTCATGAGTCAGTAGCACAACTTAATACATTATTCATGTCAAGCTTATGATCCAGATGACCTTCTATCTAAATGCCCTTAATATGCTGATCTAGGACTCGCTTTCACTAAGTCGACTCGTGATCTTAACCATTACCAGAACAAACAAAACCTTCAGACGGGCAATAGGATTATATGGGTGTTCACTTGACATTAAATGCCCATATAGACTCACTATAACTTGGCTAATTAAAGTCCTGCTTTTTATTAACACACTACCAATGATCGAAACAATGAAATCACAAACCATGCACATCCAAAGTAAAAGAATATAAACGCCAAATTTCTACATCCTAACAAAAACCTGTGTGCAAAGCGAAACTCAAGCATAAAACCCTACAATAGGTAATGAAGACCACAGCAGGTGCTGCAAGCATAAAAATACATCATGGCAACACATGTACAGGGGGTGTGGTTTATCGTGGGGAGAAACTATGGAGGTTACCATTAGAGGTCGACCAATGTATCGGTTTTGCCGATTAATCGGCACCGATAGTTGATTGCTGGAACTATCTGCAAAAATCCATCCCGATAGATTTTTAGGGTTGCGTCTGTTGCTGGAGTGGCTGAGAAGGGTCTGCTGTCATTATAAAGTGCGAGAGCGGCCTCTAGTGGTTGAAATTATTGACAGCACGTGCTATTTGTTTAGACACTTGATATTGCACGCTGAACAGAGCGGGAAACTTCAGACGCGGATTTAAATGCAGCCGACAGAAAATCCTGCCACAGCACAGAGCGCCATTCACATAGTTTTCCTTTAAATTACATTATATTGGTCCCGAATCGTTGTTAATGTACATAATGAATTGTGTATTTTCAGCAAAACGTTTGTCTTTCTGTGGCTCTAATAAAGTCTGTGTGCTTCATTTATAGAGCTATAATATAGCTATAATATATAATTTCTCTTTCCGTTTGCTCCGTTTTTTAAACGCCGAACTTCAAACTCATCTATACCAAATTGTTCATTCTTGAAGTAAACTTGTGTCCGTTTGGTGATTAAATAAACTGTTTTAGACCGCTGCTCGAGTTGAACGCGACGTGTCCGGAGTGTGTGTGATACCGGTGAGTTCTCCTAGACTCAGCGCTGCGCTTTTATTTTGATTAGATAATCATCTAGTGTTCAAGAATATAAGCAGTTAAAGTGTGAGAGTATACAATATCCATATGTATATAATTTTAATGCTATAGCCTTTGTGTATATATTTAAAGATGTGCATCTTTAAGCATGACAGTTGAAATGAAATGGTAACACTTTAAAATAAGAGTCAATTTGTAGCATTAAGATTAATGAAAGCTGTGTAAATATTGTTCCTTGTTAGAGTGTGTTAATTTCAACATTTACTATTATTATTTTTACTACTACTACTACTACTACTAGTATGGTTCAGTACTGTTTTTGTTAGTAAAGCACTATTTTAGTTTTCGTTCAGTATCTATTTAAAAAAATATTGGTTGGTTAATCTGTATCGGCCAGTGTGGTCCAACCTAACTATCGTATTGTAAAATCCACTATCGGTCGACCTCTAGTTACCATAGTAGAGAAATAGCCAGTCTGGCTATTGTTAGAAAGAAAATTATCCTTAAAAATATGCTTGAAACCTACAAGTACTGATTTCACAGGCACATCTTTTTGCTGAAATTCCAGTCTTATTTTACTTTATTTATTTATAATTAGTTGTTGGGGAAAAAAATGTTGTGTACATAAATGCATACTAAATATTTCTCTGCATTTTCTCATGGAAATACACTAGATCTTACACTAGACAAGAGTAAAATGAACGCTGTCTGTATGGACCACGTGGACAGATAACCCAGATCAATTCTACCGATACACATGTAACCACTGCAACTACTTTCTCTGTATTTTACATTTATTACATTTATGCATTTGGCAGATCCTTTTATCCAAAGCAACTTACATTGCATTAAAGATATCCATTTTCCATTGCATCACTTCTTGCTTTCCCTCGGAGTGAACCCATGACCTTGCTGTTGCTAGCACAATGCTCTGTTAGGCTATTATGACATTATCTCTTCAGAAACATTGAGGAAAACTAATTTAAACAAATGCAAACGTGTTTTATATCCCTTATCAGCTCAATACACATTTTCTAACCCATTATGTAGACTTGACAGCACCAATGGCACATTTAATGCAACATAAATGATAGAATTATATTATCAACCTACATACAACCAAGCACATATCAATAGTGCTCTCCCAAATGCACCTGAAGAGCACTCAATTTCGCTTCAGAATGTGTTGTCCCTCTCTTTTAAAACCTGACTGGTTTTTATTAACTTACTTTAAAGGGGTCATGAATTGAGAAATTAACTTTTACTTGAGCTTTTGATATTTAAGAGATCGTCGTACTAAAAGAATATCCTGTAAGTTTCAGAACTGAAAACGTCCTTGTTACTGAAATAAAAGCTTTTATTGACACCAGGCCCAGAGAAAGCCAGATCCTGGAATGTGCCTACATATGACATAATATATCTAAAATATGAAAAAATAAACAAACAACCTCCACGAAAAAATATCAATGCCTAATTCTGTAACCCCTTCCACTGATTCGCGCAATGACTCGTAGGAACTAACGTAAGTGGGCGCATAACCGTATAGAGCAACCAATCAATAAACATGCGTTAAAGGGTTGTTTCACCCAAAAATGAAATTAGCCTGTGTTTTACTCACCCTAAAAGCATCCTAGGTGTATATGACTTTATTCTTTCAAACGAATCCAATCGGAAAAGTTATATTAAAAATCGTCCTGGCCCCTCCAAGCCTTTTAATGGGGGTAAGCGGGTGTTGGTTGTCAACATTTCAGAAGACGTGAAATAAAGTGCGCACATACGTAATAAAACGTCCCTCACACGGCTCTAAAAAATCCGGGTGATAAGGCCCCCCCCTCCACGCCCCACCTCCTGCGGTAAAGACGAGTACCATGATTTTGTCGGTAAATATCCATATTTCAAAAGTAATACACTTTTTTCTCACTTCTGGCTGATGGGTGGTAACACGGGCGAAGTCGTGCAGGCAGATGACGTAAGACGTAGGCGTCGTGGCGCGCCTCTGAGAAATGCAGGAGCAAAGAAAACAAAGATATAATAAAAAGCCGTACATAAATAACCTATCACCACAAGGAGAAAAAGTGTTATTACGGTTGGAATTGAGTGGGGGAAAATCCATATTTTAGCTTGACAACCTGGACAACCTTACCCCATTGGAAAGGCTGGGATGGCCAAGGACGATGTTGAAGAGAACGCCGGTGATGTCGTCGAAGAAGAAGGCACAGACACTAGGGCTTTGAGGGCGAGTAAAACACAGGCTAATTTTCATTTTTGGGTGAACAAACCCTTTAAAGATCGCAAAATAGTGTGCAGTAGCGATGGGAGAAACGAACCTTTTCGAAGCTTCGAATCAATTGAACCAATTGCTTCACTAAATTGTTTCGAAGCGCTCAAAACACCACACCCTGGTGACGCCTGCTGGTCAAAACTGTGTAAATGCAACAAAAACTCAGGCTAAAACATGTATAAAACAGATTTTAAAACCCCATTGCAAATTTTTTATTGAAAGTATAATACATTAAATGCCATAAAAATGATAAAATACGATTAAACATGAAGTGTCTGTATAATATATGACTTTTAAAATTTTAAATTGTTTTATGGAGCGCTTGTATATATAGGACAGAAAGATATATTAACTGATTCTCATCCTTTTATTTACACAAATGTCTTGTTTAAAATATTTACAAATTGATGAAACTGATCCGAGATCAGGTTAAAACCACAGACGCTGGTTCAATGTTTCGCCCGCTGGGAGGCGATCTCAATGAACTCGCATGATTCACTAGTTCAGAGATCGCCCCCCAATGGAAAGCCATTGAAATTTCGAAACGTTTCGAAACAGTTATGACGTAATGAAGCCTCGTTTACTGGAATCACGTGACTTTGGCAGTTTGATACATGCTCCGAGCCACTGTTTCGAAACAAATGATTTGCAAAAGTTTCGTAGCTTCAGGAAGCAGTGCTTCGAAAGCGGCCATCACTATTGTGCAGTGCCTGGTTGTGAAAGAACTTTATTTTTCGTGTTCCTGTGGCTCAGTGGTAGAGTACTGCGTTAGCAACTCAAAAGGTTGTGGGTTCAATTCCCAGTGAACACACATACTGGTAAAAAAAAATGTATAGCCTGAATGCATGTATAGCCTAAGTCACTTGCGTCTGCTAAATGCATAAATGTAAATGTAATGAAGTTTCAGCTCACGTGAGTAAAACATTGAGCGTTTGTTCATTTCACCGCAAATTCCTTTGTAAACAAGGCACAGGTGGACACTGGATTTGCAGAGAGACTGATTAAAAAGCAATGCTGACAGGAATGGCGCAGCACACTTATAAGAGTAAAAAATATTTGTACTGTGTCACTATTGCTTTGTTAAAGATCGCTTGATATGTCCTGATTATGTGTAGGTGTCTACCAAAGTCACAGGACAGGACGGAGCTTGTCAAACAGACACACAGAAAGGTAGTTTACTATGCAAAACTGTTATCCAATCATAGCAGTGGACGTTTACTTCCAGGTCTTCAATGCGCCACACCCATAAAAACCGAGCGTTTCTCGAGCCGGTGTTACGGTTTAACTGGTGACCTTCTTCCGGTTTCAGGTCCTCCGCTCCAGATGTGATGGAACCATAGATATATGTGACTAGAATATAACGTTTACATTTCATTCACTATTACATTCAAATAAGAAATCAAGTCGCATGTATCCATTCTAAGAGAAAATAACAGCGGAAACAACGTTAATAATACATCCATCAAATGAGATCAGTCTCTGACGAAAATGTAGGCCTACTAACACCGGCCTCAAAACCAGAGTAGAAAATAGGCTATTATTACTTATTGATTTTGATGTTTTTGAATGTAAAAACCATGCCAACGCCATAAGTGAACCTCAGACAACAGTATAAAATGATTTTAAAAAGCCAGTTCATGACCCTTTTAACACTATAAACAGGAATAACAACCGTATTGTGAACAGACCTACACTATTTCAAATCAACACTGAATGCATTTAATACCAGAACAAAATACTAAAGCAAAAGATTAATAATTAACCCAAACTTATGACTTACCCTGCGTGAAGTTTCTTCGCAAAAGATAAAGTGAATGTGCACCATTTCTTAAAGTTTCATCTCATTTAATCCTTGTCAGAATCCTTTTCAAACACCGCCTGATTACCTTAAAACAACTTCCGGTACGTGCAAGTCAATACAACAGCGTTATTGGCCCACCTTTAAAATTGTGAGAAGTGACTGCTTCACCAAAGAGTAATTTGGCTTTTTTTCTCTTTTTTTTCTTTTGTATTGAGTAACGGAGTAATTCTTACTCAATTACTCAACATAAATTTAGCGATCATAAATACCATGACATTATTTTATTCCCACTTCCCAGCCCCACTATGACGTTAACATAATATAAATGATTAAGCTACTTGTGTAAAACTATGATCTAAATAAGCTAAATAATCGTAAACTTCTTAAATATTTACTGTGTTAAAAATGTTTGAGTTGTTTGATATCAATTATGAATTATGATATAAAGACTGTCCAACAGCTGTGGCATCATTCCCACCATAACAAACGACTTTGTCCAATAAAGTTGTTTAATAAGGATACAACAGTGTCACTGAAGAGCTTCATATGAAATGTGATGTGTGGGGGAAAAGCAAAGAATCGTTTATGCATAATTTATAAAAAAAAAATTTAAAAATAAATAAATTGTAGCTGTAGACAAATTATGCAAAATGTGAGAAAAAAATACATAATTTGTGTGTATGTTGGATATGGAATTAGACTTAGCAATACAAAGGAGGTGGTAATAATTTTTTTTTTAAGTATAAAATGTAATTTCCACCACTAATTGCTATTAAACACAATACATAATCTGAGGAAATATTCATGGCTTTCAGAAGAAAAAAAAGAAATAATTCCCCTGTGATGCATGTGTAGCCTATACACTTTTGGATATTGTTAGAAGGCAAATTAAATAAAGTAGGCTACTTTGAAAAGTGTTTTTAAGAGAGTTAATTTACTACAAATCAGTATGTCATTGTACCGATGTGTTACCCACTGATACCCTCCTTGTACTATGCCATGGTCCTTTTTTTAAGCATGGGCTATTCCACCTTAACAGACTGTATTTAGTTCTTGAGTTTCACTAACCTTGTGTTTCTAGCCCCTTTCTGTGTAGTCCATCCACTGACTGGCAAACAATTTGTTTTGGGGTTAATTTTCCATACTGACACTCATACAGAATGACTGTCATGATGTGAACGGCTTTGGATAAGACTGAATAAAGCTAACAGAGCATTGCTGCTGCATTTCCCCTGTGAATATTAATGGAGCATGTGTCTGTTTTTGCCTCAGTCGGTGGCTCGGTGCTCACTCCAAGTGCAGTCCACATACAGTGCAGACTTTTACTGCCCTCAAAGAGCATACTGCTTTGAATTCTGACAACTTAGTCCACTTAAAACAAACATCATGAGGTTTGTACTAACTTTTTAATTAATATCCACCGAGGCATGCACTTCACACCTCCCATTAGATGTAAACTGGGTCTAAAGTAAGGGTTCGGTCAGCACAGCGTGATGCTCAGGTCTAGAGAGAGCACCTGGTTGTGTAACACCCCAGTGCCACTCCACAGGGGCCATGCATTATGCAGCGATTGCATTTCCATGCTGCTTCCTCCTGCGCAGAAGTAAAAATAGAATCGCAGACCTCGGTGCTCATGCTTCGTTGTTTACGACTGCACCATCCTCCTTCGCTCCTGAGCACAGACAGTTATTACTCAAACACCCATACACACACACACGCGCACCTTACCAGAGATATTAAGATCAGAAGAGGTCAGGCTGCTCAAGGAAACATCGACCTGAGATGTCAAAGATCTCAAGCCACCGAGTTTTCTATGGCTTACTTATTAATAAAAACCACCTTTGTGTTCATATTCCCCCTCTGAATGGTTCCTGAGGCGTAGAGAAAAAAAATGCAAACTCTGCATAAAGCTATCCAGTGCTACATCCAGTACTTGATACATTTTGTTACCTATACATATTTTGTCTAGTAACTTGATAAGAATTTACATATATTCAAATTGATGTTTCTGTTGGGGCTGTTAGTGGTAACTTTGCTTGCATTACCAACTTTGTGTTTTAAACAACAGAAAAGGCCAATGAAATTTCCTCCGGGTATACAAAATCTCTATCTACTCTGTTTACTTTTGTCACCGTTGCAGTTCTAGTGCCTATTATAAGGAACAGCACAATATAAAAAGTGAGTGCAACTTCACTGACAGCTACACTGAGGCAGCCTTTGAGCCCACGCATCAATAAAATCTGTGGCTCTTACTTTCTCTAAGTCTACCAATATCAGAACTGCAGACACAAACAAGAGAGAATGAAAAAGACTTGACTGAGAACTGGGGTGCATACCCACTGAATGAAAGTAAAAGTCCATCGCTTATTGATAGAAACAAACTTTTCCTTGTTTAAAATGATAGAATGAAGAAACTTATGATGTAAAAAACATTACATCTTTTTAATTATAATTTTTTAGTGATTCTACTGTGTGCACATGGAAAAAAATCTCATTTGTGTATACAGAGCAGGGTCAGAAATTAAGAGGACCCTTGAAAACAAATGCCACCGAAAGTGACAAGAATGTCACAGTAATGAATTCATCTGATTTTATTTGTAACATTTATAGACTTTATATTCTATTTTTGGCCTAGATGGTAGAACCACAAGGAACACTTCTAGCAACCATTCAGAATTCCTTAGAGACACCTTAATGACCATCTATAGTACATTATCAAACACCCTAGCAAACAATTTTGGCTCTCTTCATTAAATTAATTTATTGATACATTTGCAACAATATGTTGAGTTCACGATTTAATTGTATATAATAGGTTGCAAAAGGAGGTTTACACAGCTATGCCATAGATTAGAAGAACCATTTTTGGTTCCCCAACGGTTCTAAATAACAATTTTTATTTTAGTGTGAAGAACATTTTAATAATTGAATAACCATTTTGCACTAAAGAACCTTTTGTGCAATAGAAAGGTTCCATGGATGTTCAAGTTTCTTAATGGAACCACAGATTCTTTATTTTTAAGAGTATATAAAAAGCCCCTGAAAGGAAAAGATCACCCCTTAACAGAAAAGTTCATTTCTGACACTGACTCAGAGCTGTTATTACCTTCCACAAGTCTGTGTTAAATCACCATGCAGTGTGGCTTGCAGCTCGACTGGGAGAGCTCAGTCTTGTTTCCTCGAATTGTTTGGGTTGCATAATTAGTTGAATATAAATCAGTGAATAAAACCCAATCTGTAATTCCAACGATAGGCCATTAAGTGCAAAACACATTAGCATTTTTTCTGATTCTTTTTGAATGACTATATTGAAGAGAATTTTCTATAAGATGCAAATAGGATGATCACAGATTTAATTTGTTCACTTTTTGTTAACACAACTTTACGAATCACAGACCGAGCAGCAGTGTTTGAAGCCATGTACGGCTCACATCACAAATGTAGCACAACTAGCCACTGGCTTCTTTGTTTCCTCTGACGACGTTTGATGAATTTTAATTTAGTGATGTGCAGGGTTTCCAGTATTGAAAAGGCTTTAATGTATCCCGTATTTTTTTTATTCTAGCTCTCTTTCTTTTTAAATTTTTTAAATGTATTTATTTATTTATTTTTGACCTTGAGCACCTTCACTGCAGCATCAATGGAACAGTTCCCCAAATTCAAGTCCTGCTTATCCTAATGGGTCCTCTTAGGCTGAGAAGAGATACAACCGTGCCAGACTCAGACAAGAGACTGAGCGAGAGTGTGCGTTCACTCGAGGGATGATGCGCAGCAGGAGCTCAAAGGAGAGAAGAAGGTGGAGGAGGGAGGAGGAGGGGAAGAGAGAGTCTCTATGGCCAACTCTGAATGTAGTTCTTTTTCAAGGTCAACCTCATACACATTGGAACGGTTATACAAAAACTGAAAAAAACAAAACAGGTTACATACAATGTGCACTTTCATTAGAAAGTGAGAATAGCTTTACAAAAGATCCTTTCTTCTAGATTAATGTTTTCAATAGCAGCTGCCATTGCCTCCGTATCATAGGGGCCGAGCGGCGTGCACAACGTGGGCAATTTTAACGTGCTGGCGTTGTGATAACGGAGCAAATTCTTTTATTGATTTTGGTGTATATCACAGGAGTTTCCCTTTATCATCACTCTATAGGTCTACTGTCAGCCCACGTAGCCTCGTAAAGATAATTTCACATATTGCACAGATTTGTCATTGTTTCCCTGAAGACATCCACCAAGCACAAATTCATGGTTGTTCATTAACAAGACGGTCAATTCCCCAAACAATGTGCTTCATGTCACAATAAAAAGCAGGTTTTATGGCTTGTGGCAGTAACGCGCTATTAAACAGATAAAGCACACCAAACGGGCATCTGGAGGATTATAAAAAGGGCTGCCACACGAATAAACTCACACATCCCAAACCCATAGCCACTCAGAGAGAGGGGTTATTGAGTGCATGCTGGGTACAAAAATGCGTAAATGCTGCCCCCTTCAGGAAGACTTCGGAGAGGCTTCAACAGCATGTAGATTGAAGAGAAAATGGTGAGTCTTCTCTCAAGTGAGGTTTACTGCTGCCCCCATGTGTTAAAAATAAAGGTGCTTCACGATGCCATAGAAGAACCTTTTTGTCTAAATGGTTCCATAAAGAACCTTTAACACCTGAAGAACCTTTCTGTTTCACAAAAGGTTCTTTGCGGCGAAAGAAGGTTCTTCAGATTATAAACAGGTAAGAAAGAGATGGTTCTTTAAAGAACCTTTGACCAAAAATGGTTCTTCTATGGCATCACCACACACACAAGGTGTTCTATGCAATCGCCTTGCAAGACCCGTTGAGGCACCTTTATTTTTAAGAGTGTAACCTCAAATTTGGCACATTTCACATAAGAGAAATTCAGAGAATGTAATTGTCTTTCTATGAATTCCTCTTATGTGAAATAAACAAATAAATATTTCCTTATTATTAAATACATAATACACATATCGATGAAAGATTATATAAAAATATTCTCTATTATATTTAACTTTGTAATAATAATACAATTTGAAATGCTGCCCTTCTCAAGTCATACATTGACAAATTGAGATGAAGCAACAAAACTTTGTGCTGTGGTGAAGCAATAACAATTTATCTCTTAATATGAGTAAAACCCAAGAAGTAATTTTAGACTTCAGGAGGTGTCCAGTGCCCACTCCTCCTCCTTATGTTGAATAAGGCCCAATACTTCCTGAGGAGACTCAAAACGGCCAGTATGAGCATTACAAACTTGTGTGGAATAACTAGCAACATCACTGGTTCATTTTGTTTGGCAAATATTCTGCTGTTGGCAAAAAGGCTGAAATACTTTTTTCTTGCAGCTTGTCATTTTGTGAATACTCTGTGTATTGTGTATATAGAGTATGTCTATATTGCATGCTGAGCCTATTGTATATTGTCTGTAGTGTATATTGATACCTTTTATTTGAGCACCTGCAGCGTTAGAAATTAACTTTTTTTTATTAAAGGACAATATTTGCCCCTTTTTTTAGCTTCATGAGGGCATCCTTTTTTCTCTCTTTTTTAGCTTAATGAGAGAATGCATTTTTCCAACATCATAAAAACATTGAGTTGTCCATTTAGGTCAAAATGCAATCTATTAAATTGAATCAACATCATATACAAACAATACAAACAAAACAATGGACTCTATACAGTTCTTTATCGACTACCATCAGAATTCAATTTGAATATAATTGCTGTTTCTAGTTTTGGAGTTTGGAGGTTTTATTTCATGTTGAGTGTTTCACTATATGAGCAGGAATATTTTTGTTGTTGTTGTTGTTATTAACTCTGCACTGTGGCTCCAGAAGTCACTGATTTTCATGTTCTCCTATTATGTAGAAGATAAATTACAATAATATTTTTCTGTCCTTGATACATTTCTAAAATATGCTGGGTTCACATAGTCATTTAATAAGAATATTGTAAAAGTAATTTAACACAATTGTATATCTCCCTCTTCTACAATGACAGTGTGTTTGCCAGCCTTCTGCATATTCATTTGGAAAAGCTGAAGTTGACCATAGTGCTAATAATAGGGGTGATTTGTCTTTTCTGTCTTGATAATTTATGTTGAATTAATTATTAATTGATGAACATGACGTTTTGCAATATTTTGCGCATATGATGGATTACAGATAGAGATAGTCTACACTGTTAAAGCTTTCTGATGAAATCTCTTTGGTGAAAATAACAGCTCAAACCAGCATAAGTTGGTTTGCTGGTGGTTCCAGCTCCAAGCTGGTCTTTTGGCTGGTTTGAAAGGAGTTTAGGGCACAGTCGGTCACACTGGAATGGCCTACCAGTTAACCAGTTGGAACCAGCTTAGCCAAGCTGTAAGACTGGTTTTTATATTTTGATATTAATTTGGTATTTCTAAGTATGCTAACCAATGTTCCGTTTTAAAAACATTTGCCGAGGTTCATTTAGCAGTCTTGCGCAAGTATGTCGTATTCGCACTATTTCGTTAAGCTTCGGCAGCGCTTCGTCTATATCCGTCACCACTCGACTTTTTCCGCCACGCTGTCGGCAGCTCTCGCTCAGTGCAGTGGGGTTGATGATCGGATTTTCGTCTCGTTCTCTGTGTTGTTGCTCTCGGTGACGCGACGGAGGTGTAGCCTGACGCGGTCTCTTACGTGTCGGCCTGAATAAAAGTGGAGCTCCGAGGGCTCGAGAGTGACGGAGGGAGTCTGTATCGGTAAGGGGAGACAAGTGTCCGGAGGGAAAGGGCTCGTCCCGAATAGCATAAGAATCTGGTTTGGGTTCGGCCCGTTGCAAACAAAGAGATCATGGCGGCTGTAGTTGTTGCATGCAGAGGGAGGGGAGGCAAACGGGAGAGCAACACAAACCCAGGGTGGGAAAATCTTGATGCATGGCTGATCATTTGAAATGCAAGGAAATATGGATGTATAACCTCTGGTGTTCTCTATGTTTTCCCCTTTCTTGTTGGCTTCTTTCACACGCTGGCTAGACAAAATGTGTGCTCCTGGGTGGATTCAGGGTGTAATACTCTTATATCATTCAGGAATAATTTAATCTTCTCTGATGTCCTTGATGCATTGTGCGATTTATTGTACCCACCCTGATCCTTTAGGACTGGGTTATTATAGCACTGTTTCATTATGTACTATTCTGTGAGCTGTGATTGCGCACCCTCAAGCAAATACATTTTTTATACATAGTATAGAATACTTTTTACCTTCTGTACATTGCACATGACTAATAAATGCACTATTGTATTGCATACTTGGTTATTAAATTGCACAAACCTATTCAAATGCAAGTCAATTTGATTATGAAGTTTAAGGCATTACTCATGATCTGTTCCACAGTACAAAAAAAAAAAGCAAATAAGTCGTTTAACATCTGTAGGCTGTCATTTGGATGCATGCTTATAGTTTTAGATGTAAAGATCTATAAATGCACAACAGCTACATGTTTCCTAGAATAATCTGTCTAGCAGAAAATAGGATTTGAAAAGTAGAGGGAGAACTATGCATGACCAATCACACCACAGATAGACTCTGAGCGTCATGAGATCACATTACTGTCAGTTCATGCTTTCTACCATGCTGGAGCTTGCTCTCTCTCTCTCTCCCTTTCTCGTATTATTCTGCTTCAAAGTGCTCTATTGACCTTATTGTTTCACACGCAATTAAAAACAGCCACTAATGGTAATAAAACATTGTGTTATTTCTAATATATTCATTTTATCATTTTATATTCATATTATATTATCACAAATCATTATTATATGATATTTTAATTATCATACTAGCATTATGGTACAAACATTTAGTATGGTTTAAGATGATTATTATTATTAATAAAGCAGATGAGTATAATTTCACCATTCTAGGGGACTGTCTGTTGTTTTGACCAATGACCAATAGGAAGTGTTCAGGAAACCCATTTAAACTATTTTTGCAAATCTTTTTTTTTTTTTTTTTAGTAATTGAAAATTGCTTCTTTTTTTTCTTGCTATGCTGAAGCCGGTCACAGGTTCATTTATGAAAACCTATCGCCTTGCTAGATTAATCCAACTCTTCCTCTCCAGAGGTCAGAGGTCAGACACTCCAAAATCTGGAAATGCTGAACAGTCAAGGGAAGTCAGGACTGCAATCACAGCATATTGTGATGCACTTTCAATAATAATAAAAAAAAGCTATATGACGACACCTTTATTGCAGTACTTAATTTTTTATCACTGGGCAGTGGGCAGTGCACTAGTAATTTTACACTCTAATATTAGATGTTATTGTAGTAGACCAATGCAGAAATAAAGATTTTCAGAGCACCTTGGGGTTGCACACTGGTCTTTATTTAATGAGAACTTACAAACATTTTAAATTCACACTGGGATTTTGATTAATTTCTGCTATGCACTGCAATGCATCGCATCTCTTAGTGTGACGTATGTAGTAGGCGTATGTTTCCAGAGAGACCTGCCAGTATTCTGTGCTAAAGCATCAAAGGTCAGAGCTCACTGAATCCTGAGCATAAACATGTTCAGCAAGGATTCAGCAGTTTGTTTCCGTATATCTTAAATTTAGTAACTTTAAATGAAGACAAGACATATTTGATGCAGGTTCTTCCCTGGACAAGAACAGTTTCTGGGAAGAACGTTTATCAATGGACATGCAAATGTTGCAGTCTCAGTTTTTAGACCAAACAGCCATTGTATTGATTTATTACTGTGCTCGTCTTGAGTGCAGGAAATTTGCGCCCTTATTTCCGAAGCAATGTCAAATAATTCAATTAAAACTCTGTATAGAGTTGCAGCACATGAACGATTTAGCCATACGTAACTAATGTATGGCTATATTTGTATATTCTAAAATTAGCTTCCTTTTCCAAGAAAGTCTAGAGCTTCATTTTCATTTGCTTGTCTTATAAACCTGGACAAAACATTTTAGTGGATATTTAACTTTGTTTGGCTTGGGTTTTCGTATCTTTATCATGTTACAATATTATACCAGCTAAACTAGATTACAGTACCAAGTAGCATTACAATACCACTGGCTTAGATGCAGTGATTCTTTTAGAATTGCAATGAATGTGATGGCACCAGGATGCCGTGACACACTGGTACTTACATCAAACTTAATGTACATTCATTTATAGAAGTCACAGTGACAAGAAAAAAAAGGAACTCTGTCTAATCTGACATTACTTGTACAAAGGGCTGCAACTGAGCCATAGACTTTATACTTTACTTGGGAATCAACCTGCTAATCACTTCTGTATATTAAGCTGGAATAGATTAAAGCATTTTTGTAAATGCAACAATTACACATTTGAGATGGTCATTTACTCACCCTCAAGTTGTTCCAAACCTGTATGAATGTCTTTCTTCTTCTTTTTCTTTACCATACTATGGGAGTCAGTGGGGACCATCAACAGTTAGCTACCCATATTCTACCCATCTTTTATGTTCAAGAAAGAAACTTGTACAGGTTTGGAACAACTTGAGGGTGAGTAAATGATGACAGAATTTTCATTTTGGTGAATTATAGCTTTAATGTCACTTTTGATGATACTTTTTGCCAGATACTGTATACCAACAACAGTGTTTGTAGAAGTTTTTTCTCAGTATTTCCTCAGTACTATGGAGGATGATTTCAAAGTAGAAATGTCAAAGTTACTGCCTAGTATAGTGACATTTTTTTGGTGTCTGTCTGATCAGATTTCTGCAGTAGCAGAGAGTGAAGACTTACCAGAGTCAGTGGACGGTGTGAAGATTTTGTCTGGGTTTCCCACTTATAGGTATGTACACTTCATCTGCAATGCCAGATCCAAAGTTACAGGTTGAGACTGAAAGTAGTGTTGATAAAGAGGAATGAACTTACTTAACATATATTAATCGTTTATGTAATTCAAGTCACCGTGAAATCAGATTTCTTATTTTTGTATAGATTATTGCAGTATTTATTCAAATTATTATTATCATCAGTATTATCTTTATTATTTTAAATTGATTTATTATCATCATTATTTGAACATTCTTATCTCTCCATTCCAATCTCTCCTCTCCAGCAAGATGTTGCTCACATGAAACAATCGCAGCAATTAGCAAATGACAACAATGGAATAAATTCCCAATGGGCAAAATCAAGATTTTTTTTTCTTGTTCAAGAATTTCACTAGCAATACCCATCAAAATGTTGGTTGTAATTTTCCGTCATACTGACTTAAGAGTATATAAGAAGTGTTTTAGGATGTTTAAAGGTTAAGCGTAGTTCACACAAAATGAATTTGTCATTACTCACTCTCATGTTGTTCCAAACACTTTATGAGTTTCTTTCTTCGGTGGAGCACAGAAAAATATATTTTGAAGAATGAGGGTAACCAAACAGTTACTGGCAGCTATTGACTTCGATAGAGGGAGAAAAAAACACCATGGAAGTGAAAGGCTACCAGCAACTGTTTGGTTACCAACCTTCTGTAATGGGTGTGGTAGTCTGTGTGTGTGTTCGATGAGAAAGAAACTCATACAGGTTAGAGTCAGTGAGTGGGATGAAATTTTTCTAATGATAATGAGGTTTTTGACATGCTGTGCATACTTTGGTTTTATTCTACCAATTTCACTGGGTTTTATGCAATATATAAAAGGAGCACTTAAAGAAATGTTACAGTGGGATGACATGATATAGGAATGTATGATGATTAAAAAAAATACTAAATATGTAACATTGTCAGCATTTGCTTGTTATCTAGATTATTTTTGTGTACTTCAAAATGGCTATTTGTTTCTTTGTACCTGTGTCAAAAATGTAAACTCAATATGTTGTAATTTCCATCCTGTTTCTTACCAGCTAACTCAATGACCATGGAGTCGGGAGCCGATGCCCAGCAGGGTGCAGACACTGCAGTCTCTGAAACTGAGAACCAACAGATCACACAGGCCCAGTTCGCCACTCTTGCACAGGTAGGAACACAATTGATTGTTTACTATACAGTACGACAAAAGAATTCAGGGCTTAACGTTTTATTTTGAAACATGAAGAGCTAAAACGTTCAATCAAGAGTCGGACATTAGAGACAGGATGACTGTGTTTGAATGTATGTGTGATGTTGGATAGGTAACAATGGCTGCCGGACACGCTAGTGCCACAGCGCCCACATTCACCCTGGTGCAGCTGCCCAATGGTCAGACGGTGCAGGTACACGGAGTGATTCAGGCTGCTCAACCTTCAGTCATTCAGTCGCCACAGGTGCAGACTGTCCAGGTAAGACAAATGAACACTTCCAACATCTCTACATGTTTATGACTGATTATCAGGTGACAAGATGCATTTCATCCTTGATGTATTCCGTTCACCTCACGTGATTCTCTTAACAGGCAATTATGGGAAATTTGTGCCATATAGTAGGGATGCACGATATTGGATTTTTGCTGATATCCGATATGCCGATATTTTTCAACTCATTTTGGCCGATGCCGATACCGATATATTTCCTTTTGTTTGGAAACAACACCAAGTCTCTCCTGTGCAGAAATTATAAGCAAATTATTTTTAATTTTGGTTAGTTTTTAACAAGAACTTATTTGTTAGAATTAAATAAACAATAATAAAGTTATTTTAAAATTACAGTACATTGAAGATTTGAAAATAACTATATATTCAATCGCTGCATTTTTTTTTTCAGAAAGATGCAGTGGTAACCTTATTTTATTTTAAGATTTAACATTTGTGGATGGTCTAAAACAAAATAGTTGTAAAAATTGTGAAAATATTTTAGAGCTTATGATTTTAATGAATAAATCAGTATATATAAAATAATTTAATTTAAGAGACATGTTTGTTTTGTTTTTTTGTTGTTTTGTAAGCTATAGCTTCTGAACTTTAAATCAAAACATACTCATGATTTTATGGCATCACTTACTGCTTTAATCAGAAACACAGTCTAAATATAATTTGTGTATTTTACTTTAATTTTATTAAAAGTAGGCCAACAGCGCACCCTACATATTAAAACTTCTTACTGAGCGGGCGTTAGGACCTGGGGGAGGCTGCCACTACACGTTCTATTACTGTTGACTCTATCACACACCGAACGTGTCATTCTGTACGTGCATTCTCAGTTTAAATGCAGCGATCCAAAACAGTGAATCTAATCATCATTTGGGCAAAAAACTTTGCTTCAAGATGAGCCACAATGCTGATGTGATCTAATCACTAGCACACCCTGAGCACATGAGTTAACCTATTCCTCTTATCAGCAAGACATATCGGCATAATTTTTCATATGGGCCGATGCCGATATTTACATTTAAAGCCATTATCGGCCGATTACTATATTGGTGCAATAATATTGTGCATCCCTACCATATAGGCAAATCTAAATATGACAATTGTCTGTTGATCAGATTTCCACAGTAGCAGAGAGTGAGGACTCGCAGGAATCAGTGGACAGCGTGACTGACTCTCGAAAACGAAGAGAGATTCTTTCTAGACGCCCCTCGTATAGGTATGTATACGTTCTTCAATGGTTTTACGTAAGGAAATTTTCAAGTCAACAGCTGTCTGTGATTTATAGGAAAATCCTGAATGACCTATCATCAGACGCTCCAGGAGTTCCGAGAATTGAAGAGGAGAAATCCGAGGAGGACACTGCGCCTGCCATCACTACAGTGACCGTGCCAACCCCAATATATCAGACCAGCAGTGGCCAGTACAGTAAGTCCATGACTGAAGTTTTGAGATATTTTGAGATTCAAACCTGCACCTCCCACTTTATAATCACTGCTCAACATGTCAGGAGCACTTTAAGACCACGACTCCCAACATATTTGGATCTTAAACATATAGTTCCATGTGCACAGCTTCTCACCAAATCAATGACAACCTCTTGATTGCTGTTTCTTCTTCAGTCGCCATTACACAGGGTGGAGCCATTCAGCTTGCGAATAATGGCACAGATGGAATGCAGGGATTGCAGACTCTCACCATGACCAATGCAGCAGCAGCCCAGCCGGGGACCACCATCCTGCAGTACGCCCAGGACCGTGCCGGTCAAAAAAATTTTTTTTTTGTTTTTTTTTTTTTTTTTTTTTTTTTTTACCCTTGGGTTTTTTTTTTGCGCAATCAAGTGGTGGTACAAAGGTGAGCTGGGACTATTTTCCCCTGATTTCAGAGGAAACCTCTGTAAATATAAATTTACATGGCACCTCAGTGATAAAACTCATTGATTCGGATGGCAGTTTATTCACCCGGAACCACGCTGCTCACGTGGCCAGTCGCATGATTGTCTGCTGTATATAAAATGTCATATGCTTGGAATAATAAGAATAAATTCATATTTAATGTAATAACAATATCGTATCTTTTTATTATTTAAATCTCCTGTTTAAAAATAGGAAAATAGACATGTTATAGTTGAAATGGTTTTCTGTCTTTAATTTTATCTCTCAAAATGATGGATGTCATTAAAAAATTAGCAGAAAGTTAATGCAACCTCTTATTTACATAAGGTAAACATAAAGCTGCTTGGTTTATATTTTTATGTATACGACTGTATATAATAAATATTTTAAACTTGTATTGCATACCAGCCATAATAATGACCCAAATGCTTTTCTTCTCTTTCTTCTTTTTGTTCTTAACAGCTCCCACTCGCTGTGGTGGAGCAGTTATGAAATATTGTTTTTGTAAATACTTTTCAGCAGTTTCAGTAATAAATATGCATGCGAATTACAGCAAAGCACAACAGTTACCATACGGTATTTGCCAGTTTTAACAGGGAATCTTGAATTGATTTCTTTTTGAAAAGATGTGGATTCAGATGGCAATTAAATTACCACACAACCTTAAGTTTTTGTCAAAAAACCGTAGGTAATTTGGCCAGGGATTTTTACGTTGTTAAAAACACAGACGTTCTGGATTCGGATAGCAATAAAATCACAAACTAACCCCTGTAAATGTTGAAAATAGCTTACGTCCCCATGAGAAACAATTACTGTTCGAAACAGACTAAAGATACAATCCAGTTTTAAGGATACAAACATTGCTTAAGTAAGTAAATAGTATCAATTATGATATTGTTTTTAACTTTTTGCCCTACTGTCTGGCCTGTTGCAAGTTAAAGGTATCCATCTGTATTCTATGCTTTAATTCAAAATTTTCATTCATTGTTTGTTGGCTGCGTTTTGTCTGCCCTAAAGCTGCTTCTGGAGATGTTCAGGCCTATCAAATTCGTACTGCCCAAACCAGCACTATTGCTCCAGGTGTGGTCATGGCATCCTCTCCGGCCCTGCCAAGTCAAGGAGGTGCTGAAGAGGTCACGCGCAAGAGGGAGGTCCGCCTCATGAAGAACAGGTAAAAACCAAATCAAGTTTTTGGTAAAAGCAAACAACGTAAAGTCAGCCTTATCACTTATGGTCATACATTCTGTGCCTGTAAATACTCTCACATATGTACATTACCATTTGGGGTTGTTAAGATTTTTGTTACATTTTTTAATGAAGTGTCTTTTGCGCACCAAGGTTGCATTTATTTGAAAAAAAACAAAAAACATGAATATTGTGAACTTTTTGATTTTATTACTTTTTTAAAGATTTATTTTTGGCATTTTAGCCTTTTATTAGGATAGGACAGTAGAGGAGACAGGAAGCGAAGTGGGAGAGAGAGACAGAGGGGGACGGGATCGGGAAAGGTCCACAAGCCGGGACTCGAACTCTTGGGGGGGATTTTATCCATTTTCATCAGTGGAAAACGGTTGTGTGCTTCAATTTTTTGTAAGAAAACAGTGCTCTTTTTTTCCCCAGTTCACTTCCAGAATAAAAATTTCCTGATTATTTACTCACCCCATGTCGTCCAAGATGTTCATGTCTTTCTTTCTTCAATCGCAAAGAAATTAAGGTTTTTGAGGAAAACATTTCAGGATTTTTCTCCATATAATGGACTTCAGTGGGAACCAACGGGCTGAAGGTCCAAATTGCAGTTTCAGTGCAGCTTCAAAGGGCTCTACACGATCCCAGCAGAGGAATAAGGGTCTTATCTAGCCAAAAACCATCAGCTTGTTGCATTTAAAAAAAAAAAAGTAAATAATCTAAAACAAAATTTTTAATTTTTGAACATCATTTTCTAAAATAAAAAATAAAAATGTATATACTTTTTTAACCACAAATGCTCATCTTGCACTAGCTCGACCTCACGCATTACGTAATCACATACGTGTGACGTAGGCGGAAGTACCAACCCAGTCTTTACAAAGCGAACGTGCAAAGAAAGTCAAGCACCCTTTACCAAAAAAAGGTAAAACAATGATGTCGGACGATTTTGGAGGTTGGAGGAGAAAATGAGATGTAATGTTTTTGCCCTACCCTACCTTTTTGAACCAGAGTACACAGACGAAGAGCTAACCGCACTTGACCTTTCCAACGGGATTACATAATATGTGAAGACGCACATGCACAAGCAAAGCTAAAGCAAGACGAGCATTTGTGGTTAAAAAATATATAAATGTTTATTTTTTTTTAGAAAATGCAACAGAGGTTTGGCTAGGATAAGGACCCTTATGCCTCTGGCGGGATTGTGAGCCCTTGCAAACGCACGAAACTGCAATTGGGCCCTTCAGCCGTTGGTTCCATGAGTCTAGTATATGGAGAAAAATCCTGAAGGTTTTGCGCAAAAACCTTAAGTTATTTGGGGACAAAAAAATAGACAAGAACATCTTGGATGACATGGAGGGGAGTATATTATCAGGATTTTTTTATTCTGGAAGTTAACTAATCCTTTAAAAGCAGTACAGATTACTGACTAATTTCAATACTCGAGAGCGGTTTGGAGCTGTATGTGAGACAATGTAAATATAGCCAGTCTCATGTGAACAGGGGGACAAAACAATGACAAAAAAAAATCTGATTGTCAAAATACTGAATCTGCGCATTAGACTTTGTCTAAATATTTGATATTCATCAAATAATATAATAAACATAAAACATGGACAAAAAATGAGGCGTACCTGAAGGATACATGTAATTAATTGTTTAGTGTAAATTAGTTTAATAAATTTTTTTTTTTTTTATATATATATATATAACAACATTATCTTGAAAAACAAAAGGCATGTGGAGTATAATATCTTTATATAAAGAGATGTTCAATAGTGCATTTTTGCTGTAACAGAGAATCGTGGAATTTCACTGGTTTTTGACAGCCCTATTTTGGACCAAAAAGGTTTTGCTAAGTAGATCTCAAATTTCTTTTCCCCACCAGAGAGGCTGCTCGTGAGTGCCGTCGAAAGAAAAAGGAATATGTCAAGTGTCTGGAGAACCGCGTGGCCGTTTTGGAGAACCAGAACAAAACTCTCATCGAGGAGCTCAAAGCACTCAAAGACCTGTACTGTCACAAATCAGAGTGACGTACCACCCGTTCTCCCTTCATTCTGGCAGACTTACGAGACTAAAGGGCGAGTCACGGACGCATGTTTTCGAAATGTTTTCTTTTTTTAAATTGCTGCAGACTGCCTGTATGAACACACAAGTACGTGAGGGAACTGAACAGAAGCCCCCTGGTCAACACAAATCTCCTCTAGAAATATTGGATCATGTCATTAAAGACAAAAAAAAAATGCTGAAAAATGTACTGTGGACATAAACACTCAAGTACGTTCTCAGGCATCTTTACTCCTGGACTCAAACCGAAACTCAGAGGAGGGGTTTGTGGGAAAATGTTTACCTTTTTTCCAGTGTGCTGGTGTATAATTCGTCCATAACTTTTAAAAGAGATACAAATAATGTACAATAATAATAATTTAACTGACATTTCAATAGCATGGTAGGCATCGAGAAAGATTTTGTTTTGGAGTTGGCATCATTCCCTCTTGAGATTCTAAAGGTTTAACGTGTCTGACCGTTATTTTATTTGGTGTATAGTGCTCTTGTGTTTTAAGTTGACATTTTTACCTTTAAATATGAACAAACTATATAAAATGATGAATATTGATAAACAGAAATATTGTGTATCATATACAGAACAAGATTATAGCCCATGTATATTTCAATGGCAAAAATGTACCTAAATCATTTAATTTCATTAAAAACTGCCATTGCAGTAGCAACAGTTGCACATGCACAATATAAAATGGTTATAATATTGCAAACATTTGGTCACTTATACACCAAAATTCACATTACAATGTCAGGAATTACCCACAGAAGTGAATTTGATATATATTTTTCAGGTTGAAACATTTCTTCACTTTTATGTTGATTATATTCAGCAGATCACTCGTGTGTTATGCTTGTATATCATAGAGCTATAATTGGATGAAATACAATCCAATACATTCAGTCTCTGGTATTATAAACTAAAGCATGTTTTATAAATATTACATTAGCTTTGATATCGTTATATGGTCAGTTTTTCATTTCAACACTAACAACTGGGACGCAGTGTCTTTGTATTTGATAATGTGATGATAACATAAGTAAAGAGTACATGTTATCTATTATAGCATATGCAGTTTTGGCAGCTATTTCATATATATATAAAGATTTCTCTTGGTTTCATTTTTCCTTTGTCCACATTCTTTCAGTTGCTTCTGAAAGTTCAAGAAACAACTGAACAGCTGGTAACTTGTTACGGTTTGCCTTCAACAAAAGTTGTATTTTGTTTACAAAGTTGCTCCAGTTGACCCAAAATGTTTAAGGCTTTTAAAGTTCTTGATGAATAATTATTAAAAAAAGAAATCTGTCAATTAAATGTTGGTTGTAGTATGACATTTTGCATATACTTTGTATTGAGGACAGAAAGTTTTAAATGAGATGTTAACAGACTATGAATTAAAAATGCCCATCAACAATTCCAGTCTGTTTGGAAAAGTACCCTTGTCATCTGTTAGCAAGTGCATCATCTGCTGCTACTCCTAAACTTCGAGTAGCAGTCTGCCTGACGTGTCATTTACGCATTCAGGCGTGACAAATTAGGGAAGCAATCTCTCCACAACAGGCGCTTATGCAAGCTGACATGCAACCTGACTTCCCTCGCAAAACCAATTATTTTCTGACACTGAATTGGTTCATCGAAGGACAGACTGACCTCAGCTTTCAGAGAAATGCAAATTCTGTCTGTTTTCCGTGATTGAATCTTTATTCATTTTCCTGAACTGGTAGTAACTTTTTTCCTCTTGTATGTACCCCATATGCAGCGAGATTGACCTACTACCATGCTGGCCAAAGTGAACTCTGAAATATTCTACTATGTGTGTTTGTCTCCATCCATACAAAAAACCCAATCAATCTAAAGCAATGTTTGATCCCACTCATTTTGGACAAACACATCATGCACTTTTTGTATGATAGCGTTCACCTTTTGGACACTATGTACAGCACTGGTAGGATTTTATAGTGTTTCAAAAGTTTAGAAGTGTATTGTATATACTCTGTGACTTGACTTACATTTTTAGAAGCTTTGCACTCTTATTACTATTACAATACAATTGTGTAAACTTCATGTTGTTTCCCCCACCTCTCTTTTGTACACAAATGTAAATCTTTAATAAAATACTAATACTGCACACTGGGTGTTGTGGTTGGAAATACCGTGCAATGCAATGCACAACTTCACCATGCTCAAGTAAAAAATGATTTTTCAAAGCTGTAAATAAAACAAAGGTTATTGGAGTATGTTTTACAAGAAAATACCATTTCAGTCTTTTTACTTTAAAATGACGTTTAATTCAAAGTGTTACTAGCCGTTTCTTTTTAATTATTTGAGAAATTTACTAGCAATTTCTGAATGAAAATGGTTTCAAAGTAAATACTGTAGGGAGCTGCATGAGACCCGTGAATACGTGTTTATTATATATAGCATTATATTAACCCACAATGTTCTGTTTATTTTATATATATATAATATACATATATATAAAAATAAACAGAACATTGGGTTAATGGAAGGATTATACTGCATGAATGTTAATTTGGGTAGATATATTCCAAGATATTGACATTTATTTTTAGCAAAATAGATAAAAATTTTAAATATGTCAATTCTTGAATGGAGTGGCAAACAAGGTCAACTCATATGTATACACACGACGCACGCACGCGGCAAACACACATACACACACAGGTTTGTTTTTGTGAAAAGTGGGGACATACCATAGGCGTAATGGTTTTTATACTGAACAGACCGTATATTCTATTGCCCTACACCAACCATACCCCTAAACCTTACCCCTTACAGGAGACTTTGTGCTATTTCAGATTGTCAATACACTCCGTTCTGTGTGATTTATAAGCGTTTTGAAAGGTGGGGACATGGGGTAATGTCCTGAAAAGTCACCTTCTACTTGTAATACCCATGTCATACCTTTGTCATTATACAAATTTATGTCCTCATTTGTCACAAAAAACGCAGGTTTGGTTTTTATGGTTTATAGGGGAACTCTCATAGGGCGTAATGGTTTTCTCTGTACAAAACGTATTTTCTATTGTCCTACACCAACCCTACCCTTAAACCTACCCCTCACAGGAAACTTTTTTTTTTTCATTTTTAGATTTTCAAAAAAACTAAATCTGAATTATTTATAAGCCTTTTGAATTACGGGGACACTGAAAATGTCCTCATAAATAACCTTCTCGTTGTAATACCTATGTCATACCCATGTTATTATACAAATTTGTGTCCTCATAAACCACATAAACATGCACACACACACACACACACAAATTGTGTTTTATTGGTATTTAAGGTTTGTTTACTGTTGTAAAAACACCGAACCCCCAACTGCTACCCGGGCGCCGCAGCATAAATAGCTGCCACTGCTCCGGGGGTGTGTGTGTGTGTTCACTGCTGTGTGTGCACACTTGGATGGGTTAAATGCAGAGCACTAATTTGGACACCATTTGTTGAGTTAAACATACTGTTTGAAATGTTTATCATTACATAGTTTGTACTATTTCACAAAAGAATTGTAGGCACTGTACAGGATACACTGTGCAGTACGCTAGTGTTCCATTTCACTCTATTCACAAAGAGGTGTAAATGGGCGGTGTTTAAATAGTCAGCTAGCGTGATTGACAGTTACAATAACCAATTCTTGAACAGATCTTTATTTTGTTTTGGTAGCTCATCCAATCGTAATTGATGGATTGTCGAAAAGGGGCGGGCCCTTACCTGCGTCATTCGGAGCAGATGGCGGTGGTGGCGGGGAGTGGATCGCTGCTGCTGCTGCACTGGCCGGCGAGGAGGAGGGGATAACGAGGGGATTCTCCGACGAGACTCGGTGGACATAATCTAATAACGCCAAACAAACCGGAGTCTGAATTAGGCGCATGTAAACGGGACAGGACTTTATTCATCTGCTGCGTTAAAAGCCTCGTTTTCTCTCGCTACGGGCCCGAAGGCCTGAGGATTTGAGTGATTATTGGATCCAGAGTTTCATCCGACACACAGATCTGCCCTATACATGACGGATAAATGCTTGGAAGTCTGTTCTTGAGGGGCTATTCCATCTGTTCCCGATTTGAACCGCCAAACCGGCTTAATTTAGGACACATTCGGACATTTAAATCAGAGTTAAAGGGATGGTTTATTTCAGTTAGCACGGTGGCTAATAACGCGCTTATTCACAATGAATCAATATTAGCCGTTAGCAGTTAGCATGTGCTGTTAATTTAAAAGAACAAATCTGTATTCAATGATCTCCGACCGATATTTTCTAGTGATATGCTGTCAGTCACCGGTCTTATATCCGGTTGTATTGATTACTCGGATGTTAAAGCCGTAGGTCTTCTGTCTCACTGTCTCTAAATACATGGAGTCCCGTTATATGACTGGCACAGACAGTAAAATACCTCTTGAGTCTGGAGCAGCAAGACAGCACAGCAGTAAATGCTGACTCCGTGTGTCCATTTCAGCCTTTCATGCACCTTCATTTAGCTTGAGTTCATTCGTTGGATCCATTGATTCACATTTGATGACAGAAGCAGCCTAGACGAACACACCTGATCAGGTAGAACACATACTTTTGTGTATCATCATGGGAAATACAGTGTCCTGCTGCGTGTCCCCCAGTGGAAGCCCCAAACTATCCCGGCAGGTGGAGCGTCTGGAGGACTATCAGATCAACACAGACCTGAGCGATGACACCGGTCCATACTTGCAGCACATCAGTGACCGAGAGGTGCCTGATGGTAAGTTCTAGTACTAGGGGTGTCAAACTCAATTCCAGGAGGGCTGGAGCCCTGCAGAGTTTTGTTCCACCACACATACCATGTAGTTTTCAAATAATCTTGATTAGTTGGACCAGATGTGTTTAATTAGCGTTAAATCTAAACACTGCAGGGCTCCGGCCCTCCAGGAATCGAGTTTGACACCCCTGATCGAGACCATGATCGCTCAGTCCTACTCGTGGAAATCAACCTTCTGGACTAGCCCTGCTCAAACACATCTGAACTAGCTCATTACTTGATAATACAGACTGGTGTTGGAAATGAACTTTCGAGGTGAATCTCCCCTAACAAAACTAAGCACCCTTGATTTATAGCTACTGTTTATTAGAAGTAGTTTCAAGGTCTGAACTGGATGTGTCCGAGTAGGTTGACATCCAAAGTGTGCAGTTTTGGGGTTATCCAGAACCAGATTTAAGAACTAAATCTATAACTTTAACCAAATATAGGTTTGAATCCTGCAAGTGTTGGTCTGTCATGACAAAATTCTATTCTATTCTGTTCTATACTTGTGTTTCCACATTTGTGTGCCACTGCATCTTGAGGAACTCTACTGCTGTGATCCGATGCCTTGACCTCCTCGTCTCATGGGTCGGGTTTCTGTTTAGAGCTGAACAATTTAAGTGCTGTTGGTTTGCGCTGAAAGTGGGTGGCCTATGACAACTTCGTTCTGAATAACAATTGCATATTGTAGTAATCAGCTACACTTAATAATGTTATTGAAAGAAACAAGGTTTATGGAGATCTGTGTGTGATACCTCTTGGGATTGTTTGTAGTCTTTACTGCTGTTTATTTAGCCTGAGCTATTTTACCCTCAGGGGAGATGCATATAGTCAGTCACACACACTCACAAATAACTTCCAGTGCTGTATTTAGAGCAACATGTCTTCATCTTTTAAAGCACATATGACAGCAGAGTAAACTCCACCACTATGGCTGCGGTTAATCCTTTGTGATTGTAGGTTTTTGTTCATTTGGAATTCTGTTGAACATGAGAATAAAAACGATTCTAAGTTTTAATTGGCAGAGACTCAAAAATGCGTAGTATTCCTGGCATCCCAGTGATGTAGATCTTGGGACAGCTGCATTCTCTTCTTATCTCACTCTCTTGTTGGGAATCTCCACGAGGCATGTTTTGTTCCCTTTGGGGTTTAGTGTGTTATGCCAGTGTTTCCCAATCTTTTTATACCTTAGGTACATATTGTATTCAGCAAGTATGCATTAAATTGTTACAAAGTGACAGTAAAGACATTTACATTGTTACAAAAAAAATCTATAAATAAAAATGCTGTTCTTTTGTATCACTGTTTCCACAAAAATATTAAGCAGCACAACTGTTTTCAGCATAATAATAATAATAATAAATGTTTCTTGAGCACCAATTCAGCATGATAGAATGATTTCTGAAGGATCATGTGACACTGAAGACTGGAGTAATGGCTGCTAAACAATCAGGGTGCAATACAGCAAAAAATTAAATTTTTAATATATTACAAACATCTTACAAATATATATATATAATATTATATATAATGTATATATTATATATACAGATGTATATTTAAGAATAAAAACAGTTATTTCACTTGTAATAATACTTCAAAATATTACTGTTTTTATAGTATTTCCTAACAATAAATGCAGCCTCAGTGAGCACTGATGTCTTTTAAAAGCATTAAATATTCTTACTGACCCCAAAACTTGAACGGTAATGTATGCTAAATGGATATTTCATAAAAAACTAAAATACAAAACAAAGAGAGCGACTGGTCTTTCATTCTGTATTTCCACAGAAGTCACACAGGTTTGGAGCAACATGAGAGTGAGTAAATGATGACAGAATTTGTAGTTTTTGTTGAACTAATCCTTTAAAGCAATAATTAATGGGAGGTCATTACAGGGCTTTTACCACAGTTAAGGAGTGTTCGTATGCACTTATGCAAGTGAGGTGGAGTAAAATCACTATAACACACAGCCTAAAGATTTTTGTCTAATCTTTATGTGTGATCCACTAAGAAAGAACGCTTTTGTATTTGCCAGCAGTGTGACGTTAGCTTTGCGTTTGATTACTGAGTTAGCGAACATAGAATTGGCTCTAGTTTGCCGCCCTTGGACTAAAGCTGCCTTGTCACCATGCGTTCCCGTACCTCCCTATCAGTCAGCATTCTCTCTCACCCATGTCCATCGATTTCTCAGGGGAAGGAATCTGGGCCTCAGCCCCAACAAGAGTTCGGTTGAGAAATAATTCTTCAGGTTTGCCCAACTCATCTGGACTTGTCATTCTCGCTCTGCTTTGCCATTCATATCCTCCGGTAGGAAATGGCTGCGAGTGTTTGGGTTGGAGAAAAATGTCAAGATCTGCCTCTGAGGTTTTCATTTATTAGAGTACGTGTTTGGATGTACCTTTAGTCCTTTGTAAAATATCTGCGCTTTTCAGTGACCATATTTTAACCTGAAGGTGAATTCCAGCTAGAATAGGATCTTCAAATCACATTTTGCTAGAGTTATCTTTAAATATCTTTGCCACTAAACAGAATCAATATGTTTTCATGTAGCTAGTTCTAAAGTCTATTTATAACTTACAATCTTATGAACTTTAACTATCTTGCTTTACACTGTTGTTTCATAGTTGTTGACCTGCAACAGTAAAGTTCGAAGTAGAAGAAAATTGTAGGCTAATGCCTACTTGCAGGCACAGCGTCTCTTGTGGTAATGCTGTGAACACTACATGCATTAGGATTTGCCATTTGATCCATTGTGAAAGTATGTTTAGGGCCATAGACTGTAGAATCATCCAAAGCTGGGTATCCTGAACTGCGCTTCACCTCCTGCCAGTTTTGTAGCTCCCATGACATGGTTGCAGCTGTCCAAACATCTCCTTGGAGTGTGTTTACTATACAACCTAGCAGCACTGGCACAAATCTTTTGACCCTATTTCCATTTAATTCCAGTGGCTGCTGAAGACACCTTTTAATGAAGTGGCCTGGGCAAAATCCTCAATCCTAATGTTCTGAACAGCACTTTGGGTAGAATGTTTTTACAGGTGATGGTTACAGACTTACACAATTTACAAACATAAACGCCATTTTGGTACAGTTGAATATGTGTCTTTCCCAGGAGACTCTGTTATGGTTTGTAATGTGTGCTCATGCTGTAAAGTGTGGTAAGGTCTGTTTTGATTCGTTGGATTGGCTTCTGTGGCACATGGCGGTATGGGCGGAGCTCAGGGTGTGAGCTCGCATTGTTCTATTGCAGTGCGCATACAATAGGCTTATTGTGCCCCCACTCCTCTCACTCCTGTGGCCAGAGCGGGTAACAGCATGCCCCTGCCAATCAGAGCACTCAGAGCAGGACGACATACCACTTTATCTCCCTTCTAGAGGGTTGTTTCAGTGTAAAGATTGATATTTATTGAATGCATGTCACCACCAGTGCACTTGTAGCTTCTTTTTTAAAATTGTATTCTTGGATTTGCCTTGTTATTGGGCAGATATATTGAACAGGAAAATTAGAAAGTTATATGATGCTATACTGAAAGAACACTAATGTTCAAAAGTTTGGGGGCTGTAAGATTTTTATTTATTTATTGTTTATTTTTGAAAGAATGAATACTTTTATTCACCAAGGATGCATTAAAGTGTAAGTAAAGACATTTAAAAAATAGTATTCTTATTAATAATAAGAAATGTTTCTTGAGCTCCATATCAGTATATTAGAATGATTTTGAAGGATCATGTGACACTGAAGATGTTGAATTATGGCTGCTGATTCATCTTTTCCACCACAGGAATAAATTACATTTTATAATATGTTCAAATAGAAAACATAATATTACTGTTTTTACTGTATTTTTGATCAAATAAATACATCTTTGTTAAGCAGAAGAGACTTAAAACATTAACCCCCGGTTTCACAGACAAGGCTTAAGCCTAGTCCCAGACTAAGTGTAAATCTGAGCTGTTTTAACTGAAAGAAACTTGCACTGACTGATCTTAAAATATATCAGTGCCTCTGTCTTGTCTCAAAATGCACACCAGTAATGTTTTTTCTAAGGCACGTTAATACAAATGACTTAAATGTCCTAATTGAACTATTGCCTAGTCCTGGCTTAGTCTAAGCCCCGTCTGTGACCAAGCCTAAGACTCAAAAACATTAGAGAATCAGATTAACCCAAAAACTGCTGAAAACTAAAAACGGTAGTGTATATGAGAAATAATAAGAGTAATGTTAACAATTTTAAAGTTTTATATTTTATTGGTATTCAAGTATGTACCATCCATCTTAGATGCCCATATGCTTTTGATTGATTGATTGATTGATTGATTATCTGTCTTCTAGATCTGGCTTTAGATTCCAACCCATCAGATCATGCCCGTGCCAGCACGATCTTCCTTAGCAAGTCACAGACGGATGGTGAGTGTTTCTAATAATTGTCATCTAATGAGTTAATCATTTCATTTTACTTCCTTGTTAGCAGCTGCATATTAACTAGCGTCCTGACCATACCTTTAATAGCTGGAAGGTCACTTTGTTAAATGGCTACTGGCACAGCTTGTCAATATTTGATAATGAAATGTTTAACTTGCCTTTTTCTTTTTCAGTACGGGACAGGAGGAAAAGCAATCACATAAATCATGTGAGTGAATGTGTTATGGAGTCTGTTTTGTGGTTGTGCTTGGTTATATGGTTGTAAGTGTATTAAATGTTCATTCTTTCTGAAGGTCTCACCTGGTCTGCTTTCGAAGAAGTACAGCTCCTGCTCTACGATATTCATTGATGACAGTACTGTTAGTCAGCCCAACCTGCTGAAAAGCACAATCAAATGGTCAGTTCACTGTTTTATTACACCATTTTTTTTTTTTACTATTTCTACATTATCATTTATAGTAAAATATTGACATTAATTAGTTATATAATGAGTACAGACCATTGATGCATGAAAAAAATAATTAGCAAAATGAAAAGTTAGAGTACTGTTTGTTTTATTTTGCTTTGGTTTGTATGTTGACCACCTTTCTGTTGTCTGTTTCCAGTGTCACATTAGCAATTTATTATCACATTAAAAACAGGTATGTTTCATTATGTTCTTTCCCACAAGCAAATCATTTGACCTATACATTTTGATAATATTTTGCTTATAAAAGTGAAATGTGTTCTGTGATTTTAAAAATGTTAATTAATCCATTTCAGGGACTCCGATAAGTCATTGGACATCTTTGATGAAAAAATGCACCCCTTATCTGTAAGTTAACTTCTTATTTTTCTTGCTTTCAGTAACATCTGCAGCTGTTGGACAATTCCACATTTTATAGTCACTATTTGATTTTGTTCAGACAGGCTGCAGTATCTATTTTTTGTGTGCATCAAATCCGTTTAGCTGTTTAGTCTGAGCAGAAAAAATGTTCTGCAATCCGATTTGCACATTTGATCTGATTCATATGTGGTTTAAAATCCATTTGAAATGGATTTTTGGAAAAGCATCTGTGAACAGTCAGTTACTTTTGTTATTTGGGATTTGACATATAACATACACTTTGTAAGAAGTCAGTTATTTTTTCTCACTCCTATCCCATATGGTTAGCTTATGTTCTACCACTTGCCACAATGACAGGGACTCTTTGTAATAGTAGAAGGTGTCTTGGCATCATAATGACATTTTAAAAAGTGAAAGTGACGTGTAGTCAAGTATGGAGTCCCATACTCGTAATTTGTGCTCTGCATTTATCCCATCCAAGTGCACACACCGTGAACACACTGCCGGTACAGAGACTCGAACCCGCAACCTTTGGTTTACAAGTCCAACTTTAACCATTAGGCCAAGACTGCCCAGTTTTAGTCTTCAGAAATAACTAATGAACATTACACTTATATTAAATGAACCGTAAAACACATTTGAGCTTGAAGTTGAGCTAGAAGTTTTGAGGATATTAGCATATAATGTGTATAAATGCTACCTTTGGCAGAGGGAGCAGGTTCCTGATGATTACTCCCGCACAGACCCCGAACATAAACTCATCTATCGATTCGTCCGGACGCTGTTCAGTGCAGCACAGCTCACAGCCGAGTGTGCAATCGTCACTCTGGTAAGAGAATGGCTGCCTCTCTGACTGGTCTGCTCCACTTTCAGCTTATTCTGTACAATGAGAAAAAGATAGAGTCTAACATCAAGCAGGGGCGTTTGGTTTTTTTATTGGGGTGCTTAGGTACATTTTCCTGATGTCCACTAGAGGACAGCAGAGCACCAGAGAATGAATCATCATGTGTTTGTTTAGCCAGTATTGGTCCAGACTCCATTCCAACTTCTTCCTTTTACCTTAAAGCAAATAATGTTAAGCACACCTCACCTGATTCACAACCAATAACTCATGATTATTTACAATCAAATATTTTGATAAAACGTGCAATAAGGTTCAATTTTTAGGTATCGTGAACAATGAACAACAGTTTTTACAGCATTTATTAATCTAGCTTAATGCTCGTTGTTAATTTAGATTCAGTTATAATACATGAACTCTGTTCAAGTAGCCTTGGCGAGTAAAAAAATACTATGGGAAAAAAACGTAGCCAACCCCAAAATTTTGAACTGTAATGCATATAGAAATGAACATGAATCAGAATCAGAAGAGCTTTATTACCAAGTATGTTTAAACACACAATGTATTTGACTTGACGACAGGAGCTTCCAGTGTAGAAGAAAGTACAAACATAGTGCAGACATACATAGGAATAACACAGTAGGGATGCATTATAACACTAATATGAAAAACATTAAATAATGTACTATATACAGAAATCGAAGTATAGGAAAAAATTTAATTGTTTAGATGTACAAATATGTTATTAGTGTGCAGATATGTTATTTACAGTTTAATATAAATACGTCAGATAACTGTTATAGTTGTGATGGACGATGTATAATTATGAAAGATTAACCTAGATTAATTAACATCAAGACAAATTCCTTATTTCTTTCTGAAATGATTTAATGCTGTAAAAGTATTATTAATTGTTATTTCATAAGTAACACATCAGCTAGTGTAAATGAACTAAATGTTATCATAAAGAGTTTCCAGTATTTTAATTCTAATTTGCACAGAATGATGCCATATCGCAAGTTACCTTTGTAAGAAGCATCTTTTGAGCACATACATGTCCGCTGTCTTTGCTGCAGGTATATTTGGAGAGGCTGTTGACGTATGCCGAGCTGGACATTTGCCCATCTAACTGGAAGAGGATTGTTCTGGGAGCCATCCTACTGGCCTCGAAAGTCTGGGACGATCAGGCCGTGTGGAACGTCGACTACTGTCAGATCCTCAAAGACATCACTGTTGAGGACATGTGAGTGAGATAATATAGTCACTGTGTGTTCTGCTGAAATGTTACAGCTCATTTGTACGGTCAAAATAATCTAGAACAAAACGTCTTGTTGTGATACATCAACGCACCATCCAAAATCCAATATGTGTTGCAGTAAGGAGACAGTACCCTGTGTCACTTCACTCCTCTGCCAACTCATTCCAGTCTACAACTCCTACATACCTCACAACTTCCCATATCCCTTGGAACAAGCATGCAAGATTTTCAAAATGAAACGACACACTTCAAAACCTTGTTTTTGTTTTTGTCTCAATATCCATATAAATGACACAGACAGGGTTTGTGTGTGTATGTGTCTGTTCTACGTGATTGTGTATGTTAAAGGCCATGGCCCTCTTCTCTCCTCTCTGCCCCTTCGCTCTATTTTCATCCCTTTCATTGAAGCACTCTTTGTGAGCCTCTGGGCTGGCGGGCTTCAAGTGCTCTCAGACTCCTCAACAATGGCCCAGGCTCTCGCCCACTCCATTTGTTGCCCCTAGCGACTGAACCGCCCCCCTCCTCCTCTTCTCCCCCCAACACAAACCATACCAATCTCAACCTAATGTCTGCTCTTCCCAAATCAGTCAGGTCACTGACTCCATACCTGCTCTCAGGCACAGCAGAGTATCTCAATGATGGTTTGGGGGTGTAAAAGATACATGTTTAAAATATTACTACTGTAATAAATTAGTTAACATGAGATTGTATTTATATATTTATACTCAATTATATTCAGCAAGGATGTATTGTTAATCTAAAGTGACAGTAAAGATATTTTACATAAATGCCAGTAAAGACACTCTTTTGAACTTTCTATTCAAAGAATCATGAAAAAAGTATCACAGTTTCCAAAAAAATATTAAACAGCACAACAGTTTTCTTCTTTGATAGTAATAAGCAGCAAATCAGCATATTAGAATGATTTCTAAAGGATCATGTGACACTGAAGGCGAATTCTGAAAAATGTAACTTTGCCAGTAATGGATTGTATAGTTTGTGTGTTTTTTGTTTTTTCCCAAGAGAAATGTTGCTCCTTTTTTGTGTCTTTTTTCATGTCTTCTTTAATATCTGGTTGTATCTGGCTTTATTTACATTGGTACCACTGTCTTGTGATTTTAAATCAGAAAAGACACTCCTGACTCAGTGAATCTCACAATCCATTTTTTTAGGAATGAGATGGAAAGGCATTTTCTGGAGCTGCTACAGTTTAACATTAACGTGCCGGCCAGCGTCTACGCCAAGTATTACTTTGACCTGCGCTCTTTAGCAGACGACAACAATCTGAGCTTTCCTTTGGAACCATTGAGCAACGAACGAGCACAGAAATTAGAGGTGGGCAGCATACCTACAAAATGTACTCAAGTCATACTTATTTTTCTAATGGGACAATTTGTTCTTTATTTCAAAGGCTATCTCAAGACTATGTGAGGATAAGTACAAGGATCTGAGCAGAGTGGCCATGAGGAGATCATTCAGTGCAGACAACCTTGTGGGCATCCGCAGATCCAATGCTGTTCTTTCCTAGAGCTTTTTTTCTTGGAACAGTGGCCACTCCAAGACTAAATTGAATGGACAAAACTCGTTCTTTCCCCACCTTTGGCTGTGACATTATGCCACCCCGAAAGATCTTACACCTTACCCAACCATTGCAGAACACCATAGAGACAAAAACAGACTGAATGGTTTCTTTTGTTTGGTTTTTGCTTACTATGTAGGCTACTAGCTGTGAACTGTCAGTTTTTAATTAAAATCATTTGCAGATGGAGTATTTTAAATAAACACTAATCATGTAACGTCTGAATTTATGTTTGAAGAATGTTTTACGAGGTCACTCCAAACTGTCAAAATGGTGGTTTTATTTTTGTTGCATTACACTGAAAAATTAATCCAGGGATTTTAACACTTACAGTTCTTTCTTTCACAATAAGCGCTAATTACATTTGTTAGAACCATATTTGTGTAAATGTATATATATATAATATGAATAAAGTGCAGGTTTTTAATGCCTTTAAAAAATCTAAAATTGATAGCTTTCTACTAACAAAACATCAGAAAAGTAAAAATGATTTGACACACTCGGTGGGATTTTATTTTTTATATCAACTGGGTGATATACCCAACTGGTTTTTTTCCCCTCCAAAACAGCAGTAAAAATAAAAGCATAATTAATAATAGACCAAACGTTTGACTTGCAGGTTCACAAATTGCGCCTCGCTTTTATTCTCTACCAGTAAGAGAAACAAAAGAAACATGTTTCAAAGACACTTTTCATAAATATCTAAAAATCTCTTTAAATTGTAGCACTGTATTTCATATCTTTTACAAAACATATGTACAGAGTTGCAGTCTGAACTCATAAAAGGACGTCTTCTACAAGATTTACATACGAATAGAGCCAAGCAAGTATGTACACAACCAGACATGCAGCAAAATTGTGAAGCATTTTAAAGACTACACTGGAAATGTTACTTCTACAACAGCTTGGACCATAAAAAGTAGCCAAACAATGCTTACATTTACACCTTAATGCTCCACTGAAAGATTTCACATAGAACTACAAAAACAACATTTACAGATTCTGTCTGCTAAAAGTGCATAGCCAACACTGGTTTTCTGATTCGAAACACAAATAAGGTGAAATGACTTATTTACATTTTTATTACAATGGTTAATAAAATAACCAAAGACAGGATCATGAGGCTTGACAAGGAAATGAACAGACCAAAATAAATTGTTGTTCCACATTTTGAAACCAGTTAATATTTGGCCTTTGACCAAAAAAAAAAAATTATATTCAACAAACCTAGAATGGCTGCTGGTTAACCCCTGAACCTAGTGAAAATTGAACCATTGACCACAAGAGGGAAGTCAAGCTCACACAATAGACCTACAGACTCTTCCAACAACTCTATAGATGGTACATACACATCCTATCATTTAACACTGCCCAATAGACGCTAACCAACAATCTATTATCAGTGGGGAGATGGCTTTGACAAGTGGCTACTGAGGGCCACTGAAGAACATTCGGTGAGCATTAACCTGTGCAGAACTGCCTGCAACAACTTTAGGTGAATGTGAACTGCTTCTTCACTAGACTTGCTTTCTTCCTCCACTTGCACAGTATAAGCTGAAATTGTTTATATATATATATATATATCATATACAAATACATATACACACACACACACACACACACAGAGAACACATGAAAGCACGTCCTACACATTTGTAAATTAGAAGACCAGAGATGATCCTACTAACATCCTGCAAAATGCCAATAGTCACAAACAACAGAGTGACTGTTATCTGAGATATCACAAAGTTCTTGAATAGCATATATACAAGAATACACAAATAAATAAAATATCTCCACAAACCCCTCAATTCATCTTGACTCATATCAAGTATTAACCTTCTCAGATTTTTTTTCCATCATTCATGGTCTAGAAGAACAAACAGAAGGTGGCTAAGATGCTTGCAACAATTGTAAAGTAGACAAATGATCTTTTCCTCACAAAGTATCAATATGTTCATTGCTCTGCAAATTAGACCAGTGAATAAGAAGAACTGGACTACAATTAAACAACCAATAGCCTGTAAAAATCCTTCATAATATATTCGTTCAATCCATCAGGTCGAACAGACACCTGCTCATTCAGAGTCATGACCTGCACACTTCAGGCTTCACTCGTTTGACAGTTGTAGGGTTTATAATGGACCAGGGCTTTCTGGCCAATGGTCAGACGTGTGATGAGGGTGCTGATTTGTGATAGGTCCCAGTGGGTGCTGTTCCGGCTTGGGCTGTGAGAGCGGTATTCGCCTCACTGTACATGGAGGAGCCTGATACAGGTGGCTTCTGGGTCCTACAGGGGCGGTACCGTGCCACAAAGCGTCTCCAGGACTCCAGAGTCTTCCCAGA
Source organism: Sinocyclocheilus anophthalmus (assembly GCA_018155175.1). Lineage (NCBI taxonomy): Eukaryota > Metazoa > Chordata > Actinopteri > Cypriniformes > Cyprinidae > Sinocyclocheilus > Sinocyclocheilus anophthalmus. The sequence goes on from JADLZN010002763.1 coordinate 120,897, forward strand.
CCAGATCCAAACACCTGAGGTAATGCCTACTACAAGACACATGAAGTATTTCAGCATGAAGACGGCATAGTCCGGCCCCATGCCGAGCCGCTGGCGCTCGGACGGACAAGAACAGGCCAGGGCCCGCTCCCAACCTAGCCTGTAATGTTGCTCGTACACTAGGCAAGCCACCACAATACTTGCGGGCACGGTGTACAGGACAGTGAAGAGTCCAATCCGGATCATTAATTTCTCCAGCTTGTCTGTCTTGGTGCCGCCCTGTTTAATGACGCTACGGATCCGGAAGAGTGAAACAAATCCGGCCAGAAGGAAGAGGGAGCCAGTGAAGAGGTAGACGACCAGCGGTGCCAATACGAAGCCACGTAGGCTCTCCAAACTCTGGTTGCCGACGTAACAGATCCCAGCCACGGGGTCTCCATCCACCGAACTCAAAGCCAGGACAGCGATGGACTTGACACTAGGGACGAGCCAAGCAGCAAGGTGGAAGTACTGTGAGTAACCCGAGATGGCCTCATTCCCCCATTTCATTCCTGCTGCCAGGAACCAGGTGAAGGAAAGCACCACCCACCAGATGGAGCTGGCCATTCCAAAGAAATATATGAGCAGGAAAACTAGCGTGCAAAGGGCTGGACCCGTGGTGTCATAGAGGATGTGCTGTTGGTTGCCGGAGCCCTCGCAAGCTACCCGCTCATGGCCCGCAAGCAGTCGCACAATGTACCCCAGCGACACAAACAGATAACAAGCAGCCAGGAAGATAATCGGCCGCTCTGGATATTTGAAACGCTCCATGTCGATGAGGAAAGTGGCCACAGTGGTGAGCGTCGAGACAAAGCACAGCACCGACCACAGGCCGATCCAAAAGGTTGTAAAGGTATGCTCATCCAGGGAAAAGTAGGGTTGGTGGCAAGGCAAAGCACAATTGGATAGAGAGCCAGTATGTACCCGGTTATGGAGAGGATGTGCATCCTGTTTAATTGTCACTAGGGGGTTTCGACAATGGCACTGACGGTCACACTTCTGCGGCGGAGTAGATTTTGCAGTGGTTCTATGTCGTGGCGTTCCCTTGGGAGTGGGTTTGGGGAAAGGAGGTGATAGAGTTGTGGTCTCACTGCTGTTCCTGTCCATACAAAGCCGACCAGTGTCGCCCAGCATAGGCAGCTGCTCACAACTCATCCGCTCCGGCCACTCAAACCCATACTGAATCATGAGGGGAGAGCAACCCCTCTTAGCCCTCTCGCACACGGACCTGCAAGGCGGTAGAGGTTTTTTGTAGTCCTGAAGACAGATGGGGGTGTACATACTGCACAGGAAGAAAAGCAAGTCTGGGGAGCAACGGATCCGGACAAGTGGCCAAAACTGGTGCACTTCCAAGCCGACTTCATCCTGGGTGTCATGATTGAACTGGTTGGGCATGTAGGTGTGATTGTATCCGATCCCTTTGCACATCGGTACAGTGATTGGCTCACACACTATATCCTTAGAAGCAGCATCGCCAAGCCTAGACAGTTGCAACAGCAGCAGAACGTGCAGCCAAAATCCAACCAGGTGCATCCCCGAGGTCTCCATGATGAAATGATGCTTATCTGCAGGTTTCCTCATACTGAAAAACTATGAATTTCAATTCTTGAGTATTTTCTCGGCTCAGGTTTTCCTCCCTTCCTTCCTTCCTTTTTTTAATTTATTGCTGCGTTTAGGAAAGAAGAAATCCCAAAAGGAAACCTTAATTGCTCCAGCAGCATGTCCACAGTCCACAAGGTTGTAAATCACAGTGAAGTTTCATTCCAGATCCCGAGCACACTTTCTTCCAAGTGTGAGTGCATTTTATACAGACCATGATCCTACACACGGGCTGAAAGAGTAAGAGAACAACTACAGTTAAATCAAACAACAGCTTAATAATTCTACAGAAAATCATAAACATAGAACTGAGCGTCAGAACGTACCATGGAAAAGCACGAGCATCCGTGGACTAAATGGTCAATCATTCACCGAGTAAACCGTGTTAAGGTCGAAAGTTCATTTCCCGCAGATACTTTGTAAGAAAGTAACATTTTAATCGTCGGTTTCCTTTCTGATCTGCATTAAATTCCACATGGCAGGTCAATGCATCCGATGAATACAATCCGACGGATTCACAACAAAAAAGACGGCGAAAAATCGAGAAGAAAATATGAAAAAGAAATCTGACGTCCAAAATTAAATCCCTTCTTAAAAGTATAATAAGGGTGAATAATACACATAAAAAAATAAAAATAAATAAATAAATAAAATCACCTTTCGCATTAGTGCTCAGAGCAACAGGTTTCAGGTGCTTCCTGCCATTTCCTTCAGTGTGTTTCCCAGCAGTCCATTGGAGTCCTTTCACGCACTTTAACATGTATAAACTCCACAATTCCACGCCAGACTCTTCTACTGATTTGTTGAGAACGTATTTTTCTGTGTGACAGAGCGTGTGTTCCTTCGGTTGGCTGCGGAGCCAGTAATTACTCACTCTGTAGAGGTACTGTGGAGTGAAAATACTCCACCCGCAATGACACGCCCACAACTTTCAGGACCCAACCCCTTTTTCACCAGGGGCCACTGACAGTCATCTGTGTGGAAAAAACGGCCCTATCTATCTATCTATCTATGAAACTAATATTATTTCTATGGTTTGTGTAACAGGTGTCGTTATTCATATCACTGTGTGAAATTAAGCTTTTCATCATTTAATGAGACTTGAACAGTGGCATGGTTTCCACCCTAAATTGGATAGAAAAATGTGATAGTTACACTGGTTAGGCATACTAGAACAATGGCTTAACAGATCAACAAAATGTACATTTATGTTAGTTAAAAAAATACTGGGAATATGCCACATGTTACTCATTTAACCATAATGAAGATGTTTAAATTAGTCAGTGGAGTCAGTGAATGGCACTGGCGAGTGTGTGTGTGTGTGTGAGTGTGTGACTATGAAAAGGCCCTGAGTCTCTTGTGCGTGTATCCTGTATTAAGTTTGTGTTTACCCACTGGGCCCATTCAGGACAGACGGAGCTGTGCAAACACTCAGATAATGACTCCTAACGCAAGCTTAATCACTCACGCCTCGACGAGACAAAGAAAGCAACAGAGAGGAGCGCCTTGCCATACTGATACTCAGTTTGTGAACAGCTAGTGTGCACTAGGATGCCATCTCTAGGTCAGAGTTCAGATGTTGTTTCCATATTTGTGATGTTTGGAATCATCAACCAAATAAAACGAGTCCAAATAAGTTGATGTTTGTTTTTGTCCTGTTTTGTGGTAAAGCACTGGACCTACAGCTGTAAATCTGAATGACTGATTTGTGATTCCATGATTCTGTAAATGATTTAAACACTTTTACCATAGTAGTGATTAACTAAATAGTAAAAAATAAATCCAATAAAAAAGATTTTCTGACATTTTCTGAAAAATAGAATTATTACTTATTAATTAGAAATACTTAAAAATGTTTCATAAAATTAAATATGTTGCCTATAAAAAAGTTTTTAAGTTGACATACTAAAATTACTAAAACAGAAATAAAAACAAAGTTAAATAGAAATATAAAAAAACTGACTAAGCATGTAACAGAATCACTAAAACTTAAACTAAAATTTAAATGAAAACTGAAAATATAAACAAAGCCATAATTGATCCTAAAAAAGCACAGAATATAATTTACATACTAAAATAACATTGTCAGCTTAGCTTAAAAATGTATAAATAGCATTGAATAACATAAAAAAAATCAAACCTGACATTTATTTCTAAGAAAACAGCACTAACACTTTCCAAGCAAAATATTGCTTAAAAAAACGTTTAAAATATACGTTTTTAAAAATGATAATATAATAGATATACCATTCAAAATTAAGATACCCAGGTTGTCAAATGTTAGTGGATCATGTTCATAGTTAATGTGATGAACTAGACCTATGTGAACTTGAAAAAAATGACGTCACACATCCTCTAGATATCACTTTAGGAACAGCTGGTTCAAAGTCATTGCAAAAAATCACTTAGAAAGTAAAGTTACTACTTCTGGGAACCACTGTATGTACAGTATAGTATATAATACTGATAAAGTACAGTTAAATTATTGTGCTATTAAGAGAGGTGTGACAAATTATTGCCCATTCCCTACACGTCTGCACTGGTGCTATACAAACTCCTCCGTTCACTTACTCAGACAGGAAGCATGTTTAGAAATTCTTCTCAGTAGGGTGGCTTTCTCTCTCTCTCTCTTCTCTCTCTCTTTCTCTCTCTCTCTCTCACATACACACACACATTGTTGATTCAGTATTCTGTAATCTCACAGCTTTCTATCTATAAGTTCAAAGGTCTCACAGGGTGTGTGCCAGTATATGTGTGTGTTTAAAAGTGCAAGTGACCAATCCGGCTTCTCCGTTGGGTGTTTCAAATGCTTGATTAACACTTAGATGACATCAGCTCACAGAAAGTCTGAGAAGACGAGAGTAAACAGAACTCTACATGCCACAGACTTGCTTAGGAATCAATCACTGAGACAGACGAGGCCACATATGGCTGATTGCATTGTTTTCCTTGTAACGCTCGAGATGTTTGATTGTGTCTTAAATGCTATGGTAACCGAATCAATCTTTCCAGCCATTTGTGCACCTGTCTCATAGGTTACCTACGCATATTGTCACACATTAACTCCAAAACTCCACCTTAAGGAGTCACATGAGCGCCGACTGACTTCCTTTCTGTATACTGTGTCCATGGTATGTCAGGTCTTGCAAGGGAAACTGCTAGTATGCATACTTGTATCTAAAGTACTTAGCTAGTTTGTTGAAATAGTGATACAGAGAGGAAATATAACCTGATTAAAATCAGTCTCAGTCATGCTCTAGATAAGAGGAGCTTGGATTTACTTTAGTTGAGCAGTAGAGCGTTGTCAACATCAAATGATGTTGAAGCGTGATGAGGTGTGGTGCACACTAGCCGTCTGTTTTATTTTGTGATGTCTCCTGGGCATGAACATATCCCATGGTGGTTGGTTTTTCCACTCCCTCCTCTCTTTCTTTACATGCCTGAACCTGTGTTTGGGCAAATGCTTTTATCTGATAATCGACTCTTCATGTCTGTGTGTGGACGGACAATTCATACACAATGCCAATGTGATGCAATCTCACCAAATTGACCTTTTCTCATCTGCATTTGCGTTCCTGTCTCTGTCACGAGAAGATGATATGATATGGGATGCTTTTGTTGTATTTTGTTGAAGTGCAGTGATAGGATATGGAATTGGAAAAGCTTTTTTAACAGCGTAATGCTAAAAATAAGTCCATTTGAACAACATGATGATGTACCGCTGTACCAGTGTAAAACTGCAGCAGTTAAAATACAAATAAAAAGATACGTATAAACGATATTTATAATTATATATACTTATTTCATATTTTATAAATAAATATGAAAACTTTATATATATTTATTGATCAGATTGATAAAAAATGATGGTAAAGACTTTTATACTGTTATGATAGATAAATAAATAAATACATACATAAAATAAAATAAATAAATGCTGTTGAACATTCTGTTCACGAAACAATCCTGAAAAATGATCATGGTTTCCACAAAAATATTAAGCAGTAACTGTTTTCAGCATTGATAATAAAAAAAAATTAAGAAATATTTTTGAGCACCAAATCAGCATATTAGAATGATTTCTGAAGGATCATGTGACACTGAAGACTTGGAGTAATGATACTGAAAATTCTGCTTTGTCATCACAGGAATACATTACATTTGAAAATATGTTACAATAGAAAACTATATTTCATTATATTACTGTGTTTTTATCAAATAAATGCACCCTTGGTGAGTGAGTATAAGACTTTTTCAAAAACGTACTGTCCACAAACGTTTGAACTGTATTTTTATATATTTAGATAAAACGAAAAAAACGTATTTTTCATAAATATTAAACAAATAGGACTTAGTTTGATATTTTATTTCATGCAAAGACACATTTTCATTTGTGGTTTAATTGTCCATATAACTTGTATGAACACAATAATATATTGTGTGTATATTTACTCACATGTTTCTCTAGATTATGCAAAGACCTTGCATGGCACAATATCATAAAATATGTCTATTTTTAGAGTAACGTTTGCAATGATATAGGTGAAGTTTAACAGTCATAAAAGGATAAAAAGCTATTCATTGTTGAAGGGACATGGTGAAATGAAAATCTTACCTTGGAAAAAAAACTTTTGCCTATATCTTTGGAGTGGAAAGACACACACCTTTCAAATTTTCCATGATCAAAGAGAATGCTAATACGCATGTGTGGAGCAAAAATCACGGCTCAGGGTTCCTTTGCACGCAAGTTATTTAAGGTGTTTCAACTGTAAACATGTCCCAAATGTACTCTACCCTACAGTTTTGTACATAAAATTAAATCACAAGTATGGCTTGATTACTACGCATCAATATTTAAGGACAAAATGTGTGTGTAACATAACTATGCATGAAAAGATCCCAAACATACAAAAAAAAAAACAGAACTTGAGAAATGACAACTGAAGTCGAGACTTGTTATTGCTCAGCGCTGATTGCGCGGGTTCGTGTCTTTGTGCGGCAGGTGGACGTTAGGGAACCAGAGGGTTGAATCAGACATTCTAACCCCTTTTTCACTAAAAAACTGACCCTGGTGCTCCATCCCATGTCACTATTGTCTCCACCCCTCCTGCCTCCATTCTGTCGTCGTCTTTTTCTCCTTAAACCGCCCTTTTGTTGTCTTTTTCTGATGCCATTTCTGGCCCCTCGTTGTCAGTCCTAAATGAGTCTTGACTGGCCTGTGGGCCACTGGAGAAGCACAAAGGAAACGTTCCCCTCGCTACAGTGGAGCAATTGTGGCTTTCAACAATGCACTAATTGGTGACGACAATTAAGCACGACCAACACTCAGGTTCAATTTGCCCACTCCTCAATACAAATCACAGGCAAATGAGTCAGACCGTGCACACGCAGCTCACACACACATTCACACGGCCCTGCTAAAACAACAGCTATCCTCATAAGCATAGCGCAACTGCCAAATATACGCTCCCACCCCTTCCGCTAGTTCATGTTGGGTGTAAAGGGACATAGTGCAGGAGACTCGTACTGTGAGGATGATGAAACAAGAACGGACTGCTCAGCGTGTCTGGGCTGATTGGAAATTTTTACAAAAGATACTTTCCTTGGGATGAAAATGATTTCTATTTTGACGAAAAAAGAGTTGATAAAAATTCTACTTTGATAGTCAATAAACAAGGCATCTAAAGTGTTGTTTGTCTTTCTTTTAGTTACAACTTCGCCATAATTCATCTATTGTTCACTGTGTGCGAAAAATCACAGCATATCCCTAAAAAAATCCTCTTGACACACACAAAAAATCTCCACCGTTCCAAAAAAGGATGCAACAAGTCCAGATATGTGTGAAAACACCTATCTTAAAGGCATCCTCAGCATTGAGCTGTCACACATTAACACTGTAATGGAGTCTGGGATCAGTAGGACGCCTCAATTTTAAGCCCAGGCTCGTAAACCAGCTCTAAGAGTTAGTGAACATTCACACAAAACACACACAAAGGAGGGAAGACGTGGCATGTTCTGGCCTATCGGCAGTGGCTGCATCCTGGTGGATTATTCTGTCAGAGAAAGGCTTTAGAGCTCTCTAAGGCCAGGACAAATTACTGTTCTCTTTCAAGAGAAGAAAAAACAAACACACAAACAAAACAAAAAAAAATGGGGAAGAGGAAAAACCATGAGGGAAGTGTTGAAAAAGTAAACCAGGGAGGAAGCGTCTGGGGTGGCCAGCCATTAGCTTAACTGAGACATCACTCAAGAATTGGGAAAGGTTTGCGAAAAAAATATTATACAAGTCTGGTCCTTTTTTTCCATGCACATGTAAGGTGATGAAACTGAATATATGGTGTAGACATAAAATGTTACCAAAATGTTTTTTTTTTTTTTTAAATCACACAGGTGACCACTGAGACCATACGTATGCATGTACAGTATATGTGACAGTTCATTTGGTGAAATATTTTGCTTGAATATTGAAAAATTTTCTTCATTTGAAAAACGTTCATGTAAATACAATGAAAATATATAAGAACAGAAAGTGGGAAATGTCCAAATACAGTTTATCTTAATTTTCAACAGAATAAACAAAAGAAAAGAAAGATATAGCACGGCTCAACAATGAGAATGTATGGAGGATATATTTTTATTTTATCAATGTATTTATAGACATTTTTATTTTATCATTGCATTTCTATTTTTGCTAGTTATATTTGTCTTATTAATTTTTATTTATATTGTTATTTCCATTTCTTTACTTAAAGGCACAATATGTACGATTTGTTTTATTAAAATATCCAAAAACCACTGAAACAGTGTTATATATTTTGCTGACTTGTGTACTTACATAATCCCAAATGTTTAGAAGAATGTTTAAATCCAGAGAAAAAAAAATTTAACTAGTGACACGGACCGTGTCCACAGTGTCATTGTGTCGCCTGCCAATGAAGTCATAACCCTTTGATTTCCGGTTTTGTTTTGTAGAAAACATGGAAACACCAAAGACGCTTTAATATGTTGTGTGTTTTAATAGACCGGTGACGACCGCACAGAGTAGCATTATAACTTTCAAATGTATCTAGTATGATAAAACAGCGCTGCTTCCCCCTCCCCTACATATGCACGACCGGAAGGAGCGGAAGCGGTCGACTGTGACATAATAAAATCTCCGCTGCTTTCGAGCCGTGTGTCACGGTCGTTCAGCAGCCTCGTTTCGCTTCGACAGCCTTCCGCCTCACCCTGCTTCATACTACTACGTTAATAAATCATTAGCTCATCCATGAACATGATTTCTGCCCGAGTCCCGTCAGATTGCATCGGCTACAACTCCCATGATTCCACACTCAGTCACGGCGTCATCAAACTATGCCTTTGTCTCTTTGTTTATTTTGAATACGCGCCCTCTAGCGGCGAAAATGACATATTGTGCCTTTAAAAGAAAATCAACACACGAAAATGTGTAGTTTATGACATTCTTATCTATGCTTTTAAGACAATCACAAGTTATTTTTGCAATTTCAACAAACCCCATTTTTATGTTATCCAGCTAAATAACATTAACTGACAAATCAGCAGAATTTGCAACAAAAATGTAGAACACCGCTTTAAAAATACGAACATTTGCAAGGCATAAAATGTGGATGTATAAGTTCAATGAATGTGACAATGTGTCAACTGGCATGAAACTCACTCATACTGGCCCTGGGCCAGCGGACCATCCTTATTGTTGAGCTCTGGATAGATTGGACAAATATTTAAAATGCCTTAAAGATGAAGAAAATACTGTTCTCAATAGAATCATGATATCACTAGACGGAATTTCAAATGTTTATACATCGGTACCACTGTGCAAAAGATTAGAAGCCTCATACTGTGGTCTCTAACAGGTCCAGTGGTTATTGGTAAAACTCCAGACAGAACCAGATACAAACATGTGGCTTTTAATTTGGGATTAGCTCGTGAGTCGATGCTTGGACCTACTCCGGTGCACCGGGACCCAAAAGGGAACATCACAACCACAACCACAACCGCAGCCACGGCCATGATGCATTTGTTCCACTGCTGCCACCTTGGATTCTGACCAAGAAAATGATCTGTGAAGAATCCTTAATCCTAAAATTAATTCAGATGATGACATTACTGTTGAAGCACAAAAAGAGGACAATGTGTTAAGCAATTTACTTTATTGGCAACAGTGGTAAAAAAATATAAAAAATAAATAAAAGAAGAGAAAAACTGGAAGGAACCTGTACTGAAACACAAATATTTGTAGTTGCATAAGAGGTTGTCTGTAATGAAGAGTTTGCAGAATACAAGAAAGCACAGGGAAAATCCATAAACTGATACAGAAATTACAGTGAAGAATATAAATACAATAAATCTGAAACAAAACCGATATGTAAATATACTACTGAGAACAACATGGCAGCAAAAGAAACTTCCATTACACCTTCAACAAATATGAAAATAAAAGACCGATTTGGTGTACTGAAAGAACAAAAGATATTTACCAAGTACATCCACAGAGTTCCCTTTTTGTTTGTCCCTCCATGACCATTATTCAGTGTGTTAAGAATCCCTGATTTTAAAGAACAGTGCAAATAATGTAATATAACATCATACATCAAACTTTCAAATCGAACAGTTTGCAAATACACCATTGCATCTTATAGTATCATTTAAAACATGGTGCATTTAGCTCAATTCAAGCTTAAAACTGGTAAAATTACGAGTTCTCTTATGGGAAAACAAGATCGTCAGATTCTGGGGAAATTCCTTTTTTTTATTAAGGTAAGTAAAGGTTACCAAAAAACGAAAGCACTACGTGATTATATTACAATATATTCTATAGCCTGATATTCTGATTAATTTAATAAATACTGAAACTTTTTTTTGAGTGACCATAGCTTGCTAATTGAAGATCAACAGGCCAATGCATTGGCTTTTAATTTAAGGCAGGCAAAAAGACACGGATTCAATAAATAGAACCAAATATTCTGAACAGCTAACATGATCATCCATCCATCTACACTGTCCTATCACACACCAACCATACGTAAACTAAGAATCTCATTCAGAAGTAAACTTCTTGGTGTAAAACGTAAGCTTAATGGAATTAACACATTTTCTCATAAAACAAAATGTAACATGGTAGCAATTGATATGCATGTTGACCTAGACCCATCTCAAAGAGTTCAATAAGTGACACTGTCGGCCAGTAATGATGTAAATCTCAGATGGAGTGTCAAACATCAAGCGTACAGCTCCAGCCAGAATGTTTCAAGTCCAGTGGAGAATTTTTGAATGTGCAGGTAGTTCCAATGTGTTTTATATCAGTAATGCTGAATGTGATTTATATCTGAAGCTTCTGTTTGCTGGTGAGGTGTCCAGGAAGAGATGCCCACTGCTATTTTCTGTATGCTTATAGAAGGGAAAAAAACTGAAGAACAAAAGAAAATGGGGAAATGAGATATAATGGTGATATTCAGGATTCAAGGATTCAAAATGTCAGTCAGCTTGCTACGTTTACAACAGGGGTTTTCTAGAAAAAAGTTTTTTTTTTATTGTGCACTGTGCACATGTTGTCCAACTGGAGAAAGACAGGTCTGGCCAAAGAATGGGAAGTCAAATAATCACGGACCAGGCGGTTAGCAAGAACAACGTGGTTCAGCTGCTTATAGGCAGTGCCATTGAGTGTTGATAAACAGTCCAACTTTTTAAACTCCAGGTCAGGTGGATGGGACAAGACACCAATCCTTCTTCACAGTACAATGCAAACCAAAGCTGAAAGCGTTGAAGAGTAAGATAAAAACGGATATGGCAACATGCTGTGACTGAAAGTGCAACGAATAATAAAAAAACAGAAATGTATGGACAAATCATAAATGTAAAGTGCAAAAATGCAAACATATGAAACAGAAAAAAGCTATTTTTGTTCTAAGGATGTTTATCTTCATGTTCAGCCTTCATGTGCTCGAGATCAAGGGTCTTCAGGCATTGTAGGTTAACTACTGCGTGGAGGGAAACCGAACGAAGAGGCCAGACTGCCATCTTGCAGCGCTCATTTTCACTGAATCATTAATGGATTAGAAACTCTATTTGTGTCCAGAAATTGGTTTGAATCATCGCTCTTGGATTGTGAGTCTGCCAGAAAGTGCATTATTTTACATCTGTCAGTAAAAGTGTGTGAGCGAACGTTGCCTGTTGGCCCTGGCTGTCATTTGGTAGATGAAAGGGAAGGGTAAATTGGTATCATTATGAAGACTCTGCTCTTCGGGAGCTGAATTATTGTCTCTGTGCCCATCTCTCTCAGGTGAGGGAGAACATTAAAAAAAAAACGCCTCTGTTTCTCGGTTTTCACGGAGCACTTCCACCGAGGAAGCACGGAATCTTGTCCTTGTTGGATGCAGCAGCACTTGGACTTCATTAGTGCAGTGTGCTCGGCAGCGCTCTCGATAAACCGTCTCAGGTGTTCAGCTCAAAGCAGTCCAGCACCTCGTCATCAGGGCTGTCGTGAGGGCCGTGCCTCTTCCAGAATGACGCCGGCTTCTTGTGTAGTTCTCTGCGCACACATCGCGGGCAAGGCTGGGCTCGCATCCGGCACTCGGCATGGAAGATAGCACCGCAGCCCTCGCACCTGCAGTTAGAACATAGAAGAGCACTGATGGTTTATCTAAACATCCACTGACACTCAAAACAGTGCTGTGTAAAAGTCTTTGCCCCCCCTCTGAATTTCCCCATCTGGTGGATTAAGTTAGTTAATTGTAATCGGTGGGTGATTAAAAAATTTCCTAAATAAATAAAAAGTTTAAAATGAATAAGGAGTTACATTTTATTAATATACAAACATATATAATTTTTACTGTCTTTTTGTTTTCACTCATGAAGAATCACTTTTATGCAATCATAAGTTTTGGCAGAAGATCTAATGACATTCAGAGTACAAATATGCAACAAATATATATATATGTGTTTGTTTGTTTGTTTATGATTTAACGCCATGCGAGCTACCTCGGCTATATTCATGGTGGGGGAGAAAGAGGTTAGTTATTAAATGTATAAAACGTTTTTTAGTTAATATCTATGGTATAAATAAAAACTATTCAAGAACATTATTTTGTGTATTTGGTGTAATGAAATGTGTTTATGCGGTTTAAGGTTAAAAACACATTATTTTCCACATACTGTACATTATTGTTTCTCCTCTATGCCCCGCCTTTCTGAAACGCGTCGATGTGTGCTCTGATTGGCCAGCTATCCAGTGCGTTGTGATTGGCCGAATACCTCAAGCGTGTGACGGAAATGGTAGCTATTTCGTATCGGGCCGCGTAAACATAAAACCATGTCGCATTTGTGATCGGAGAAATGACAAAAAAAAAGCGCTACTCTACACTGCCCAAAAAAAACTCACGTTTGAATCGTCAGTGGCAAATCCTTTAAATATAAAAAAAACATACTTACAGTCTGTGAGTCAGAACAGCCGGCATTGTAGTCTACTCTACCAGGATCAGGAAACAGTCCTCCATAAAATGTGCTGCACACATCTGAATATTTGGGTTGAACTGTTCTGGAACAGTGTTGTAAATACAACTTAACCACTGAGTCTAGTCGTGTCTCTTTTGGAAGGCCAAACAAAGTAGTTCGCTTTCACAAAGAAACACGGCGGGCTAGAGTGAGCGGAGGATGGCTTGAGTGAGCAGAGGCGGGCGGGCTTGAAAACGGCGCGGCCGGCGGATTCGACGAAGGAGCAGCGGCGGGCTTGCGGCAACCACATGTGACAACCCCAGGCTGGACTCCGCTTCGTCCACGGTGAAAGCCGATCCGGCGATCCACAGCGTGAAGTTGATGTATTTCCTCAGCGACCAGCACAGATCAGCTCCAGGCATGACGAAGCAGATATCGTCCTCTTTTGGAAGGCCAAACAAAGTAGTTTCGCTTTCACAACGAAACACACAGCACCTACACGACATGGCGGCAGCGGCAACAACAATACTACAGCGAGAATAAAAGTTACGCGTGAACATTTGGGCGGCGTAATGCAAATCTTCCCACATCGTGACGTAGACATGTGGGGGCGTGTTAGAACGAGCCGTTTTAGGTAGGCGTGGCTGACTCTTAACTTTTATAAAGAATATCTCTTTGGATTTGAGACTTTAGTCTTTGCAACTTTACAGATCTTCTTTATGCACCAAGAGCTTGTAACACTCCAAAGAGAAAGGAAAAATTGAAATCGCATCATATGACCCCTTTAAGGGTCAGTACAATTTATTTGTTTTTTTTAATGCAATAATTATTTTATGCTCACTGCATTTGTTTGATTGAAGTACATTAAAAACAGTAATATTGTTAAATATTATTCCACTTCAGCAGACATTACTTTAGTCTTTAGTGTCACATGATTCTCAGAAATCATTCTATTATGCTAATTTAGTGCTCAAACATTTCTTCTTAATATTATTATCAATGTTAAAAACAATTAATATTTTTTGTAGAAAACGTGATACATTTTTTTCAAGATTCTTTAATGAATAAAAAGAACAGAATTTATTTGAAATAGAAAATTGTAAATGTAGTCACATTTATTAAATTTAATGTATCCTTGGATACATAAAAAAAAAAAAAAGCTTAATGACCCAAAACATTGACGTACGTACGCACGCACGCGCCTACGCGCACGAACGCACGCACGCACGAACGCACGCAAGAACGCACGCCCGCACGCACGCACGCACACACACACACACACACACACACACACACACACACACACACACACACACACACACACACACACACACATAATAATACCATACATACATACTACATACATACATACATACATACATACATTTTACTAGAACAATTAGAAGCTCAAGGGTTCCTCAGTCCTCTAAAGAGAAACAACTTCTTTCTGTGCACCATCATGGGTGGTAAGTAGCACAGTGGTTAAAGTTTTTGGGCTGCCAAGCCAAGACTAAAACCAAGATCACTGTTGGCCAAGAGGTTGTGCCATACAACCGCAGAAACTACTGGTGGTCTATTCCTGGTTAATGCTTTGAACAAAAGCATTTGCACAAAAGCATTAAAAGCCTTGTTTTTGATTAACATTTTAAAAACTCTAAATACGATTTCCTATTTATAGAGAACTATCAGTTAAACAGATGACCAGAGCTGAAAAAGTCTTACAATTTGAAGCACGCCCAACATGAATAAAACCTAAACCATGCTAACAAGATAATACTAGCTGACAGGATGTCTATTTTAAATCGGTTTCTATAAATAAATAATTCTTTCCAACAGTAAGGATCCAAAGCCATAAGGGCTATGGTGTACTTGCTCATCAGAGAGGTGTGGTGGTGGTTTGTGAAATTTATGGATTTACGGTGGGGTGTGGAGACACCTTCTGCTCCTATGACCACAGGCTTGTGTCCTATTGAGCATGTACTGTTACAAATACAACATGAAGTGCACACAAACACACCCATAAAATTCTGGATAAACTAAACAGTGAAGCAGTTAGTGCAACACCTGGATCCAGCTGTACTAACCGACACATTCAAACCGCTTGGACAGACCTGAATGGATCTATCAGTGAATCGATATCTACTAACAGTAATGCAGCAATTCGATTTATATAATTACATGTAATTAATCTTCAAGCATTCAGTCCTTTGCTACGTTGTGCAAATATATGTGTATATACACTTTATATGCATTATTAATTAAAAAATATATATAATATGTATTGATTTTTTTTACTAATAGTTTCAAAAGATTTTTTTTCCATGATCAACAAATGTGGTTCTTTTTCAAATCCAGAAAATCACTCAGAACAGAAAAAAATATGAAACATTTTAATATGAAATCAAGTAACTTTAACTGTAGCAGCCCTAACCAATCATCACTGAGGCTTTATCAGTGTTGCCGTGTGAGTAGCTATGTTTAAACAGCAGCATCTGTTCTGGGAACTGTACTCCACTTCGCTGGAGAGTCCGAGAGATTCTAGTCACACTGATGGTATGAAGACCAGAGAGCGGTTTATCAGCTGCAGGCCATAAGCGGACCACACACAGCATGCTGAAAAAAGCTGAGATGCTCGAAGGATTAACTGTCCCCTTACACAGGGTGGCCTATCACTACACCATCACACCTCAATCCACTGCCCGCTGGGTGTGACTAACACGTGACAGGGGCTGGACAATCATTAGCAATGAGCTGCGGACCATTTGACAGACAACTGGTGTGGGATTACCAATACCATCATCATCATCAGTGATGAAGAAAATCTTTGATGTACGCCTGTGATTTCTCTGCTAGGACACCTGTCCTTGAGGGAAAGTGTGTTCACACATTCACTAAAAACCTTGAGACTAATTAGTACAAAAAATTGCTCAGAAAATTAAGTTACTTGTACTTGGGCCATTGTATCTCTGCTTTCATAGATGTTAAAGAACATGAGACATTTAGAGGTGAAACAGTGGCTACAGGTCTCACCTTTTGGTGGCATTCTCCTGGAAGGGATAGATGACCTGGCCAGTGTGGCAAAGCTCACAGATGAAGCCCTTCTCCCGGCACAGACTACAGCTATAGACATGAGAGCTGGCAAACTTGATCACCTTAGAGAGGAAGGGAGCAAGCTTTCCATCTATGACCTGCAAGAAAGAGAAAGACATTACAAGAGTGTTGAGGTGGGTGATATGACTAAAACATGTGTCGCTGTATTCCACAAGAACTATACATCACAATATAGTTATTTCTGCTGGAAATATGGTTGTTACGATGCCAGCGTTTTAGATAACATTGAAAAAAACAGTTCACGCAGAGCTAGACAAGACGAGCGTTTGAGGTTTAAAAGTATATAAATTGTAAAAATGTTTTAGAACATAACTGATCGTTTTGCTAGATTAGACACTTCTTCCTCGGCTGGGATCATTTAGAGCCTTTGAAGCTGCATTTAAACTGCATTTTGGAAGTTCAAACTCGGGGGCACCATAGAAGTCCATTATATGGAGAGAAATCCCGAAATGTTTTCCTCAAAAAACTATTTCTTAACAACTGAAGAAAGAAAGACATGAACATCCTGGATGACAAGCTGTGAGCACATTATCTGTACATTTTTGTTCTGGAAGTGAACTACTCCTTTAAGGAGCCATTGGCTCCTATAAGCAACAAAATTAGGTGACAAATTATTATTGATTAAGTGCAACAGAATAAACGTGTTTTTTTTCCCTTTTTTTAAACTTTAACATTTCAGTCATACTGTCATGTGTTAATATGTCTCCCCTCCTTTTACAGCATCAGCATTTTAATTCATCTTGTAGATGTTCTGGGAACTAAGATTCACTTAAAGAAGGAGCTAAACATCTTTTCCAACTTCAAAACTATATACAGTCACAAATAATCGTTTATTACACAGTTCTGGCCAATATCACGGATATAACTATTCAGGCATCAATTGGCAATTGAGTGTAGTTTGGTCTCCTCAGCAGCTAATAAATGTTGTAAGAACGTTTTGCAAACATCCAATCTGTTTTTATTCATTAGTAACATGCAATTATATAGGAGGTGTTGAATTTTATCTTTAGCTCCTTGCATTCTCCTTGCATTCCTTGTTAAGTAAAAATATGAATATGTAATATAGCGCATACATTTAGCAAAATGGTCCTCTTTATAGTTGTTATTTCTAGCTGACTAATGAGCTTATGGACGCTGAATGGTTATTCTGAGGTAAATGTATTGTTACGTGGCATTGTTTACAAGCTTTACACGTTTTCCGCAGTTTAAAACACTGAATGAGCGATTACATGAGAAATTTCAGTAAGTTCTACTGTATCTAATAACACTGATGTCTATTCATGTTTATTTCCTACTATAGTAGTAAAGAGAAAGATATGATGGGTTCACGTGCCGCTTGAACTGAGGCGCTAAAGAATAAAATATGAATTCGAAATAAAATAACGTTATAATAACGTAAAATTAACGTAACAAATTTTGTTATGAATATGGCCGAATTTTAAAAGCTCCGTAATTTTTTATTGCTCTCGTGCTGTCACAACTGGAGCTCCTTTTAGCAGGTGTGCCGTCAACGCTGGTGTTCGGCAGAGATGAACGTTTTTTTTCCAACTAAAACTTTGATGCTTATCGTCTTTGTGGTTTATGTCAACATAACAAAAGATGTGATTGCACATCATGCAGGAAAAAAAGGCATTACATGCAAATTTTTAAGTCATAAAATGTAAATTTATATAGACGCCATGGCAATCTCAGCAAAAATATCACTCGCAAATGCGACCGTTTTAGGTGCAGTCTGGAGCCCTGATAAATGCAATAGCCTAAAATCTCGACTGACTGACAAATTTCTACCGGTATAATGCATTTAATTTAAATTTGGCAAAATGTGTTAAACAGAATTCCACACTTTTATTTGTAGCAGAAGGCTGATGCAAATTCACCAAAACATTCATAAACAAACATGCGAAGGAACAGAGGATGTGTACAACTTTGTGAAAGATGATAGTTTGAGGTCTGTGGAACTATCTAGGAACATTTTGCAGGCGCAGATTCTTTGCAGGTCAACTTATAAGCTTTAAACATGCTCCGAAATGGGACGGAAAAGCATGGAGGAGGAACCTAGGGAAGTGTAAAACGTGACCTAAGCAATTCAGCTAGCAAATTGGTTTCACCAAATGTGTTCAACAGCTATGAGAGAGGAACAGTTTCAAAATGTCAATGCAAAAATAAAAAATAAATTCCATTATCAAATGGACAGTAATCCTCCTGTTAACAGTTAGAGGTTTATCTGAAAATTTCAGTGACTGGACAAACACTTAAGAACATGTTACAATGGGAGCCAAGTACAAAAAAAAAAAAAAGACATCACATCAGGAATCCACATGAAAACTAATGAATGCTTAGAGAGTGGGGGGTTGGCTTCGGCTCTAGGGTGGGGTAATTCCTTTTGGGAGACTGTTTGCAAAAAAATAATATGTGAATGCCATTTATCGGCCAGAGTAGTTAAAAATCGGCCTGTCTTTGAAAGCGTATTGTGGGCAGCTGAATGAGACAGGGGAAGGGGCCTAGACCTCCAGTGCATATTCACCAAGGGGGCAGAGACAAGTGGCTACACCTGGCAGCACTGCAGCACACCAATTAAAGGGCCTGCCAGCATTCTTCAGCCCTTCCACAAGGAGCCAGCCAAAGAATGGAGGAGGAGAAGAGGGGACAGTGGAGCAGAGAGGAGAGCTTGGGAGGGTGGGATGTGAGGGCTCGAAGGAAAAGAAAGAAAGGAAGGACCACCATGGTCTCCCACGAAAGACACGCATGCGCGCACACACACATACGCAGCATGAACGGGGAGAATGGGTTGAAAAGGGGAAGTTTTTTGTGGGAACAGGGAATCTAGACTCTATAGCCATGGATAAAGTTGCCGGATCATGTTTAGTTACTTAAACTTGGTTTGTAAGGTTATATTGGAGGGTTGTTTGCCAAAAAGTGTACATTTCTTGCATTTGCACATTAATACCTAATTTTAGTACATGGAATCAACTGGGTACCATGTATTGTACTCTAAGCCAAATAGTCAAAAGGTTAAAAAATTGAGATTTTTTTATGCCACAACACCATGCTCACAAATAATAATAATTATAATGATAATCATCATCTTTATTTTTCATATAGTGCCTTTAAAGGTAGCTTGTCTAGATCATTTAAATAAAAATATATAAAAATAAAGAATGAATAAAGAAAAAGAAAATAATAAAACTAAAAAAAAAATTCTTCACATTCCACCAAAGCACTGTACAAGCCAAAGGGACTCAAGGCAGAAAGACCCACACTGCTATAAAGCGGTCACTGTCATTGCCCAATGAACATAGAGGTGATGCTGTTGGCAGGCTTTCTCAGTAGAGGTACCAGGAGAGCCCTTAACCATCCATCCATCAAGTAGCTTTCAGTTCAGATAGCCCTGTTTTTCTCTGACTGGGCTGACAGAAGCCTGAAGGCAATACCCTGCCTTTTCCCATGTGGAGGAGTAATATAGCAAGCCATTAAGGAAACGTTGCAAGCCACCAATCAAAGCGGTGGGGTGAGCACACTTGCCGTCCTTTGGTAAAGATGATATATACTCCCCTCGATCAATGCTGGCAGAGGGAGTAATTAAATGTTTCAATAATTTAGCAGGCACGGTGAGCAAAACAGTGAATACGCTTGCACCAGGCTTGATGGGGAGGGACTGTGAAGAGCTAGAGGGCTGTTGAAGAGAGTTACTGACAGAATAGTGAAAATGAGAATTTATGCATGAACTGCTAGACAAGTTCAACTGATTTAAAATGAGTTACAGTAATTAAAATAGTTTGTGCAGTGACACCTCAACTTAGAAATTGTAAATTTGTAAAAAATAAAAATAAAAAAAAACCTGCAAGAGACTTTTTGCATTCTTTGATTTTTTTCCAATTTCTCCTATTGTATTACTTCATGGTCACAAGCAGGAAAATCTACTCTTAGACTGTTATATACCTTATATAAAAATGCTTTAAAAATATTTGACAAGAAACCTAATAGATATCAAAAGTTTTATAATCAAAAAGTATTTTTTATTTTTTTTTTGACAGTTTTATTGTTTTAAAATTGTTTAATGTACAAAATTGTTAATAACCTTGCACCCTCACCCTTACCCTTAAAAACATGTTTCTTTGTGTACTGAAAATATAAGACAAACAAGAGCTTCGCTATGAGGTGATTGAAGCACATTTTAGGGTTACTGATTTTGGTCATTTAGCTTGTTCTGCAAGAGCTGTTAATAACTGGAATAATTTACCAAGTAATATTATACAGTGTCCTACTTTTGCACAGTTTAAGCTACATTTGAAAATATGGTTAAAGATGAGTCAGGTTTGTGATCATTGAATATTCCTGTGTTTTGAAATGGTTACATCATTTTGGGGGGCTTTTTAATAATTTTTATTATAGGGCTATGTTTTGTAGTATTTATAGGGGGATATTTTATAGTCATTTGGATTGCAGTTTCTATGTGAGGGATTATATTTCTTATATTTTAAATTATGGGCTATTGTGTGGAGCATGGGTGACGTCTGCCAAATCAACTCCCCCCAAATCCCCCACCTTTTGCTCCTGTCTTGCATGTGCTTTGTCGTTAGCTGTTTAATCCACTAAAACCACAGTTTAGCGCCTACTTCTTCATCCCCTCCTCAACCCTGGCCCTAATGTCCTCGCCTGCTCCATTAAACGGCAGAGAAAGGGCCCAGATTAGATGGATAAAAAGAGTGTGAGCTCTGTTTGGATAACACCCTCCCTGCCAGGGCCTCGCAAAACAGGATTACAACCAGCGTGTGCGAGGCCTGCCAGGGTATCGTATGAAGTGGGCATGAGAGAAACAGCATTACGTTTCAACATATACAGGTGCATCTCAATAAATTAGAATGTTGTGGAAAAGTTTAATTATTTCAGTAATTCAACTCAAATTGTGAAACTCGTATATTAAATAAATTCAATGCACACAGACTGAAGTAGTTTAAGTCTTTGGTTCTTTTAATTGTGATGATTTTGGCTCACATTAAACAAAAACCCACTAATTCACTATCTCAACAAATTAGAATATGGTGACATGCCAATCAGCTAATCAACTCAAAACACCTGCAAAGGTTTCCTGAGCCTTCAAAATGGTCTCTCAGTTTGGTTCACTAGGCTACACAATCATGGGGAAGACTGCTGATCTGACAGTTGTCCAGAAGACAATCATTGACACCCTTCACAAGGAGGGTAAGCCACAAACATTCATTGCCAAAGAAGGTGGCTGTTCACAGAGTGCTGTATCCAAGCATTTAACAGAAAGTTGAGTGGAAGGAAAAATTGGAAGGAAAAAGATGCACAACCAACCGAGAGAACCGCAGCCTTATGAGGATTGTCAAGCAAAATCGATTCAAGAATTTCAGTGAACTTCACAAGGAATGGACTGAGGCTGGGGTCAAGGCATCAAGGGCCACCACACACAGACATGTCAAGGAATTTGGATACAGTCGTCGTATTCCTCTTGTTAAGCCACTCATGAACCACAGAAAACGTCAGTGGCGTCTTACCTGGGCTAAGGAGAATAACTGGACTGTTGCCCAGTGGTACAAAGTCCTCTTTTCAGATGAGAGCAAGTTTTGTATTTCATTGGAAACCAAGGTTAATAGAGTCTGAAGGAAGGGTGGAGAAGCTCATAGCCCAAGTTGCTTGAAGTCCAGTGTTTAAGTTTCCACAGTCTATGATGATTTGAGTGCAATGTCATCTGCTGGTGTTGGTACATTGAGTTTCTTGAAAACCAACGTCACTGCACCCGTTACCAAGAAATTTTGGAGCACTTCATGCTTCCTTTTGCTGACCAGCTTTTTTTTTTGTTTTTGAAGATGCTGATTCATTTTCCAGCAGGATTTGGCACCGGTCCACATTGCCAAAAGCACCAAAAGTTGGTTAAAAGACCATGGTGTAGGTGTGCTTGACTGGCCAGCAAACTCACAAGACCTGAACCCCATAGAGAATCTATGGGGGATTGTCAAGAGGAAAATAAGAAACAAGAAACCAAAAAATGCAGACGAGCTGAAGGCCACTGCCAAAGAAACTTGGGCTTCCATACCACCTCAGCAGTGCCACAAACCGATCACCTCCATGCCACGCCGAATTGAGGCAGTAATTAAAGCAAAAGGAGCCCCTACCAAGTATTGAGTACATGTACAGTAAATGAACATACTTTCCAGAAGGCCAACAATTCACTAAAAATGTTTTATTTATTGGTCTTATGAAGTATTCTAATTTGTTGAGTAGTGAATTGGTGGGTTTTTGTTAAAATGTGAGCCAAAAACTAACACAATTAAAAGAACCAAGACTTAAACTACTTCAGTCTGTGTGCATTGAATTTATTTAATACACGAGTTTCACAATTTGAGTTGAATTACTGAAATAAATGAACTTTTCCATGACATTCTAATTTATTGAGATGCACCTGTATGTGGACCATGTGAATGTTTTGGTCACAGTAGACCAGGTGCCATGTAGGTACCCTTGAAGCATGATGGTTTTATGGATATATTGAAAGACGAATTTTCTCTTGGTGAGGAAGAATTCCTTCAGATTCCGATATGTAACTTCCGAGGACCGGAACGTTGCCGCCTGAGCTCAATGAAGTGCATACTGTTGGCAAGACCAACGCTGTTGCCTTCGGTACAACACATACAATACAATTAGCATTTATTGCACTCGTACTTTTCAGTGCTCCAAGTAAACTTTTCTTACTCTTTCAGTGGAGATATAAAACAAAAGGCTGTGGCCAAACAAAGCTGGCTTCTGGGCAAGTCTTACGCAGGCAAATATTGTCAACGGGGTTATTTTTTTAAAAAGACGACTGCCCAAAACTCTGTGCTAATTGTTCGAACTAAATGGGGAGAGCATTTGGTTTTAGTCTATAGTGTTTGGAGACTTGCTGGAGATAGTTCAGCATTCAGTGACCTCGACACGGAGGGCGAGCATTCCAGAGCTGTGGAGGAACCGGCATTAAGTAGCAACACTAAAAGAAAATGGCTCCTTAATAAGGTAAGCCAATTAAGAAGCTGAAAGGGAAAGTAATGTGACATGAATGGGAAATGCCTCAAATTTGGGCCAGTGGGGGAGACAGCATAAAGGCCTTGCGGCGAATGCCATGTATAAGAAGTACACGAGAAGAGGAGGGACAAAGTACTGACAGTTTTGAGAGCATTTAAGAACCACAGAGAACTGTGTCGTTTCCCTTCAAAGATGCAAGCACGAGACAAAGTATTGTGACAGATAACCAATGTAGCGTCTCGACCAATCTGACACACTAATTTTTATTTGATTTAACAAATCAATTATTCATTAGATTAACAAATCGTCACAGTCCCCTCATTCAAGAGACTGGATGCCAGGGCTTCGCTTGAACACCATCCCCCACCTTGATCACCATGACAACTAATCATGATATCACTGGTTTTATGGCCTAAAAGGAATGTAGGGGAGAAACTCCCTCATTTTACTCATGAGAAAGACACACAATGCCCAGAGAAATGGACTGTTCTCTAATTAATTCATAGGAAAACCTTGCTTTGAATGAACACACATATCCTCGTGTTTGGCTCTGGGCATACCATTACGGTCTGTATATTGTGACTGCTTGTAGTGTCATGCCTTTTATTCATGTATTATGACCACTAGTAATTATAACCTCACATAGTTCATGGTATAGATCTATGAATTCGCCTTTCTTATGATCGAAACATAGTGTGTTATTATATGCTGAGACGATGCCCAACTATTGAGTTCTAATAATCTGTTACTAATTCGTGCCTCACAACCCAGCGACATTATAATAACATATGCAACCAAACTACCAGGATTACAGACACAAGGAGTCATAAAAAAATCCCCAGTTTTTCCAACCTCACGTTGGGATTTCAGCTTCCCATTGGCGAACCATATTGAGAGGTCGGTGTGACTCTCTGACAGGCTTTTTTTTTTTTACCTTTTTTTAAAAAGGCCACACTCCATGTGACCCGCCCCAGTCGGTGGTTCCGGGAGATGCTAAAATGAAGATGTGAGGAAACGCTCCAGGATACCCTAAGTACATGCCAGGCTTTCGGCCTTGACTTTTCCATTCACCAAAATATTCTCTGACTCAAACTGGTTCTTTTCCATAAACCAACATTCAGCAAGATCTTGGCGGCCTAAGCTGCCGAATCAGGGAATCTTTTTCAGACGTGCAAGTATCAAACTTAGTTGATTTAATTGATGCATTAAGTATCAGTTACACTTTTTTACAAGGTTTGTTTGAACTAAGAGTCTGACGTTTTCCCTCAGGCTTAGATCAGCTGAATATGCAAATGGTTTCATTAATGTCATTCCTTATGTCTCTTTCTTAGTGCTAAACTTTAACCCTTTCCTATTCCACCTGTATGTGTGTGGTGTTGTGTTTGTGTGTGTGTGTGTGTATGGTTAGACCCGGGCTTATTAATGGTTCTATGTGTGTGTGTGTTTTAAGTGTTTATGTAGTTAATAAAACCTACTTGTATCACACTTGACGTGTTCATTTGTTTACTCATAACCGGAGTCAATAATCTTGCAGATTTACGTTACAAACTTATAGAAATGTACAGTAAGAAAGTTATTTCCCTTAAACAGGAAATTAAAGTTCTTAGAATTGAAAAGACAGTTGACAGAGAGGTCAGCTAAATATCTACAGCGAATCTAAAAATATGAATAGTTAATTATAACTAATTATGGTTAATTATTAATATTTCCCATGAGCTGATTCGCTACAAGAGTTGGTGTTGAGAAAAGTGGAGTAAAAAAAGAAAATTGCAGGTGAAGGGCAGTGATAAAACGAAGTTAAAAGTTTATGAGTTTAAACCTGGCAATGCTATAAAAGTGTGGTGCCTTGATAGCCGGTTAAAAAGGACTGCCTTCAGCTGCCCGTTTGTGTCACTTTTGCGGCTTGTTTGAGAGGCAGAATTAACCTTGATAAAGTGGGGGTTTGATTTGGTACTGCTATTATAATTGTGAGAGTTTTTATGTATTTCATGCTTAATGGCATCGTTGTAAGGTTAATCTGATTTTAGCAAAGAAAGAAAGAAACACTAATTTGCAGTTTAAGCAGTAAATCTGGTCTTTGACAATAGCGTAAGTATGTAATCTCAGCTCTCAGCTTGGCCAGTCCAAACTGTACCATAAACCATGTAAATATGCTTTAGTGGACAAGAAAGGAAATCACATAAATTGCATGTATGTTTAAATTGTTTTCTTGAAGATGAAGATATTTGACGATGTACAGTTAAGTATCAAAGGTAGATCCAGATGTGAGCGCTGGCTCACCTTTCTACAAATATAACGGCTTATTCTTTATAATTAGATTGTGGCAATTCATCTACACTTGACTGTATGTATACAAGCCTAGGAACCTGGTGGTCATTACTGTGTTTCACTGGCTGAGTGAAATTAAAGGTGTAATACTATACTTTAGTACTCATATGTGAGGCAAACAAATACTGTATGTTTAAACCGGTTTTAACTTACAGTAAACCTGTTTTGTAATTCCTTAAACAAGTGCAAGAAGTTTATTGTTGCATTGGAGAAGCACTCACCGAAGTGCTAATGCAATGCAACAAGTCTTGAAGGCTGAAAACACCACGTTCTAAAACTATGACTGTTTAACATAGACAGACATTTAACTGCGTTAATTACACTGGCATGCATTGGTTACCGTGAAAACAACTTGTCACAGGAAGTGCTAACATCACATAGCACAACACGCCATGTTTGAAAACAAACCATTTGAAGCAGCTAAGCAAACACGACTTAGCATAGTTTCATTTTAGGATAAGCTACTCAAATAGCTTTAACAATTATGGGTTAACACTCTTTAATTGAAGCTCCTAAATACAGCATGTGTGTGCAGTGTGAAGCAATTTTAATTTAACCTAATCCCTGGTTTCTGATTTTTTTCCATTTCTCTTCCTTCTTTTTCTTCCTTTTCTATGTTTCTCAATCTTCAATTAGTCTAAGCGAATTTAACTATCTTAGTCTATGCCCCTGACGATTATTGCTAAGTTATAGGTAATTACAATCTAAAGTTAATTACATTTTAATGTCCTATCTAGAGATGAATCATTAAGTTCATTGGGTGTTTTTTAGTGGCACAGTTGTGAAATTGAATAACGCGCACGGAGGGCGTGGGGCCGGGGTGTTCACACACATGGCATGGACACCCAAGCATGGGAGCTCCTGAAACGAAGGTAGCAGCTTCTTTGTTCTTTACTAGCAAGCGGGGACAAGACCATTGGGTGTGTCGTGCCCACCACAAATCAGTTTTTTTTTAATCACAGTGCTAATGTGGCTCATATATCCAGATTGATACCCTCCGGTTTTAATGATTAGATATGTTCTAGTCTTATTTATTTTTTTTATAATCCATCTGTAGATGTTTATGCGCCCCACTTGATGTTCCTCCTCTGAACCCTCACAAAAAGGAACCAGAGACAAATTTCTAGTTTTTGATATGTTTACGTTTCAAAAATAGAATAAGCATAATGAATGAATAGTAGTAAATTAATAGAAATGCTCAGTCTCCGTTTTTCCATTGCTATTCAATTTCTCTGTTGTGAATACCTCAGAAGAGAAGCGAATGAAGAGCGTTGTTTGGGGAACCCGTCAGAAAACAGATTAGATGGTCGAAGCATGATAAAGGTTGAGAATAATTTGACAGTAGTCTTAAATCATCAATCAAAATCCTGTTTACGCCCATACCATTTCTCAGGCGAAAACAGACATATGCATGGACACCCACAAAACGGATGGGTAGCATTCACACGCTGTTTTGATCTTGTAGTAGTCTCTGGCCCTTACTCTCAACACCAGTGTGTCACATTCAAAACGGGCTTACTTGCAGATGCTCCCAGGAGAACTAAATCTGACCGAAGCAGAGAAAAGAAAACAAGAAGCGAATTGGCTGGGCCCAAGGCGGGGTAATCAGATGTGAGAGACACCCCCCTCATCATTAACAAGGAGCCGCCCGGCGTAACGGCAACCACAACTACGTGAGGCGGAAAGCAATGGACACAGAGACGAGGAAGTTGAGACCTAAGGCTCAGGGGACCATCAAGCGGAGTTAATGGCTACATAAAAGCTCGCCAACGGTCATGGCCCAACACCTCATGGTGACTGTATAACAGGATGGTTAATTATTGGATCTCAAGCAACAGCATCACAGGCGGGTTACGGCCACAACGGACCCAGCAACAAATGGCAGCTACAGGAGGAAGATCAATAGATGTTAAAAGGCTCTGACAGGGGAAATGACACACCCAGCAAGAGAGGGAGCGGAGCACTGGGAAGACAGGTATGCCAGAGAAAGGAACCCCCCTGGAAAAGGAAAACACCCACACAACATTACGATTAAAGCGCACGTACAAACGCACAGCACGAATATTCTGAAGTCGTAGACAAGTTGCCCCAAACAGAAATTGCGCTTGATCCAGCAAAGGCTGGTGAACAACAAACTAAAAGACAAATCTTGACATGGCCCAAGAAGAACTCGGACTCAGACGGCGGCGGAAAAATGGAGACGCAGGCGCCTCCTTTAGTGGGGGAGCACACCTAAGGCACTAACTCAACGCAGGAGTCCTCATTCAGCCGACTTGCAAAACGTCCGATAATTTGAAAAAAAGCTTCACGAAGGGGAGAGACGCCAACAACTTTCTGAACACCTTATCCAAGTGACAGAACAGAACTTGTAAACTTCCAAGCCATACAGCAGCAAGCGCACGATGTGACCAGCCCCAGGGAAAGAAACTTGACAAAAGATAGCCAGCAAAATCCCGGCTACTCACATTGCTGGGGAAAACCAAGCACGTGCCTAATTTAGGCAGTATCTAGTCTTTACGTAGCAGTTAATTTTTTAGAGTAGTAATTTTGATACTGGTGGAGTCGGTTTAAACTTGTTGAACGGCAGAAGTCACCCAAGTAAGTAACAATTAGGTCTGTCCATAAGGTAGTAACTTCTTCTCCTTGCGCATACCAGTTCCTGATCAAAACAAGATAAAATTATAGTTTGAATGCGCCATCCTACGAGCAGTAAGAAACAGTTTTTTTCAGTGTTGCCGTTTTTAATGTGTTTAAATCTTTGACGATAAGAAAAACTAGCCCTTGATCTGTTGAGCAGAGACAAGAGATGACGAGAACTAGAACCGGAAAGAAAGAATAAGGAAAAGAAAAAGAGACAGGATAACAATAAATCCTAATTTTCGGGTTAGTAGTAGAGCACAAGGAGCACAGTCTCTTTTTGACCGACCGAACGCCAGGAGCATTAGCAGGTCATCTAAATTGGGGGTCCCGAAATGAAAATAAGAGTCGTGGATTTTTTTGGTTGCGACAGAAACCACGTCTTCTTTAGTTCAGATGTGGTAGAGCTGATCTGGAGCGATCTCCTCATTCACTGATTATTGAAAGGGCCTGTATTATTATGTGTTATGTATCATGATTAAATTATCGACCACTAAGAGTGTGAAGCATTTACGTAAACTCTTATACATAATTGGAGCGCACTCAGGGTTGAAATAATAGAATGTAAATTAAAACTAGAGATGAAGGGGCCTTAACTACAAGGGTAGGTAGTTAGAAAGTGTTACAGTGGATATCTAAATGTTTTGTTGAATCAGTCATAGGCAAAGACTAGACGGCACTAAACCCCTTACGATAATATGGGAGAAAAAAGAAACCTGATTTTAAGCGAAGAAAGAAAGAAAAGAAAGGAGACGAAGATACGGATCTCTGATGGTTAGGTGAGAGAATAACGGTCACTATTTTCTGACCGACACGCAATGCTGATTAGCAGCTCATATAAAATGGTACAGAATGAAAGCGGTCTGATTCTTTGGGGCACGAAGGAAGAAAATCCCCTTTAGTCAGTACATGTGTAAGGTGATCGAGCTAGACTCCCATTTCATTAATAAGAGCCTATTATGTTTAACGTATCAGTTAATGTTCATTATGACACGATCATTTTGAAACATTTACGGTAAATTAATGGTGTATTACTAGCAGTAGATAAACTAGAACAATCGCAGCCTTGCTGTGAGAGTGGATGTGCGGTGGTTGAGGTAATGACATGGAAGATGAATATTTGTACGGACCAGCACGCACGTTGTGTCTTCCCGGATATGAGTTCCCAAGCATGCTCACAGCCTTTAGTGCAAGGGTGCACCACCGGTGCTCCCGTGCAATCCCTGTTGTGAGCTTGCATTGGTCTCCTATCAACACGTGACCCCGGAAGTGTGAGCGGACTCTTCCGGTTAATCTGACAATAGCATCCACTTCACAGACCTGTGGGTCAACAAAGAATTGCGTGTAACTAAAGCTAACTCTTAAGCTAAGCCCTTTACATCAACTGCTAGCCGTTAGCATACGACCCGAACACCTGTTAGAGATAGCTGTAAAGTGGGACCGTCTAATATAACACCAGTCTCTATCACCTCTCTCTCTCCCGCTCTCCCTGTTATTCTGTGTTTGACTTGTTGTTTTTGTTATGCTTTTCTATTTTTCTACATCTTTTTAATGTTATGAAGTTATTTACATTTGTTTGCACAAATGTACAAATTAGCGAAATGCATTTGTATTAAATTTGAGATGTAAATTAAATCAATATTTTTATTTATTTTTTATTTTATCCAATTTTATTTTTATTGATTGTGTCTTTATTTTGTACTTCCCCTTTTAATTCTAAAGCTCTGGAGGACCGACCTTTGTTTGCTCTTTATTTTTATTTTATTTCTTTAATTTTTTTTTGTTGTCGTTTTTACTTTTACCGTTATTTTAGTTATTTCCAACCTCACCATCGTAGATGTTTTTTGGATAGGAATTACAGTAGTAGTTCGATGCAACTTGTGTTTCCCTTTCTAGCGGTTTATACAAGGTTATTAGTCGCATAGAAGAAATCCCGGTTTTCTCTCTTCTACTTTCATCAAGCCTCAGTGCAGGCTTGTTGGTGAAGAGTGCAGTTACCACTTGCAACACCACAAGTAGGGCTAACATAAAATTAGAACATATTTCACCACTGTGGTTCGTTTGTTCTTTTGGATCCTGGGTTTGCCTTGCTTGTGTTACTCCGTATGATAGACGGGTTTTGAGGTTTTTGGTGGGTCCCTGCTAGTTTAGCTATCAGCCTAACCCTAGGGTTATGAAGTCAGATGCCGCATCAAACACAATTGAAAACCTGCTAGCCATATCTCTTAGATTTAGTTAGAAAAAAAACTAAAATAGGTAAAAATGTTCTTTTTTTTTTTTTGAGTTCATATTATTTTATTTCAGTTTCGTCATAGTGTCCAAACCGGTTATGGTGAACCACATAGTATAGACGCGTCAGGTCCAGTCCTGGTGTCATCTAGTCTGATCCCTTAACTGCCTTAGGGCTGACACCTCTACCCTTACCCCTTCCTATCACACAGTTACCTCAAATTTCTTTGTGTTCACGAACAAACAAAAAACTAGCACCGCCTTAGTCCTCTCCTAGGCTGCCTCCCACCATGCTTTAGTAGTCGTAACCTTACACGAGCCTATCCAAAGCTGTCCTAGTAGAGATTAGGTTTACACTGTGTACAGACCAGTACATGCATGTGCCCTGGTAGTGTATACCTCTCCTCTATGGTGTTCCACACGCAGCAGGAAAAGGTGAAAGGCTGGAGCCAGTATGTACGCAGAGATGTCCACAGAAACATCAGCACCTGAGCAGACTCACCGGGACACACACTGACACTCAGAGTAGAGCATGGGAGATGGACAGTCATTCACGCTCAAAGCAGCCAGAGCGAAGCCTACCTGCCAACTAGCCATCATCTAAAGCGAGCAGAACGATCCGCATTTTCCATGGCAAAGATAATGAAGTACTCCTTCAGCGGAATAGGAACAGCGAGACTGCGACATAAGCAAACACTTGACCAGCATCATCCTCTCCTCGCCCCACACCCTCAAGGGCCTCAGACAGAAGGTATATGAGCTGAAACTGCAAAAGGAGTCACTGAACAGAGTTAGAACATTCTGCAGGGAGAAATGACACCTGCTCCAAAGCAGAGAAGGAAAGGCACCGACCACGGATGCATAAGAACCTCAAGACCAGAAGAATGAGTGATGCGAGACCGGACCACAGGAGCAGAAGACAGTCACCAAGTGCTAGAGCATTCAGCGGGCTCTTCTACAGACAGGCTGCTACAAACCCAGGCCGCCACTGGAAAAAGCCATTCCCACAGGACTGAAAAGAGCAAAACTGATGTTCACACAGACAGTCTCTTTTTTAAAGAAGAATTATGTGGAGCTAAAATGAGGGAAGGGAACAACACATCTAGGCCTGAACAAGAAAGAAGGGCCAGCGGCGATTCACGTCAGCAAGAGAGCTGAGAAGGTCCAAAGCCTGAGACCTGAGCAATTAGAAAGAGAGCGTGATGTCTGGGTTCAGAAAAGAATGTTTAATTTTTAAACAGTCAGCACAATCCCGAAACCTGCGACATATATAGAGAGCTTAAGCAAAAAGACAAGCAGGGGCTGGAAAGCTTGAATAATCAGGGTCCGCCCGCCCGCAGATCGACAAGACATCCACGACTAGGGTAGCCCACAGGGGAAGACTCCGATAAGGAGGGGGAGGGGGAAAGGGAGGAAAGGTGGGGGGTAGCAAGGGGGGGGAAGGGGAGTAAGGGGCAGGCCAAGAGCCTTCATGCTTGACACGTCACCAAGGTCAAGCTCCCTGGACAAACCTCTGCAACGCTGCAACAAAAAAAAAAAAAAAATGGATTTTTTCAAAGGCGAAAAGAGCCGAGAACGAGCAAAAAACGCAACGAGGGAAGGTGGAATTCCACGTGTCACAAAAATGAGGCTGAAAATATGGTAGCAAGCCCACAAGTGGCTGAATATGATAGGGAGAAAACACGAGACAGAGGATTCCCCTGTGCGAAGAACAGGCCAGACACAGCCCCTCAAAGCCAAAGAAGTCAACTGACCCCAGGTTGAACCTGGCAAAGGGAAAGGGGGAAGAGCCAGACACGAAAAAACTCCCCAGACAGCGGAGTAGAACAGCCGCCCCAAGAACGCGCGCCGGGCGGATCAGTGAGGGGGCGCAGAAGAGAAGGAGCCACTGTTCCTTACACAACGGTCCACCAATCAAGACAGGCCAAAACGAGGTGAGGGGGGGGGGCAAGGACCTTTCCAGAGGATCAATGCAGACACACACACCGTGTGACCCCAAAGACCCCAACGAGCTGGCCAGAGACAAAACATCTGGCAACCTAAAGAACGCAGTCGGACCAGAGTAATGAACCGCGCACGCCAGGACAAACCAGAAAGATGACATAATGGTCGGCGACGGAGTCGCGTAGCCCAGAAACACGCGAAGACGAGCCTAAGGGCGGTCAAGGCTTAAGATGAAACTCCCCGAATGATTAATACCAGACTCCTTGACAAAACTTACTCCACAAGCAAGCTCAAATTACCATGGGGCATGGCGGAGGCGAGTGGAGAGGACACCAAGCTGCAAGAAAGAGGCACATAGGCAGGTAGGGACAGATGCCGCCACAATGCACGACTCAAAGATAGCGGTAAACATTACACAGAAGGCCTTAACATAGCCGAGCTAACAGGGCCTGCCACTAGAGAGAGAAGTTTGTCAACCGCCCACTGAGGGTTAACCCTGACACCGGGTACTTCACAACTCAGTATCCAAAGCGGGCACCAGAAGGCACCTAGCATTTGCCACAATGCAAAACCCTTCTACAGTAAGCCCCTAGCCAGAAGAGGACAGAGGCATCACCATGGCAACAGACCCAGGTTCCAGGCCAACCACTGGGAAAGGGCGGGTCGGACTATCAAATCTGCAATTTTTACACCACGGGTGTTATGTCCAACAGCGAGCGCACGCATCACACATCCGCCTCTGCCACACAGAACGTGAGGACTACCAAAAGGACGAGTACTTTTTTGGTATACGCCTACTTCTGGTTCGGAGGCTTGACGACACTAGCAAAAAGGCTCCTTTGAACCAAAACTAAACTAGGAGTATGAGTAAGAGAGGACAACCGCTTGACTCCTTCGCCTAATCACATGCATCAGGCCCCTCCAGGGTTCAGGAGATCCCTAAACCGGCGACACCCCAGAAGAAGCCAGGGGATGACAAAGTTGAAATTAGAACGGGCCACACGCATGCCCATCAGCGAAAGCTTACCAAAACAGACTTAAGGCAGTGGTAAGTACTCAAGTCAGGTGCCGCTAAAACAAGGCCAAACCAAAGCGACACCGCCGCCAACAAATCAGAGATTTCTAGTGACGTTGGGCAGAAAAGAACAGAGACAGCTAACAACACCAACTGCTGCTCTGACTGTCACAATCATCACTAGGTTCAGTCTGAAACTGAGTTATGCTACTGTACTACAAAATCTCCATCCTAAATAACAAGTACCTGCCAATCCCTGGGAAACCACCTGCACTCTCACCAGTAGTGAGAGTTCTAACCCGGTCTTGTTCCACATCGTGGTCCCACGATAGGGTCATTATGCGGGACTAACAGCACAACAAAAACATCCTACAAGGACTAACTC
This sequence comes from Sinocyclocheilus anophthalmus, assembly GCA_018155175.1. NCBI lineage: Eukaryota > Metazoa > Chordata > Actinopteri > Cypriniformes > Cyprinidae > Sinocyclocheilus > Sinocyclocheilus anophthalmus. The sequence continues at coordinate 154,634 of JADLZN010002763.1, forward strand.
ACTTAAGGATTGACAGGGACCCAGCCAGCCGCGACCATGCCTGAATAAGCTCGAGGAGGACACACCTTGCTACGCCTACATCACCACAGCCTTTAGTACACCAAGACAGCATCCAACACGGCACAACAAGCAAAATAAGCCAACAACTGGCTACCAGCCGTGTGAGGTGCCAAGTGTGTGTTCGAATTTGTTCTGCACCTGACATCGCTCGTTGTTGTTATTCTACGGACATCAACGCGTCGGAAAGGGGTGGAAGGCGAACAGAGGAGAGTGGGGAAATAATGTAGGTCACCGTACGACCGAATCTGACACACTAATTTTTATTTATGTTAACAAAAATCAAATATTCATCGAAGCATTACAAATCGTCACCGAGTCCACCTTCATTCTCCTTCATACGAGGAACAGCCTGAGGGATGATGCCAGGAGAAATCAGGCTCGACTTGAAACACCATCCCCCACCTTGGATCAACATGGACACCTGTATATGTGAGTCACTGGTTTTTATTGGCCACCGCTAGTTGCGCTCTTTTATCTTAGACCTCTAATCTGTAAAAGAGGAAGGTGTTAGGGGCAGGGAGAGAGAGGAGGAAAAAAATCAACTCCATATGTTAACTAGTGAGGAAAAGGAACACACAATGCCCAAGAGAAAAATGGACTGATTCTCGCAATTAATTAGCATAGGTTAAAAAACTTTCTTTAGCAGAATAGCCCAGTCCGTGTTTGGGATCCACTGAGGACATTGTGTGTTTATACCATTATGTTTGTGTATATTGTATGTGGTAGTGTTGCTGTTCTTTATTCATGTTTATCTATTAGAACCATACTAGTTGAATTAAACCTCATCCTATTTCATGTCTAGTATCGCTGACAATGAATATCGCCACATTCTAGTGATCGAAACAGGGATAATTAAAAACAGGTGTGTAGTTTATATGCTGATACCTTGCAGCTGATTGAATGGTGGACCCAGAAGGCAAACAACCGGGGATTAAGAACAGTTGTGTGACCCGAAGGAGGGGAGGATTTGAAAAAGAAAAATTTTGACTCGTGTTTCTGATTGCCAGAAAGCGACAGGGACAGAAAGGGAAGCTGGTTTTTGTGGGTTTCGGTTGTGCAGAAAGAAATGATTATAATCAAAGATCTGTACTAATTCGAGATGCCCTCATACAATCCAGTGCGGTATGCGATTATGAAAGAAAGAAACCCCCCCCACCCCGGAAGATTACATCGATGAATGCAAAAAAGTACCCGGCCTAGCGCTTAGAAGACAAAAAAGAGTCATATGATGAAAAAAGTCCCCCCAAGTATTTCCAAACATCCCGCTTGAGCTGGAGGAAGTTGCAGCGACTTCTCATTGAGACGATGACCCATCTTGAGGGCGTGTTGGAATGGTGTGTAATCTCTGCAGGTTTAAAAGCCAAGACAAGCTCCATAGTGACACGCCCCAAGGTCACGAGTGGTATTCAGGGAGATGCCTAAAATGAGAAGATGTGAGAAAACGCTCCAAGCGGAATGACCAAAGACTGAACGGCCAGGCTGACCCAGGCCTGAACCTGTCATTCACATTCAGTCAAGTGAGTTTTCTGAACTCAAAATAGCTCTTGATAAATCAACCAAGCTTCCGCGTCAGCAAGATCTTGGGGGCCCTTAAGTTTAGGACTTGCATGCAGGAAATCTGTTGCCGACATACGCAAGTATCAGAACGTCTAGCACGATCGAGATAGTTTTTTTATTGATGCATTAAAGGTGTCAGTACACCAGATTTACAAGGATTGTGTCTTGAAACTGAAGAATATGAGACCGTTTTGACCAAGGGTGATTTACGAGATGACCTGAAATATGCACCAAAGAAAAATGGTTACGTAAATGATAATGCAACTTATGTACTCGTTCTTTAGTGCTCAAGCGTTAACCCTTCTAGGGTGCAGCCAATGTAATGTGTGTGTGTGAGTGTAGTGTTATTTAGGACCGGACTTCTTAGGCCAGACATGGGGACTAGTAAGGTGGTTAGTAGTATGTTAGGACTGAAGTGTATTAAGGGTTTAAGTAGGTTAAGTAGAAACCTGAAGGTGATAATCCACCACTGACGTGTGGTCATTGGTTAACTCATAAGGACGGAAGGAGAAACGGACCGGAGTCAGTAGTCGGATGCAAGATTAAGTTACGAACTTATAGAATTGTCACGAGTAAGAGGTTACGCGCTCCGATAGGAACACCACGGAAAATTATAATTAACGAGTCTTAAACATTGACAAAGCACGGTTGTTTGACCTTGAGGGTGGGCAGTCTTCATAAATATTTCATAGGTGGATCTAAAACTCCAGGAAATACGTTAATTAAAACTAGTCTCTGGTCTTAAGTATATTCATATTTCCCAGGCGCGTAGAATGGGCCAGCCATACCCCAATGATTTTAAAAAAACAATACAAAAGACAAGACAACACAATAGTTATGCAGCTTTCTAAGCGTGTTTGTTAGTGATTTTTTTTTTTTACACACCGGAAACTGTGGGGGGGGCCAGACGTCTTTGTAGCAACGTACTCGGATGTTTTTTAAGACCCACAGAACCATATGTAGCACGAGGCCACAGAGACCGCTGCGGAAAAAACAAGAGCGCGCAAGCCTCCCCTCGTTCAACTGGACCTTCTACCATGTGGCGGCGTTTGAAGGTTCTAAAAGAGGGGAGAACGACTGCTGTTGTTTTGTGACGAAAAAATAAAAAGATTTGATACATAGACTAAAATAAGATAAAAATATTTAAACTGAGTTATCAACCTGAAAATGACGATATAAAAATAATATTGAATAATATAAATGAAAATGTTTGGCATATTAAGGGAAATAATAAAGAGACAAACTGGTGCTAATTGACATGTAGGAGTAAAAGATCAGCCCTGTGGAAAAGAAAAAAAAAGAGCGAGGAGACAGAATGACATAGCAAGAGAAAGAGGTGTGCGGGAGTTAGCGAAGTGTGTCAGGGATTGGGGGGCAGGTTGTGGGATAGAATGAGATTGCGAAGATGGACCTAGGTCTACGATGATGACTTTATGACTGTCAACTTTGTTTCTTTCTGCCTGGTCGCCCTAGAATGGCCGTACCCAGTAACAATAGTTAATCTAGGTTAAGGTAATTAGTAGTGGGTGGCGAGCGGGAAACCGGGGAATCCGGGAAAAGGAACAAGGGCGCGTGGTGAGGAGGACCCCAGCCCACACCAGGAGACACGCACGGGAGAGAGGGATGTGGGGACAGTGAGAATAGCATTTGTTCTCTGAGAGCAAACAGAAAAATAAGGGCAGGGGGGTAGGGGGTATCATCTAAGAACAGAAAGGAATGACATAAAATTCAGGCATGGGGTAACAGGGGGGGGGCTGGGGGTGGGGCTATGAGGGGAAGAACGGGCGGTGCAGAATAGGGAGAATGAGGAAAGGAGAGAGAGAAATAGAGATGAGATCATGGTTTCCTATATTTATTATAGTTATATAGTTATAAGTTATAGTTATATAAGTTAATTCAAGCATGTCCATTTTTTTATTTTAGTTCAATTAAACATTTTAACGAAGACTGTGAGAAGAGAAAAAAGTTGATGGTACAATAAGACAAAAACAGGAGCAAATTAATTAAAATTGATCAAAATATGAGCCGTTGGTTTGTTAATCCAGGTTTCTGTCCGGTTTTTATGAGAAGAAATTTAGGACCTTTTTAAGACCTTTTAAGACATATTAAAAAAATTCACAAGGAATACATAATAAAGGAAACACTATCGTTCTCAACATGTCTCTAACATATAACTGTCGCTATAAAGGCACACAATGGAGTTGTCGTTGGCCCGCCCAACTTTCAACCAAGCTCAATACAACAAACTTTTAATTTCCCTCTGCTCACACTGCCCACCCCCCTGCTCCTTTCCGTCTTTTTTGTCTGTTTTTTTCCGTTGCCCCCCTTTCACCCTCCCTCTGCCCCCCTCTCGGCGTTTTTTCTTGTGCCCGGCCCCACGTTCTGCAACTTCTTCAGTATACGTGAATTATGATTTAATAGAATATAGGATCATAAATATCGCCTAGTGGGGCGTCCAGAGAGTAAGAGGAAATAACTTTAAATAGAACCGTTATGAGGCAGCATGCTTGTTCTTGTTTTTTTTTAACAGTCTACTTATTGTCTCCGCAATAGAAAACACACATTCACATCTTTCCACTATGCATCAAAGTAATGTATATTTGATTTATAGGGTTTGTTTAGATATTTGTATACGGGGGAGATAAAAGAGGAAAAAAAGCAGACAATCAGGATGAAACGACCAAAGAAAACAAGACGCAAAAATGATGACAAAAACTTATTGCAGCTGCATGCAAATTTAATGTGCACGTACATATAATAATAATTTACGACTCTTGCTGTTAGATGGTAAAACCTCTTAAGCGCCTTAATAGTTGTGTGGGAGTTTGAAAGGAATGTTTTTTCTCTCAAGACCTGCAGGCAAAGAAGAACCCTGTGATTGTTGTGTTGTTTTGTTCCTGTGTGTGATATCTTTGACAACATATTATAGATGGGATTCAAAGCACTAAGTGGAAGAGTGAAAGCAGTTTCCAAGAAGGTTTAGTGCTTATCATGACATCTGACGCTGACTAGTAGATTCTATCAGTGGACACTCTGCCTGAACATCCAGGGGTTGCACGAGAGGGCAAAAGAGGGCGGTGAAAAGTTCACTTGCACAAGGCCTTCTCATAATCCCACTGCCAGATGACATCTGAACAGACCTGCACCATGGTTCGGGTAGGCGCAGAATGTGGTGATATCAGGTGAGTTATGGGTGTGTTGTGAATTTGTCGATGTGATATTAGATTAAGGTCTTTTACGTCAATGTGAGGGTTGGCTCGAGGAGGTCAGGTCGGTAACTAAAAAGAAAGACCCTATAATAAAGTATGGTAAACATCAGCCACACAAGAAAGTGTTGACACGAGAAGTCATTCCATTAAAATAACTAAATATTAAAACAATGTCGAGTGACATTCAATGTTCAAGGACTGCCTGTCACCAACACGCACACAAATAAAATTTCAAAACAGCACCCTATGTTTAGTTTATTTTGCTGTATTTCAGAGCGTAAAACACAATTAGGCGGTGTCATGAGTGCCCAATCAATTTAATTAATCCTAATATGCTGATTTGGGGTGCTCACAGTTAAGCAGTTTCTTTAAGGTCATTAGTGAAAACCAAAAGTGGCTAATATCGTAGAGGTGGAAACCATGATGAAAACAATTTTTGGGTGTGAATAACTACTTGATGATAGAAATTCAAAAGCCGAGCTGTGGTGTTTGGGAATGAAAAAATAAATATATATATAAAAAAGTGAAAAAAAAAGTGTACAGTGTTTTAAGAGGGATTTAGTTGCATTTTCCGAAAGATAAGAGCATTCCAGGTTTTTTCTCCATATAATGGACTTCAATGGTGCCCAACGGGTCCAGATTGCAGTTTCAATGCAGCTTCAAAGGGCTCTACACGATCAC